>CM023483.1:81202587-81282586 GCA_013339685.2 Hyalomma asiaticum
ACACGGCGTCTTACGTGTTACAATGTCCTCTGCGTACACAGTGGTACGAAAGCACCGACAAGAATTCGCTAGGTAACTTGAGACTAGACATGGAATTCCACGTGAACGTTCTCAGCACTGTTGAAATTGAAGCCGCAGCGAACGCTGCAAGGAACACAAGCTGAGATCGCTACCTCCATAAGTGAACAACTCGAAATTGAACATGATGTGGGATGTCTTTGCTTTCTGAAAAAGAAGCAGAACATCCTAACATTCTTGTTACTTAACTGGAGTCTCAAGCAACCATCTACTTAAAGCAGCTGTACACACATCGCTGAACTTGGAACACAGAGGCAGTAATATCAATTCATGGAAACGACATGCCCTCTATCTAGTCATAAGCTTTATGGCATGGTTGAAGGCTTCCTGATGTATGTAAAATGGACTGCGAACGAGGAGGTCGCCCCTTAAGCCCAGCCACCAAGCCAGCGTGCTCAGACCAGCTCATCGCACGTGGCGATTGTGAGTGTCTACGGTGTATTCGCGGTACGCATGGCTTCTCTCCGCCGTCAGAGGGTCATCCGGTCCCGCCGCCGACGATCCTTCAGTGCGCGGGCACGTCTGCTGAACTTCGGATGCGTGCTGACATACGTCGATCCTTGACGAAAGTGGTACAAAAGGAGCGAGAGACGATGTGCCGGACGGTCGCCAATCGTCATTCTTGTTTGTGTTGTTCTGAGCACTTCGCTTATAGCCGTGGCGATGTATTAAACGTC
Organism: Hyalomma asiaticum; assembly: GCA_013339685.2. NCBI lineage: Eukaryota > Metazoa > Arthropoda > Arachnida > Ixodida > Ixodidae > Hyalomma > Hyalomma asiaticum. The sequence goes on from CM023483.1 coordinate 81,203,343, forward strand.
CCTTGTTTGTTCCTCGCGTCGCCTCGTCTTCTCTGGTTCGAGATTCGTGCAGACGCTCCCGAAGGTTTGCCAACCTACGCTGCCCAAACATTCTACATGTGTAGCCTTCTATGTACCAGTCATCATCCTCTCATTCTTGGATGGCAGTTTTCAGCAGAACGGTAAGTTGCCAAGTAATGTAAAACTGCTTATGGCCTGGTCTTCGCATGCTACGTAAAGATCGCCTGTAATTGTAGTCAACCCTCCCCCGGCGCAACCTCTGTTGGGCTGGGCTGATAAATACAAATTATATCTGCTTGCACACTCTCTTCATATCGTGCACGCTGTGTTGAGGAGTGATGCGGCTAAATGGCCAAGCTTGTCAAGAAAAGGGCGAAAGTGGGGTTTTGTGAAGAATGGGCGATGGAACGAAAAATGATAGGCGTTACACTAAGGGATAGGAAGACAGCCGGGTGGGTCAGAGAACAGACGGGGGTCGCCGACATAGTGAACGATATTAAGAAGAAAAAATGGACATGGGCAGGCCACGTGATGAGAAGGCTAGATAACAGATGGACAGTTAGAACGAAGGAATGGATACCAAGAGAGGATAAGCGCAGCCGTGGGCGGCAGAGAGTAAGATGGGGGGACAAAATCAAGAAATTCGCAGGCATCAAATGGAATCAGCTCGCGCAGGACAGGCAAGGATGGCGAGGATTGGGAGAGGCCTTCGTCCTGCAGTGGACATAAGATGGGCTGATGATGATGATGATGATTTCGGAATGAATTTCTCCATAACGCATCTAATAGAGCATTGGTGCTTGCAATTACATTGTTTCAATGCCCACCACATTTACGTTAGGAGTAGCTGCGGGATGCTCCCACGCAGCACATCAGCAGTCTGGCCCAGACCGTTGCGAGGCTTTGGCTGGGCTACTCAATTTGTAGTAGGCCGAGGCTTTTGGAACTGGACCAAGCTTGATTAGTGGGATCTATAGCCTCAGGCTTCTTCACTGCTCGGCCTACAAGCAGGCATTTGAAGAAACGCTGTTGCTTTGATCCACTAAAGCTCAAGATGTGCAAATTCTTTTTGAGAATTTCAGAAAATGCATTCAAGTTTGTGTTAGAAAAAAACAAACATTTTAATGGCTCCTTGTGTAACACAAACTTGAATCCATTTTCTGAAATTCTCAAAAAGAATTTGCACATCTTGAGCTTTAGTGGATCAGAGCAGCAGCGTTTCTTCAAATGCCTGCTGTAGGCCGAGCTGTGAAGAAGCCTGAGGCTATACATCCCAATAATCAGCTTGGTCCAGTTCCAAAAGCCTCGGCCTACTACAAATTGAGTAGCCCAGCCAAAGCCTCGCAACGGTCTGGGCCAGACAGCTGATGTACTGCGTGGGAAGCATCCCGCACCTACTCCTAATGTAAAATGTGTGGCATTGAAACAATGTAATTGCAAGCACCAATGCTCTAGGTAGATGCATTATGGAGAAATTCATTCAGAAATCATACTTCACAAAACCCTCTTCGCCCTTTTCTTGACAAGCTTGGCCATTAGCCGCATCACTCCTCAACACAGCGTGCACGATATGAAGAGATGTGCAAGCAGATATAATTTGAATTTATCAGCCCAGCCCAACAGAGGGTGCGCGGGGGAGGTTTGACTACAATTACAGGCGATCTTTACGTAGCATGCGAAAACCATACCATAAGCAGTTTTACATTACTTGGCAACTTACCGTTCTGCTGAAAACTGCCATCTAAGAATGACAGGATGATTGGTACATAGAAGGCTACACATGTAGAATGTTTGGGCAGCGTGGGTTGGCAAACCTGCAGGAGCGTCTGCATGAATCTCGAACCAGGGAAGACGAAGCGACGCGAGGAACAAACAAGGGACGTTAATACATCGCCACGGGTAAGCGAGGTGCTCAGAACAAAAAAAACAAGAATGGCGACTGGCGACCGTCCGGCACATCGTCTCTCGCTCCTTTTGTACCACTTTCGTCAAGGATCGACGTATGTCAGCACGCATCCGAAGTCAGCAGACGTGCCCGCGCACTGAAGGATTGTCGGCGGCGGGGACGGAGACCCTCTGACGGCGGAGAAAAAGGCCCACGCGTACAGCGAATACACCGTAGACACCACAATAGCCCACCTGCGATGAGCAGGTCTGAGCACGCTGGCTAGGTGGATGGGCTTAACAGGCGACCACCTCGTTCGCGTCCATTTTACATACATGAGGAGGCCTTCAACCATGCCATAAGCTTATAAATAGTTAGAGGGCATGCCTTTCCATGAATTGATATTACTGCCTCTGTGCTGCGAGTTTAGCGATGTGTGTACAGCTGCTTCAAGTAGATGGTTGCTTGAGACTCCCCTTAAGCAACAAGAATGTTAGGAAGTTTTGCTTCTTTTTCAGAAAGTAAAGGACGTCCACATCATGTTCAACTTCGAGTTGTTCACTTATGTAGGCAGCGATCTCAGCTTGTGTTCCTTGCAGCGTTCGCTGCGGCTTCAATTTCAACAGTGCTAAGAACGTTCACATCGAATCCCATGTCTAAAGTTACGTAGCGAATTCTTGTCGATGCTTCCGTTCCACTGTGTACGCGAGGACATTGTAACGCGTAAGACGCCGTGCCTTATTTTTATCTAGCAATATTTCGAAGAATGATTGCGACTATAGCATTGAAGCGAAGTCGATATGAAATACGACAATGACTTTCTTGCTTTATTTATTCTCTATTACACTTCATCGCTCTGGTCCCAAACAGCATACATTCAGCCGCCTCTAACCGGAATATCGCATACATTCAAATGCCTATAAATGCACGCCAGTGTGTTGTATGAAGTGTAATAGAGAATAAATAAAGCAAGAAAGTCATTGTCGTATTTCATATCGACTTCGCTTCAATGCTATAGTCGCAATCATTCTTCGAAATATTGCTAGATAAAAATAAGGCACGGCGTCTTACGCGTTACAATGTCCTCTGCGTACACAGTGGAACGGAAGCATCGACAAGAATTCGCTACGTAACTTTAGACATGGGATTCGATGTGAACGTTCTTAGCACTGTTGAAATTGAAGCCGCAGCGAACGCTGCAAGGAACACAAGCTGAGATCGCTGCCTACATAAGTGAACAACTCGAAGTTGAACATGATGTGGGACGTCTTTACTTTCTGAAAAAGAAGCAAAACTTCCTAACATTCTTGTTGCTTAAGGGGAGTCTCAAGCAACCATCTACTTGAAGCAGCTGTACACACATCGCTAAACTCGCAGCACAGAGGCAGTAATATCAATTCATGGAAAAGGCATGCCCTCTAACTATTTATAAGCTTTATGGCATGGTTGAAGGCCTCCTCATGTATGTAAAATGGACTGCGAACGAGGTGGTCGCCTGTTAAGCCCAGCCACCTAGCCAGCGTGCTCAGACCTGCTCATCGCATGTGGCGATTGTGCGTGTCTACGGTGTATTCGCTGTACGCGTGGGCCTTTTTCTCCGCCGTCAGAGGGTCATCCGGTCCCGCCGCCGACAATCCTTCAGTGCGCGGGCACGTCTGCTGAACTTCGGATGCGTGCTGACATACGTCGATCCTTGACGAAAGTGGTACAAAAGGAGCGAGAGACGATGTGCCGGACGGTCGCCAGTCGCCATTCTTGTTTGTTTTGTTCTGAGCACCTCGCTTACCCGTGGCGATGTATTAAACGTCCCTTGTTTGTTCCTCGCGTCGCTTCGTCTTCCCTGGTTCGAGATTCATGCAGACGCTCCTGCAGGTTTGCCAACCCACGCTGCCCAAACATTCTACATGTGTAGCCTTCTATGTACCAATCATCCTGTCATTCTTAGATGGCAGTTTTCAGCAGAACGGTAAGTTGCCAAGTAATGTAAAACTGCTTATGGTATGGTTTTCGCATGCTACGTAAAGATCGCCTGTAATTGTAGTCAAACCTCCCCCGGCGCACCCTCTGTTGGGCTGGGCTGATAAATTCAAATTATATCTGCTTGCACATTCTCTTCATATCGTGCACGCTGTGTTGAGGAGTGATGCGGCTAAATGGCCAAGCTTGTCAAGAAAAGGGCGAAAGAGGGGTTTTGTGAAGTATGATTTCTGAATGAATTTCTCCATAATGCATCTACCTAGAGCATTGGTGCTTGCAATTACATTGTTTCAATGCCCACCACATTTACATTAGGAGTAGGTGCGGGATGCTTCCCACGCAGTACATCAGCTGTCTGGCCCAGACCGTTGCGAGGCTTTGGCTGGGCTACTCAATTTGTAGTAGGCCGAGGCTTTTGGAACTGGACCAAGCTTGATTAGTGGGATGTATAGCCTCAGGCTTCTTCACAGCTCGGCCTACAAGCAGGCATTTGAAGAAACGCTGCTGCTCTGATCCACTAAAGCTCAAGATGTGCAAATTCTTTTTGAGAATTTCAGAAAATGGATTCAAGTTTGTGTTAGAAAAAAACAAATATTTTAATGGCTTCTTGTGTAAAACGTCACAATTAATCAGGGCTATTTTTCTCGCTACTCAATGCCATGGTTCGCTCTTGGGAAAGAAGTACTTCTTATACTCAAAACTGTTCTTAACAGTAGTTTGAATGAGAGCGCTGTAGCGATGCAACTGTAATATTTGAGAAGTTTCAATACGAATTGTTCGTTTTATACTGCTACGTTATTTCACTTCACGTGCATTGCTGCGATACACATTTTTTACGCGATAGCATTAAAGAACTCGTTTCGCAGAAATACCAGTGTCAGCGTCACTGGTTGTGAGCGGAAAATCAGCGTTGGCCGTCATGAATAATTCGAGACAGAGATGCAAGTAAAAAAATAACAAAAAAAAATTCACAGTTTCGCCGCAAAGGCGAAGCAATGAATGCGATAGCAAGAAACTGTAATGCTATACGAAGTGAGGCTTGCAGTTTCAGGAGCAATATTAATTGTAGCAAACATGCACTTGCTAAGTGAGCGCCTCCCGTGGGCAGCGCGTGCTGGTACGAAGGGCTTTACACGTTGTGTGTCACAAAGCTACACATACAAAGCTAGGGGAGGCCGCTAAATGAACAAACAGAAGATGAGCGCGAACTATCAAGTGAAGCACACACGAAACGAAAGCACAGATATACACTGAACGAGCGCGAATAAGCTGTCACAATGGATACTCTCAGTTTGAACAGCGCTCCTGTTGCAAAGGCGACCAAAACAGCCAAGCAAACTAGCGTGCTTCAAGTGTCGAGCTGTGACACTTGATAGTTCGCGCTCGTCTTCTGTCTGTTCGTTTAGCGGCGTCCCTTGAGCTCGATTGACTTTCGTACGCTCCCGTAACATCAGCGCGGACATCACGGTCAAAGCTCGAAACATCCCTCTTCCTGTCACCATGAGACAACCGCGCGAGCAGACAGCGGAAGGGCAAGGCCCTGCGCAAATAGAAGCGAACGAGCTGGCCGACGACTTTGAATGCGCCCGCTGCGCTCCTCGCGCCATCTGGCTGGTAATGAAGAAACGCTTATAAGCCCCAGCTGTCTCCGAGTCCCGCCAGCGGTAAGGGGTGTGTATATAAGGTTCGCCGTTAGCTGACTGAAGGACATGCTCTTCGTGGCGTAGTGGTTAGCGCCACGCGCTGCGGAGCGAGAGGTTCCTGGTTGGATTCCGCGCTTCGGAAGCATTGCCGGGGACGGCAAAAACCAGCCGAGACTGTCCATATAATTGCTATCGCAATAAAAAAAAAACTTTTGCTCCGGCCGGACGCGCGCATCCTGGGAACCGAACATGCGACCTCTCGCTCCGAGGTGCCATACGCTACCCGCTTGGCGACTCCGCATATAACCCCCTGAATGCTACCGGCGAGTTTTTTTGTAAACATCATTTACCATTGGTGATACGCACTACTATGAGTTGCATCTAGGAGGTGCTTCAGCGTGGCAGAGGCTTGACTTTCACCCACGAGATAGCGCAAAGGGCCCATTGTACAGTGTTTCGTCGCGCCGCATGCATGGATATTTAGCCAGAGGGCGATCGCATTTTGGCTTATGGGCGTGGTCGCATGTGCTCGCGCCTATGCTCGTGAGCATGTAAATGTTCCCTCACGCCGCCGGGCTGTTGACATGTTTGTGATAGATTCTGTGCTGCGTACAAGCGCGAAGCGAACTGCGGTCAATCATTCGGAACGTCAACTTCACGTGTAAGACCATACAATAACAAGTAACTCGCGCTTTTCTACCTAGTAGTGTTATGACAATTACGTGGCTAGGGATCTGAAGAGCGTGGCAAGCCAAAGAGAGCGCGATGGGAATGGGGCCAGGCATTGCTGTCCCGTTCAAGACTTTATGAATCCCATAATTTTCATTTCGAGAGCATTTTCTTAAAATGCGTTCGCAAAGGGCTTTATAAACGCCCCATCATTATATAAAAATTCCGCAGTCGTGTGCTGGTTTCGCAATGCATTCCGACATTATTTATTTATTTATTGGCCTGTGTTTTATTTGCTGTGTTCTTGAAATTGAACTACTTTACGTGACGAATGGTGCTGTTTTCTCAGTCAAAGTAGTCGGAAGGCTTCTTCATGACTGCTCCACTAAAGTGAAACCTGGTGAGGTGCGAAGCACGCCGTGATGGGCCGGTGTTTCTCACTGGAATACGTCAATCGCTCCTAACGGGCTTGCTTTATTGTGGTCACGATGACGACGATGTTGGACGCCGAGAACTCGGGCTCATTACGAGATTTAGTGATTGATTGAAAACATTATTGAGGCCCGAGCAACCGCGCGTTTCTCCATCCCGTCTTCAGGAGGAGGTGGCGACACAACTCTGCACATACACCGTCCGACTGCACGGACTCCGGGATTGGCCCGCTGTCATGCGCGCATGAGCATGACAATCTGCTTCGGTCTATTGTTTCGAGGTGGCGGCGCCACCGCTGTGAACCAAGAGTACAATGGAATAGAGGCGCGGTTAATTTAATAATAATTTTGCTTGGTTAACTACTTTTCTTTAACCGTACACCACTCGGATGCAAATTGTAAAGCGACGTAGTGAAGATATCAGGCCAGCTTGTTCCGCATAGATTGAACGGGGGGGGGGGGGGGGGAGGTTGGGGGGTTTGGGTGGGAGGGAGGGGGTGTACCGATAGAGCTGCTACCTTAACTTGTGAATTCTGTGTTGATAGTTTTGAACCATCGCTTGCTTTACCGTAATGACGACTACATCCCGATCGCATAAGGAGCTTCTCACCTAAAACGTTAGGAGAACGCTCCACACGACGATCTTCAGTCTTAGTCATAAACAATTTCATGAAAGGGAATCATAAGAATATCCCCTAGTGACGTAATATGCAAACGGCAGGTCGCTGTGTAGTCATGCGCCACTGAAAGTTACTGTCACAGGACGACCCCGAGTGGTCCACCAGTGACACGGGCCTAAACCTACTCAGGAGGCACTTCACAGAGTGCGTAGGAGAAGGTTGGATTTTCGAGGCTGGCGGATTCACGTGACACTGCCCCCTGGTAGCTATTTTCGTCCTCCATCTTGGTCACGCAGAAGACGTTTGCATTGGCCATATAGAACTTCGCTGCAAAAAGCGAAAACAGGACATTCTCAATGTCCCCTGATAAAAAAAAAAGAAAAAAAAGGTCGCTGTGGCAGGCGCTTTTCTAATAGGGCAGCAGTTGCAGGGGATATTCAAAATATAGACCGCCGTCTTTCGACATCCTCGTAAGCACCGTGCGCCATCTTTTTCAGGACGCAGGGAAACGACACTTGTAGCATATCAGCATGTCGACTGCTCCCAGCTGGTTTGTTACCATCATTCTGCAACGTTTTTCTAATGCTACGTGCTGACGCTCACGCAATGGGGGTTCCTTGACAATGCCGAGAGCAAGGTAACACCATTTTTAACGAAATGCCTTCATTATTCGGATGATAAAGACATACCGTCACCACCGCAAAAATAGTCTTTTCAACGAGGTCGGCAGTGCGTTTGTACGGAGCTGTGGTCGACGCTAGTGATATGGCCGTTTAGCCCGTTTTTTCACCATACATTTTACTTTCCTTTTTAGTGAGAATAGCTGCGTATAACGACCGGCCAGTGACATATTTAAGACAGGGATTTCTGACAGATCTTTTACGAACGGACGCACCACACATGCACGAGAGAGCATGATCGACCGCCTTTTCCTTGTCGCGTTGCTGTTCACTAACGAAAGCTACTGTTCGCGAGCGCAAACATCATATGTTAACGGCGTGAATTGGGAGAACACGTAATAACTGGCGGAAAACTGTTCGTGTTAGCAGCGTCTCTCCGTAAAATCGTGCTGCTTTCAGTTCTCAGAATATCCAGTTAGCAGCAGAACAAACACGCGACGCAAGTTCCCTCACGCAACACCTTGAATCGACGTTTATGGGAACTAGATTCCATTAATCTTTTCGTCAAGAACATTACGTACATACGGCACTCGTATGTGCACCAAAACATTGTGCTCAGCAAGATCGTGCTCTTCGTTGCTCGCATGCTATATTCCTTTATTCGTTTTTTTTAAATGCGACACATTTGTTGGTGAACTTGTCACTTTCCTATCTATCTATCTATCTATCTATCTATCTATCTATCTATCTATCTATCTATCTATCTATCTATCTATCTATCTATCTATCTATCTATCTATCTATCTATCTATCTATCTATCTATCTATCTATGACAGCCGAGCGAGTGGTGCCAAATGCACGGCCAGTTCTGCCAGTGCCGTGAGCCACGTGACGCTGCCCAGTTACGCCCAATAGCTGCGTGATCGTGTGACGGCGGCATCTCACGGGCTTTCGGTTGTCTACGCGTGGATACCGGGAGCTTCGTCAGGGCTGCTTTTTTGCGTGACAGATTGTGCAACTGCGTATAGGGCACTGCAGTGATGCCTGAAGACGGCACCAGCGCAGATATATCGCAAAGACGGTGGATATAATCGTCTGGCGTGCTCTCCCCTACTACGACACCGGTGTATTCTTGAAGCCGGACACCGATGGTTGAAATGCAGCCAACCTGGATACACCGAAACATCGAGGGCTGTTCTTTACTTCTGCTGCTTCACATGACTGAAAAACAGTGGTGTGCGTGCAGCGAGTGGTGATATCAAGCGTCTCCATGTTTTTATCGTATTGTAGATCCGTGTTAGCAACGACTGCGCCCTGAGAGGTATGTGCCACACTAGCCAGTGTGCTGTGTCTCGCAGCATTCTATATCTTGTCGACTAGAGCGACCTGTTTGCCTCCTTTCTGCCGGCGGTATCCCGGCGGCCACTTCTGGTGGTCCGAGCATCTTCAACTATGACTTTACGCCACCGATCACTGCTCTTCTAAATTTCGTGATAGCTTGCTGACGTACAGCAAACACGGCGATCATAGTACAAAGCACAGCGTACAAAGCACAGCGATCATAGTATCGCGGCGCGGGCAATTACAATGTTACAATGTGCTTAATTGTAAATTCTTGACCTTTTTTATTTATCCGTTTTCCTGTCTATGTACTTGTAATCTGGGTTTGTTTCTATATTAAGGGGCAACTGCGGCGGTTTTTTCACCATGTTCTGATATAGATGTTTTCGAATAGTACTGATTGTCATAGGAGGTTCGAGGTGGAGATATTTAGGCTGGGAACGCGAGCGTTCCCATAGAACCGACGAGGGTGTTTGTGCGTTCCGGATGACACTTCATATACAAAAGGCACACAAACACGCACACTTTAACACATCATCTGAACATTGACGAGGCAATGAAAAGAAACTTATCAGCGTCCCTACTTCTGCGGACTAACAGAGTCAGTCTGGGCCGACACAGGCTCACCCTCTGGCGGAACGGGCGACAGAAAGGAGCCGGAGTAGCGTTGCCTGGTGAAGAGCATGCAGGAGATCGAGGGGACGAACGAGCGATGGCTTGAGGAATACTGCAGGAGAGCCACTGCAGCCTTGGAGCAGGACAGGTGACGGGGAGGACATGAAGGCGACCACGTGAAGCCCGGAGCTCCAACTCGATCGTGGACCTCTGGTATGTCCTCCCCGTTAGCTCTCGCATGTGGTCAAAAGTATCCGGCGCTCGCCCTCGGGTAATTCCATAATCATTAATCGTATTGTGCTTTTGGCGCGAAGAACCGAGAATTTTTCGAGTGATTTGCTATCTGATTTTCTCGGCGCTTTTCACGAATTGAAGGACTGCATTCGTTTATAATTACGACAGAATTTTCTTTATTTGTCTTCTGTTGCCATGAACAGGTGATAAAAGTAACTTTTGGTCTGTAATATTGGCCCCTCCCCCTTTGCGTATCATAGAAGCGGCAACAGACATTTTGCGCTGGTTGACGGCTTTACACAACTGCGTAGGGTCTTGCGTGGTGAGAATGCCTTTGTCTCGCAAAACCGCTGCTCAGTGATTTAGGGGCGAAGCACCTTAGGGCCGAGCCTTGTCCGCCATCCCTCGTAGTCGCCGTGTGTGTGTGGGAGCCCATCCTGGAGGCTGTGCAGTCAGACGCTGTGTGTGCATGTATGGGCCGATCCCGGAGGCCGTGCACCCAGACAGTGTCGTCCTGCTGTCGTGAGAGAGAGAGAGCGAACGACGCGCGTTGACTGGAAACGCTCTTTCTGCGATGAATTCTTTACTAGCTCGCAAGGAACGAGAAAGCACGCTCACCCGCGAGAGACAACATTGACGCAGGCAGCGTCTGCTAGCGAGTTTCGTGACTGAAAAAAAAAAAAACGATTGCTCGCGCTGCACAATCGTTCACCGCTCACCGGCCACCCCATATATACAGGCACTGGATCTTGAACTGCAATGCAGTGCCGGTGGGAGATTTCCGTTGTGCGTAGTTAAACCATTAGGATTCGCAGCGTGCGCGTTAATTAAAGGTAATCTTCAACTCCGCAGGATCTACGACGTGGGAGCGCAGGAACCCCATAAAGAGCAGGAGCATAATGACAACGCGTGTGTAAACGCACACGGGCGTTGTCACACATTTGCATGCATGAGTGGGCAATGTCCCGGGGGATTTACGGTAACAACGAACGATACCTAGTGCTGCGCCCACTCGTCGTGGTTCACTCCGTGGAGATGCGTGAATATTTTTTTAGTCGGTATAAGCATAGAACGGTGGCCTTGCTGTCTTCAAGGCTTGGCTTCGTTCCTAAGCCACTTGCCTTTACTGACAGTTCAGTGCACCAAAATAAGACCTAGCTTGTTTGTCGTTTTCTTTCTGTGTTTGCTACTTTCATTTTTTTCTTTCTTTTCAGCGCTGCATACAGATGACATATGTTAACATCTTTGTGTGCTGAGCGTGCACTGAAGACCTTACACCTGTTAGGGGCGGGCGCGTTGAGTTGCGTGAACGATCATGCAATAAAATTTCGTTCTAAAGCGCGTGTGGGATGAACCGACAGTGGTTGAAATGGTTAGCCTGGTGGTCTCGCAAGCCGATGATCTGGGGTTGGAATTCGCGGACTGAAGAGCAAGTTTAGGTGTGAACGACGTTACGCGCTCGGGCTGTCGGCGTGTGCTGTCCCGCGTCATGGTAAATAACACAAGCGGTCAAACTATGGTAAAAAAGACTGGTCAGAACCATGAACAAGAGCAGCTTGAAGTAAACAGTGATTTAACCTGCTGGAAAATACAAGAATATTCTTGACAAATGCATTAAGACAAATTTGTCAAAATTCGTTGCGAAACCTACGTGGGCCGATCCTGGAGGCAGTGAAGTCAGACGGTGTATGTTTAAGGTTGTCGTGTGACAAGCAATTTTAGCGAATATTTGTTAATGAGCCCGCGATTTCGGCGTCTGACGTCTTCGTCGTCGCGGCCACGGTAAAGCAAGCCGATTAGCAGCGATTGAAGTGTTACTGTGTGTCACGAATCCCGAGCCAGGAGACAGAAGACGCGATCGCCGCAAATAATTCCAAGAACCAACGTCTTGGTTCCCCGAAAAATTCCTACGAAAGCTTGGACACTGGGGTTTTTGGTTCTCCTTCAGTGTACTAGGAAAACGCCAGCAGTGGTTCAAAGACCGAGTCAGAGCCAAGGGTGATGAAACAAAACAGATATGTTGTCATCAAACAGGCAGTTGCACAAAACGTACACAAACGCGGCTCTTCCAAACTCAAACACAGATGGGTTACAAAGTTACACGAAACCAACTACCACGAACAAGTTCATGCACTACAACAAAGAATAAAACAGAAAAGCGTCCTATTCTTCAAGCCACTCGAGGCGTCTTCTCAACTCGAAGCTTGCAGGCAGGACTTGTCAGCTGGCTCGTGGAACAGGGTCCTCTTCGCGCTGAGTCACACACGACTTCGATTGTTGCCACAGTTACTTCTTCTACTCTTCTTGCTATCTTCGGCCCGTGGTCAACTGTTTATATAGCCTTGGAAAGCCGTTCTAGATGTTTCGGTGCGGACCACGTGATGCAAGCACGCACAGAGTTGGGAACGATCTCACCCTTTCTCGGTCCTTCGTAGCTTGGCCGACGCTTCTTTGTCCCTGTCACTGCGTGAGGAGCGTCGGTATGCACTCTTCGCTTCCTGTCTCTCCCTACGTCTGTCTTGCGCGCATGCTCGCCGGGATAAGACGCTTTCTACAAAATTGTCAACTCTTGGAGATTCGGCGTGACCTTGGGGACCTCTTCCGTGCGCGCCGCTTTTCTTGTTCTTTTGGACTTTCCCTTCAGTTCGACGCCGGGTTTCTCATCTAAATAGGCGTATTTTGTGACACTGGGAAACACCGGTGCATCGCCGCATGCTTCGCACCTCCTCACGTAGCTGTCATTATTCTTTTTATTCTCGTGCAGCTTGGGCTTTTCAGTGTCCACGCCCATGACGCGGGCAAAGAACCTTCGCTTTAAAATTTATGCCTGGTGAGTAAATGCGCTATGAAATATTCGCTGGGCAGCGTATTTAGCAGCGACCTAACAGAACGCTCTGGAAATTCCAGTAGACCGGCACAAAAAACTCGGCACCTTGATATCTCCAAGCGAAGCTTAGCATAGTTCAGCTCGTGTCAGCGTTGTCGGCGTTGTGACCGCCACACCAAAACTTGTAGAATAAATGAAACCTCTAGCATTTTGCAAAAAAAAAAAAAAAAAGAAAGAGACGACGGGTCACCTAAGCTTCGTTTTTAAGAGTTGAACGCGACAGCGTTGTGGCGCTGTTGGCACCGCCTTCTCATCCGCTTCCCATGCTCAGGAGCGACATAAGAGTTTGGGTGTGAACACACAGCATTTCTTGATAATTTCACTTTGCCTCCGTCATGCGTGGCTTCCCAGGAAGTCGGGTAAAAGCTGACATTATGCCCAATCAGTACTAGCTTATGAAGAAGACTCCGCAATGTGCTGGGCACCGGAACACGGAGCTAAATCCAACGAACGAGTGTGAAGAGCAAGCGCGCTCTGTGGCAGATTTTGTACCAGCCGTGATGTCATAGCTTCCTATGTCGGCATCCACGAGCAGTGGAAGATTTGCACACCTATGCAAATGTCACGCGCACAGGCCCCGCGTTGACACGTTTTCTATATTGCACTGCAATTGTTTCAGTTTCGTCGTAACATAATTAAATTTCCTTGTAATAGAAGTATACAGTCCGAGATATCATGTGTGTGCCTGTTTCTGGAATAGCAAAAGGGAAAGGGTCAAGGGCTCGTTCTTTATTTGTTAGAAACAGCTTAATGAGCAAACAGACAATGAGGCCCAGGGAAGCATAGGTAAAGTTACTTGTAGTATTGTAATTGTGGAGTAAGTAGAAAGGAGTTAAAATGGACGCAAAGACAAACCCACCTTCGGTGAGACCCAATCCCAGGACCTTCGCATGACGCGTCTGATGCTCTACCACTGAGCTATGAAGGTGGTCGTCCCTCCGTCCACTTTATTGGGTATTTATGTACATGTTGCGAAGTATTTACGATTACTTCACGGATCGCCTTTTGAGGAATTCAATTTTGTTCACCGAAATACCTGCGCCGTGGTGAAGGGCTTGCGTGGTGTGTTGTTGCTGGTCGCTACTAAGGCAGCAGTACCTCGAGATGACTATTCTTGCTGGACGACCACTATGATACGGCATTTTCCACGAAATGAGTTGCTTAATGCTACCAGGTTAAAAACTGTTTGCCGATGCTCGGATTTTTACTGGAGACCCCACCTTCCGAAGTGCAGTTCAGCCTATAGACTAGAGAGCCGCGTTTCAGAGAAGGGAACATATCAGAATTATATGAGTGCCTTGAATTTTTCACCGCTATGATTAGGTCTTTCGAAAAGTAACAAAGAACAGCACAGGGAAAGAAATGAAGGAGTGAGAAAGGTCAAGAAGGAAAGAAAGAAATTTCACCCGAAGCTTCTGTCGCTTATCGTCCGACTAATACCAGGATTTAATATTTGTGTAAGACCCACACGTAAGAAGGAAGAACGCAAGGAAGAAAAATAACTATGAGAAAGAAATAAATGGCTCATACTGGCCCTAGAAATCTTCGCGGGTATGAGCCACACGACACTGAATTCACGTTGTGTCTACCCTAGTTCCAGACAAAGTTCACGGATTCCCAAAACTAGATGGACATCTAGTAGGTCGGGCGCAGTCGCGAGAGGCTTTGCTTGCCGTCCATTTTCTCAATAGGCGAATTTCTTATGCAGCGCTTGAGGACGACATATTCAAAACAGTTCGACCATTTCCAGAGTAATTGAGAAATTAACGTCAATCGTGGGTATAACCGGTACCTACCTGTTATACCCATGATTGACGAGATATTATTGCTTTCCGCTTTTACCACGGAGTTACCGAAGCGCCACGGTATCCACGAAGGGACCGCGCCACATGCACGTGGCCTGAAACGGTGTTCATGCTCTCTTACCTCTTAACTGTAACTAATTGCATGGCTGCTATCTGCGTCCGTAAATCAACCTAAATCGAAGGATCCTAGCGAAATAGCTACGAGCACTTAATTTAAAGCCGAATGAGCTCGCATGTAGCATGATTGGCGGAGCCCCTTCTGGAGCTTGACCGTACGAAAGCACAACAAACGTAGCAAAGTGTAGACATAACGTTGCTCGATATTCGTGAGGTTATGAAGAATTACACTTCTGTTTTTCCTGATAAGGTTCGCTTATATTTCGCTTACCTTTACGCAGCGCTGTTCAGTGTGACGCAGTTTCTGATACCTATGTATCCACGCTCACTTGCTTTATGAAGCTGCGCCAGAGCTGGTGTGGACGTCTCTTAATGCACATAGGCATCAGGAAAATGGCTCAAAGTGCTTTACGCACAGCATTTATATCACATTGCAACTTTCAGAAGTGCGCTGACTGAAGTGGTCAATGTGATTCGGATGATGACGTGACGCGACTTTCTCTTGCCCACGTAGCGTAACTGTTTAATGTCAAGTTGGGTGGGAAAGAGTTTACAAGTATATTAAAGGAGAACAGCAGCGTAGAGACGGCTTTGAAATTTCGCCCACCTGGAGTTTGTTGACGCGCACAGACATCGGGCACAACAGCGGTGTCTGGCATTTCGTCTCCATCGAAATGCGACCGCCGCGGCTGGAATTGCAGCCCCATCTTTCCACCCTGACATTTCCATTGCAAGGTATTCGCGTACTTTCCCGTAGGCGCATCCAGCCATATCATAGTTCATACGTAGCGCGTAAACAATTCATACGAACAAGTGGTACCATGCTGTTCCTCAAGCTGTGATTTTAACATTTATTGCACACATTTATTCGCTGTCATGCTCAGCGTGCTTTGCGGGGGCCGTAGCCCACATGACTAATCTTGTCGACGAAGAGAAAGAACGGCTGTAACGGCAATACACGTGGACATTTAGAGGCCGCTGAGCAAATAAAATCTCCAAATGCACAGGGCTTGCCTAACGTCAGATGACCTTCAAAGCAGGGTGCAGCACTTCGGGGGGAGTATAGAAAGGATCTTGCGCAGGGCGGGCTGTTGCTTTCAGCGCATCGCCATGGCTTACGTATACATAATTACGACGTGGCTTTTGGTTTTTGCGAGGAATGGTTAATGTTTAGACAACGATCGTGGCCTATAAAACTCAGGAGAGTCGCCTGCTGAGCGAGCTGAAGAGGCCTGTGGAACCTGGAAGGCTTTCCTTTTTAAAATGAAAAGATTGATGAAGGCGTAAAAGTTAATGGCCATAGATACAGCGGGTTTTCGCAAACTAGTTCTGAAGAGGTGCCTGCAGCGATGTCCCTTAAATTGCCATCGCCAGTGATGGTGTTTGCCATCGTCAGAACCGAGGATGACGCTACATCCCACACTTTTTCGCTGCAGTGCGCGTCAATTCTGCCGCGTACGTAGATATGCTTGCTACCGTCGAAAAGCACTAGATAGGCACTGTTTCGCAAAGGGGACCTTATTTTTATCGGCAAGATTCGGCCCTCGTCCACACGAGCTTCGTCTTCGAGGACCAAAGTGGCTCTGTGACTACTAGGAACACGTTGCTCGAAACTTGTGGCCTCGTAGTTCTCCCGATTTAAATACGCTCGACTGCTACGTCTGAGGCGTCGTTGAACTAGAGGACAACAAAGAGCCACATAATACGAAAGGCTTGCCATTGCTGACTCAATGGTCAACATCTCTCTACATTATCCGTGCATCCAGCCGTTTGCGAAGCCGAATTGTATTCGTTATTGCTACTTATGGCAGACTCGTTGAGTAAATGTGGAAATAAACAGTAAGAGAAGTATTTCGCAAAGTTCTGTGAAAATATATCTATTTATGATGGAGATATTCTCTGCCTGAAGCTAGCATTTCTTTGTCAAGTGCCTCGCGCATCCGGTAAATCATATGTGATTCTACGCTGTTTTTATCGTAAGAGTAGAAAGTGCGGTGTTGGCGAATGCACGTCGCTGAAAAAGATAAATGCAGGGCGACATTCCGCACGCGTTATAAGAAAAAGCTGCCAAAGCTCGCGACATGAAAGCAATGTTGGCCCGTTGAAAGGCCTTGTCTGCGTTGTGTACTTCGTCGACGTATTGGTACGGTGCAGCAAAAGGAGAATAAAGCCTCGGCAACGTGCTCAAGAAGTTCCTTAACTTTGCATTTAAATTTATCCGCACAAACGAGTTTGCCTTAATATTTGTCAAATAGCTTTCTCAGATTCATCGCCTTGATTAAATTGGCGAAGAATCGTGAAATATGGTTGAACCAGAGGAAGTCACGCTAAAATTTACGATTGGATTTGTTAAAAGCACGCATAATTGCTGACATACTGTATTGTTCCGTGTGGGAATACTGTAATGTTCCGTGCAAACAGATGCGAAATGTTCGATGGCCACCTTGCGCTTCCTTAATGATGACAGCTAGGCTTTCACGTTTCCGTTCACCTGGTCATCGTTAACGCGTCGTTCGCTTGCCAATACTCGGTAGGGACGCTGGCGAATAGGGGCGTGGCTTCCACTGTGTGATGTGATTCTTTCAGAGACAGAAAAGAGGAACGTACGTTGCGCCTGCCGACGGCAAGATGTTCAAGGATATGGCGAGGCTGCTTCCAGTGAGGACTTTATCAAAACACCAATGAAGAGAGACACACGAGAATAAGCACGATATAAAGAGTGCGACATCTTCTAACACAGAGAAGACATGCAAGCATTCGAGTGTAAAATCACAGCTCAAAACAGTCTCACCGAGACTGCTCGGCTAGTGAAGGAGAGGTCCATGCAGAAGGAGCGTCTGCCTGAGAAGGATTTTGTGGCGGTAGCTCGTTGACGCGTGGTGGTGAACGGTTATGCGGGCCAAGGACAGGGATGAGCAGGACGACGGGTAGCGTTCAGGGGAGCGTTAGGGGAGCGTTCCGTTGCCGCTCGTGGATCGAAGGAACAGGGCAGCACTCGGGACTACGCCCGACCATGCTTCCGGGTAGCCGTGGCCTTCCTTGACCTGCACGAAAGAAACGGTGGAGCTGACACCCCACAGAAGCATGTACCTGGTCACGAGGATCTACGGCGGCGGGACAGCACTCGGGCCTACACCCGATAATGCGGCCCGTGGTATTCGGGCATGCGCCACAGGTGTTTGAATTTTATGCAGCTCATATCAATCTCGAAGCAATTAAAATGGACATTTAGCATTGGCATAAGCACGAACTAAAAAAGAACAAAGGCATACCGAGTGCTGTAGCATGGGAATGTAATATGGGACTGTTGCATGGGACTGTTGCATGGATGAACTACACCGCGCTTTAGCATGTCACCCACTTGTTCATGAATGACGCGGCGTTCCGTCGATGATAGGCGGTATGGCTGCTGCCGCAGTGGTGGGCGAACAGCTGTATCGATGCGGTGACAGACAGTCGACGTTCGGCCAAGAGTACTGCTGTGGCTGTCGAAAGCACGACGAAACTTCTCAAGGAGGCCGACGAGTTCTCTTTGCGTTGGGGTTAAGCCGTCGTCAATGATAGGGCGGAAAACCTCTTGAGGCAATGGCGCTGCTGCAGAGCTATAGGAGAGGATGTTCATCTCCACCGAACCATCTGGGGCGTCTAACATAGCAATGGGTTCGTAAGGGTCCACAGTACAGAGAGATTCATTGCGAAGCAATGTAATCAGGAGCGGCAATCGGTTACAAAAGGGAAGGTTTGTCGCACCATCTTCAAGAGCAAGCAGAGCGGTTGGGAATGGTACGAGGTGGCGACTGATGAAAGCAGCGGGAGGTGTGAAGAGTGCATTGGCGTCGAAAGCAGCGGAACAGCCTACAGGTGCCATGACAGACGAGAGCGGGGGGATCTGCATGTCATACGATAATCAACTTGGGTCGACAGAGCAGTACATCATCAGACATGGCATTGCTAAGTGAAGAGAAGGCGACTTCTGCTCGGAAACAAAGAATAATGGCCTGATGACGGGAAAGGAAATCCCATCCTAAGCTGATGCGCGAACAGTGGGGCAATGCGACGAACTCGGCGGTGTAGAGCTTTCCTTGAATTAAAACTCTTCCAATATGCCCCGCCACGGTGGTCTAGTGGCTAAGGTACTCGGCTGCTGATCCGAGGGTCGCGGGATCGAATCCCGGCCGCGGCGGCTGCATTTTCGATGGAGGCGAAATGTTGAGGCCCGTGTGCTGTGCGATGTCAGTGCACGTTAAAGAACCCCAGGTGGTCAAAACTTCCGGAGCCCTCCACTACGGCGTCTCTCATAATCAGAACTGGTTTTGGGACGTAAAACCCCACAAAACAACAACAAACTCTTCCAATACACGCAGCAACCGGCTTGACGTGCTCTGTTGTGGCTGTGCGAAGTAATGAACCAAAGAAAGGCATTGTCAGCTTTAGAACTGAGTTGCATAGTTTTTCAGCAATCACGGATTTAGCAGCACCAGTGTAAATGAGCGCGAACACAGAAATACCTTCGGCGACGACACCTATAACATTTGGCGGCGAGCGAAGACGGCTTGGGCATTTCGACGATGACGCAGTTCTTCCCTCGGGAACTGCGCCACTTACTTTTCCCGTTCGTTTGAAGATGGACGCCGACGCATCGGGGAGAGCGAGCGACGGCGGGTAGAAGGAGATCGTCAGCCAGGTGTTGGTCGAATGGTTGGCTGGTGTAGTTCTGTTTCACGGTCGTAAGCTTAAGAAAACGAGTGGTCGTAAACAGAGGGGCGTGAGCCGTAATGCGGACGTAGTAGACGACGGCGGCAGAAGCGTGCTATGTCTCCGGGTATTACACACGAACAGCAGATGGACTTGTTATTTCGCAACTCGATAGGCTGGAGATGGTGGCGGCACTAGTGCAAAATTAGGGGTAGGCACCGGAGCCGGAGCGCGGATCATCGGTGGTTGTGGTCAAGACAGTGCTTCGGAGTAGGTTAACGGAGCGGTGAGTCTAGGGGGGCGCTCTTGAGGAAGCAGATGACTTGAGAAAGCAGGTGACGAGCTCGAATTTGTGTTGGTAACCATGTTGGTACAGAGAGTCTGGTTGCGCAGTTCCAGAATGACAGGAGACCCAGCAGTTCTACCAATTTATCTTTCAGGAAGGAGGAAGTGATGATAATGTCGGTGGTGTGCCATGCTCCCTATTCATTATTGCCAAACGTATTTTGCATGAATACTTACAATATGACAGTGAACATTTCTCACCAGCAAATACTTGGTTGCAGCAGACAGCTTTCTGACTGCCAAGACTATCTGCATTGATACCCATGCTACGATTGAAGCCACAACACCACGCCAGGCCTTCAAGCTGATGTTCTTGGCACACTTCGCGTTCAATGTGAAATGCCCCAAGGAGATCAGTCTTACCGTGGCGTTCACGCAAAGGTGAAATTTAATTTGGTTTTCCTTACTTTTTTTAAGTACAGACATCGAACAAACATTTGTTATTAAGCCACATTAGGCAAGTACAAAAGCAGGCACTAGGGAATTTTCAAAAAAATCAGCCGCTACACTCTCATTCGGCTTAGCCGAAGTGGTATTCTGATGGATTGAACGGCTAGCTGAAAATGTTCTTCTTAAGTGAAAAGTTGTCGACGGGAATTGTGAGCAGACATAAAACCTTCAAATGAATGAGGCTCATGGATCCTTATTTCGTAGCATGGTTGAGGGCACTACTGTTGCAGCGCGGAATTGCCTGGTCATGTGGTACTCTTTCAAAAGTCGAACATGTTCTCTGAAGTCTGAAAAAACTAAAATCATGCATCCATTCGCATGAAATATGTAATGCAAATACAAATTAATGCGGTTGACATAGGTCGGCAAACTCACTCGAGTCCACTCACTCAGACGGACCTGTGAGTGTGAGTTTGAGTGAGCCCAGCCCAGCAAAATATTCATGCATTTGAGCTCTAGTGAGCCTGGCTGCACAAATTACAGCTTAAGCTGTTATGAGATCACAACAAGGGCCGTGTTTGTGCCACAGTTGTCCGCCGCCGCCGCCGGCGTCCGTAATCGCTATCGCCTAACTTCTAGAAAAAATAACAAGGACCGAGGAGGACTCAAACCGCGTCCTCTACGTGGATTAGAACCCACACCCTCTGCGTGGTAGTCGACCATTCTACCACTGAGCCACGCCTGTGCTTGAAAAATCTCCGCTCTAAGACCTAAACAGGTATAAAGTCTGCCGGGGAATCGCATTAACAAATACCATGTTATGTGGCAGAATAATACGCCACTACATGTCGGGGAAAGTGCACTCAGCCTCGGTATCTTGTCGTCTCTTCGACGGCATCACGTAGAGTTACTCTATATGCTACCGTAGGTAGCAGAGTTGCGCGTAGGTCCGCCATCTTGGCCAGCAAGCAACCAAAGCTATGCGGCGAAGCCACGCTCAGTTTTTGCAGGCGGCATCCGCAATCGAGCATGGGAAGTTTTCCAACGCTCGTAGAACGCTTTGAAGCCTAATAGCAAATAAAAACGCAGCGACTGCTTAGTGACGAGACAGATTAAAGACGTTGCTCTTTTTAACTCGCGCCACGAGATGCAGAACGATAAAATGTTGTCAGGTGTGTGTGTGTGTGTGCTTCACTCGCAACTTTTGACTTGACAGCGTGTGCACACATTGGTTATTCCAGGCGCACCGGCCAAATGCAGCATTCATTTTCCTTAGTGGTTAGTATCGCACTGAGCAGTTTTCAAGCCGAAACCGCATGTATAGGATTATCCGCACGAATGCGACGCGATACGAAATGGGCCGTCGCGCGATGGGTCACATGGTCGGTCACTCGGTTATTGGAAATCTAGAAATGATCGCTTGTCATACAAGCGAAATCCAGCCGTAACAAGCCGGTTCATGTTGTACGTAAGGGATGTCCTGCCGGTAGCCACAGAATCGCGCTTGCAAACAACTGTCAAGGCTATCTAACACCGAAATAAAACTATAACGCAATGCCAATTTTCACGGCTTCACGGCAAAACAGTTCTGACAGAAATACTGCGGGGCTAATCTCTGGCCACTGGGAAAACGTAATATAAAAATACCACTTTCTCAGCGCTTCGAGTTGTCCCGCAACATGCGCGTCTTGAAATCAATGCTCGGAACGCGCTCCAACGCAGACAAAAGTTCCGCTGCGGCGGCGCTGAGAAGCACAAAAATTGGCCTGAACGTCACCTTCTCTGCAATGCTCGGTTGCTTCGCAGCTGGCGGCGTTTGGAAAACAAACGCGCAACTCTTTATGCTATCATAAATATACAGTAACTCTAGCATCACGGAGACGGCAGCGCCACTCGACGACGGCCTACCGCGACAACCTCCGGCTCGCGCCGACGCCGACCTCATGCCTACGCAGACTAGGCGCGGTGAGGCTATTCCGAACTCTGACTTTACTAGCGTGTTCATTTGGGTTCTTTTTGCACTCTGTTCCAAAGCGTTGATGTATTTTTTATTGATTAGTTTATTTCCCCATGTCGAGGTATGTTGCGTTTTTTTTTTATAAAGTTTTCACAGAAATAAGCCTCGCCGTGTCCTCGAACACGTTGCCATCGTAAGACGCAACGTGCGTTCGTATAATTTCCAATATTCCCACGAGAATGGCGCCCAACGTGGGGCGGGGCTGATTTCTGTGGTGACAGAAAACACGTGAAGACCACGATATGGATTTAAGAGAAGAGATTCCTCCCGGCGAAAAATTCGCTTTGTCGGGACACCCGCTTCGAACGTGGATTGAGGAATTAAATGCACGCGAAAGGGAGAGGTGCGCTGAGGAACGCGATGCGCGGCGGAAGCAGGGTCAGGGTGAAAATCGTGCCCTGGAGGCGGAGCTGACGTTGGAACGCGAAAGGCGCGAGCGCGAGGAACATGCCCGGGAGCGTATGCCCCCGGGAAGCGGAGCTGACGTTCGCGCGTGAAAAGGCGGCTCTCGAGGAAAGGAACCTTGAACTTCGCCTAAGGTTGGAAGAAGCGGAAAACGCTGCCAACGCCATCGCCTCTCTGAAAACCGACAGCGTCGGTATTATGAACCGTGGTACTCAGCAGCAGCCGCTATGTCCCCGAAACCTCCTGCCATTCTTTTATGAGAGGAAAGATGATCTCGACGTCATAGCGAGAGGTCAAGAATGGCCAAAGGACAAGTGAGCTACTGTCCTTAGTATGCTTCTATTGGCGAAGCGTTAAATGTCTTCGGCTGGCTGTTCCCAAAGGACAGCTTAGACTATGAAAAAGCAAAGGAAGCACTATTGCAGCGTTTTCGCTTCACTGCGGAAGGATACAGGGATATGCTCCGTTCGAGGAAGGCCGAGGACCTCGAAACCGGCCAACAATATGCAGTTCGACTTCAGAGTTATTTTGACCGACGGGTCGAGATGTTGCAGACCCCGAAATCTTGTGAGGGCATAAGAGACCTCCTTGTGTAGCAGTTTTTGAAAAACTGTCATGTGAAACTCGCAGTGTTTCTGAAAGAAACTACAAGACTGAGGGAGATGGCTGAGTCCTGTGACCACTTTATGGAAGCCTGTTTCTGTGTTCCTACCATTGTGTGTATGTTGTTCTAGTAGCGGATTCATCATGACCTTAAGTAAATACCAACTGGGCCAGCAAGCTGTGTTAAAACATATTTCGAGAGACGTTTGTGGTTGAAAGAGGAGTGCTGTATTGAAATTACCAGTTTAAATATGGCAAGGAGCTTAAGCAAGTTGTTTTGCCACAACGCTTGCGTGGATACGTACTTATGGCTGCGCATGACAGTCCCTCGGCCTGAAATCAAGGAATAAGTCGAACCAGTGACCACTTACAGGAGGCATTTAACTGGCCAGGAATGCATGCAGACACAAAGCGATTTGTCGAGTCCTGCGACGTGTGCCAGGGGACGATGCCCATAGGCAAAATTGCTAAGGCTTCACTGGGCCATATGCCTATCGTTCGTACACCCTTCGAAAGAGTGGGAGCTGACATAATAGGACCCATTTCACCATCCTCTCTGAAAGGAAACCGATACGTACTAGTGCTAGTCGATTTTTTGACAAGATACCCCGACGCCGTCGCGATTCCTTCTATTGATGCCTCGACTGTTGCAGGACTGCTTCAGATGTTTTCGAGAATTGGAATTCCTAGGGAAATA
Organism: Hyalomma asiaticum; assembly: GCA_013339685.2. Lineage (NCBI taxonomy): Eukaryota > Metazoa > Arthropoda > Arachnida > Ixodida > Ixodidae > Hyalomma > Hyalomma asiaticum. The sequence continues at coordinate 81,227,340 of CM023483.1, forward strand.
CTGACGGACAAAGGTTCTTGCTTTACTTCGGACTTAATGCAGGAAGTTATGAAGATATTGCCTGCCAAGATGATGACTACCACACCCTCTCACCCCATGTGCAATGAACTGGTAGAACGGTTCAATGGAAGCTTGAAACAGATGCTTCGAAAATTATGCCGCGAGAGACCTAGGTAGATCATGGGACCGGTACTTGGCACCGTTGCTCTTTGCATATCTGGAGGTTCCCCAAGCAAGCGTGGCCTTTTGGCCGTTCGAGCTCGTCTACGGGCATTACGTACGAGGCCCAATGTCATTAATTAAAGAGCTTTGGACTCTTCTTGAAGCAAACCGTGCGGTAAGGATGACTTGCCAATATGTTCTGGATCTACATGACCGTCTCGAAGAAACGCTACGCTTGGCACATGAAAAGTTGTCGACATCTGGGAAGTGCCAGCGCCGGCACTTCAACAAGCATGCAAAGAAACGCGACTTGAAGGTTTTCGATGGGGCGCTCCTCCTCTTGCCCACCACTAACAACAGGCTGCTCCTCCAATGGAGAGGGCCATTCCCTGTGGTTGGCAAGAAAAGCGACGGAGACTTTCTGCTGCCAACAAAGGTATTCCACGTTAACATGTTCAAGAAATACTCTGAACGTTCGATGGGGGCGAACGAAAAGATTTGTGTCTTTATTGCTGTCGAAGAGAAGGCGGTGTGAGACGCAAATACCGTGCTTCGGCAGTGAACCCAATAAGGGTACAGCCGACGTGAAACTGGCTGATACACTGTCCCCGCTCCAACGGCAAGAAGTCAGGGAACTGTTGGACGGGTTCAGCGACGTGTTTTCAAATATTCCTGGGCGGACACATGTTGTCGAGTGCCAACTGAATTTGACATCCTCTGCGCCCATCCAAGTCCCACAGTATCCTTTGCCTTTTGCTTTGAAAGATGCCATAGCAAAAGAAGTAGAAGAAATGTTACGTCTAGTGATTATTGAGAAGTCAAAGTCGCCATATAGTTCTCCACTGGTAGCTGTAAAGAAACCCGACAACACCTACAGGTCGTGCATTGATTTCCGCAAAATAAGTGACATACTTAATTGCGACGCCGAGCCTATCCCACGCACGGGTGTTGTATTTGCGGTGGTCGGCGGGAAAGGGTACTTCTCGTAGTTCGATTTACCAAAGGGGTACTGGCAAGTCGAATTGGCTGCTGAATCTAAGCCAAAAACGGCGTTTGCTGCGCAATCCGGGCTGTACCAGTTCACGTGTATGCCCTTCGGCATAAAAGCCGCATCCGCTGTGTTCATGCGTCTTATGAGAATACTACTGAGGGGCATGGAGGGCATCCAACACTATTCTTGGGAAGAACACATCGCGGCACTGAGCAAGCTCTTTGAGATAATCAGAGAGGCTGGCCTTACCATCAAGGCACGGAAATGCGAGATCGGGCTCACCAGCATGCTTTCTCGGACACAAAATTGGTGGCGGCAGTCTTCAGCCACTGAGAACCAGAGTAGACAAACTACTCGCAGCAAAGCGTCCCGAGACCGAAAAACAGATTAGGTCTTTTCTAGGACTACCGGGGTGCTATGAGACTTACCGAGGTATGCATAAATAGCTCGACCGTGGCAAATAAAAACCTCGCTCTTCCAAAAAGGTCCGCACTGGCAAAGTACCAGAGTGTAACTTAAAAAAGAAGGTTTTCGCACTTGACGGAATCTGCATTTTCTTAACTCGTTTGAGTACGTCCTGGCCCTCGCCTCCACTGTTTATGGCTCTATACAGAGGTACTGGGAAAATCATGTCACAAATGTCTTTATATAAATTCTTTCGATTAACTGAACACAGATATTCATTCGAACACCTGACAGACAAGAAACGGACGCTGTCCACAATTTCCTTAAAGTAGCCTCGTGTAGATCCAGGCATACTTGCGGTGCTAACGACAAAATTAGGTAAAGCGCGACAGAGGCGTAGCTGGCATACAGTTCGCAAAAAGGGATCTTGAACATCCCGAAAGAAAAGGAAACGATTAACTAGTTGGCGCACGAATAGATGCGACAAACCGAGTCCTCCAGCTTCATAGGATGTTCGCCATCTTTGTGTGGGGTTCCACTTAGGAAAGGTGCAGTAGGACGAATCTGTTCCGACAAAGCCACGATGTTACTTGGAACTGCCCCGGAAAAAAACACCACATAAATGTCAGGTAGTGGAAGGACTCTCCTCAACGCATTTCGTTCGGCAGGTGTCACGACGAAAATGAGCCCATTCGGCGATTTGTAGGCTCATTCGGCGATTTGTAGGAGGAATAAACTTTATTGAGCATATCAAGCAAACAGCAAACATTAGATAATGTGCTGCCATCTGTGACACATTGTGAAAAACATGTCTCGACTACCATGGCCTCCGTGACGGCGAGCGCGCCCGCCATCTCGGAGGCCATGCGACTACAGCAGAGCCTATAGGGTTCCGCCGTTGTAGGACAGGGAACATATTGCCACGTGCATTTATCTGTGCTAGCGTTGGTGTTCCAGTGGCAGTTTCTTTCGGCTGCATGGTTTGCACCGACGCGTCGCTATAGCGTTGGAGCCGCGTTTGTTAAAACTGTGGCTCATGTTCTGTTTCACCATGTCACGAGACGCTCGCGCTCGAAAGCGTTCCTTGTCGCGAAGATAAGTGCCGGACTGGTGAGAGCGCGCGGCCATTCTTACCGCCGACGCTCGACTGCGCATGCTGTTTTCGCCGTCGCCGTTGTCCGCCGCGGTGGTGTACTGGTTAAGGTACTCGGATGCCACCCAAGAAAACGCGGGTTCGATCCTGGCCGCGGCGGTCACACTTTCGATGGAGGCGAAAATGCCAGAGGCTCGTGTGCTGTGCGTTGTCAGTGCACGTTAAAGAACCCCAGGTCGACTAAATTTCCGGAGACCTCCACTACGGCGTTCATATTGGATCTCTTTCACTCCCTTTCCCCTTCCCCCACGGACGCTTAGCCGTGCTCCCTACATGGGCTGCAGAACTTAGCGTCTTTCCCTTAACTAATCCACAATCATCATCATCATCCACCGTAGTCTAGCCAGAGCTTGCTTTTGGGCACAGGTTCGCCCGAATAAAATTTGATTCTTTTCATAGTCCCTTCGTCTGGTGTGTTCAAGAAAGACCGTCACGTCAACGTGACAATATAATATGAAGCAAACAGCAAACATTAGATAATGTGCTGTTTGCCGTTTCACCGACCATAAGGCGATGCTTGTTGGGGTTGGCCGGAAGAGGTCTCCAGAAGAACAAATCGAACAGCTGTCAGATAGTTAACGCAAGAAGGACGACAGAATGTGACCACTTACGAATGAAAGTGCTATTAAATAGATCGGAAACCTCTACCATTACTATAGATATGTCGCGCGCGCGCGTGTGTGTGTGTCTGTCTGTGCGCGTGTGTGTGTGTAACAACACTCACTAATAAGTATGCACTGAGTGGTTGAAGTGTACACTATGGCCCTGATTTCGCTATCGCGTTCAACTCTTAAAGGCGAAGCTTTAGGGTCCCCCAATTTTTTCTTTCACTCATTGCGCAACCACACAGATTGCGGTTGAAGTCCACACTTTCACTGGTCACACACATGTCGTCCGCCATAGTCTCGGTCGACATGCTTCATGTACCAGGGCGGGAGTATGACTTTTGTGGCGTAATGTTAGCGTAATGTGACCAACTGGCGGCGGTGCTCGAGAGGGATCTCTCGTCTGCCTAGATACAAGGGCTCAGTGGGCTCGTTTTAAGTGAGCGATTGATCCCTGTACTCGTTTTGTAGGGTAGTGAGAGAAACCAGAGTCTTGTTGCCGTTCTGTGCTCGCAATATAAATCTCGTAATATCATTGTGTAAAGGTTCGAAGTACAAGCGGAGACGCATTGGCCATGTACTCTGTTGCTGCTCTTTTAGATGCGAAGCAGCTTATGGCGGAGTTCAATGTGGTGGTGGTGTGCGGCGTGACCACACTTATTGCGCATGCGCAAACCCTCTCCACACACCTCCTCTCCAAACGGCGCTCGTTGACTATGGAAACGCTTTCTTGGATCGATGCTTTGCCAGCTCGCAAGGAACGAGAACGCGCTCTCGCCCGCGAGAGACAACGCTGAGGCCTTCCGTTGGGTGGACGCGACGCGACTGGACGTGTGGCCCATCGGCTCCGTCAACTCTTGCAAGATTTTCGCGGAACCAATGTTTTACCCAACGAACATGATCTCATCGTGCTCCTAACATCGAGAGGAACCTGCGGAGACCACGTTTATGCAAGTTGGCAGAATTTTGGACTTTCTACGCCAATTTGAAGCTCTCGCCACACCGTTGCGGCACTAAGCCTAGCTAGAGGGAGACGCGGCGGGGCTGCTCGCCGGTGTCTCCCGACGATGGCAGCTCAAAAGATCACCGGATACGACCCCACTTCTATGCAGTGGGCTGAAATTAATGTTTCGACACCCGAAGACGACGTCCCTACTGAAAATGAATGCCTCCAAACATTGCTTCGCCTTCGTCAGCAACGACAGGCAAGACAGGATCCGAAGACGGCAGCCAAGGTTAGTGCCTGCCCTTCGCTGCAACAGGCGCGTTCCACCAACGCCGCCTCGGCAAAGGACGCTAGTGCTCTGCCTTCGCCTCAACGCAACACGCCCGCACGGTGGCGACCGACTCAGACGCCTCGTGTGCGCTCCGAAGACATGATAATTGTACTCAAGCCGCGTACTACGCTCGACATACGGAAAGTGTTCCGCCACGGTGACGCTGGCACCGCAATTGCCGCCCACATCACTGGAGTCTCTGCCGGGGACTTGAATGTGTGGCCCGTTTGGGAACAAAATGTGCTGGTTTGCACTACCCAAACAGTGCGCGTCGCCGATCAACTCATCAAGGACTTCGACCTGCGAGTGGGAAAGGCGTCCTACCCATTTAGAGGTCATCTGAAGATCACCGGGGAGGTATGCCGCGGCGTCATCTCTGTCCGCGAAGATGAAACATCAGATTCCCTCAAGTCCAAACTATACTGGCAGGAGGGTGAAATTGCGTTCGTCCGGAAGCTCGGACAATCTTCTGTAGCTGTGGTCACCTTCGTCGGGAGGAAGCTACCACGCTACATCAACTACAACTTCGAGTGCGTAATGGTGCGACGCTACAAAAAGACGATCCCAGCGTGCTACAAATGCGGCACGGTCGGCCACTGGGTCGACAACTGCCCCAACCCGGACACTGGCCGCTGTCACCAGTGCGGTAAAACCATGGAAGACGCCTCCGGTGCCGCGACTCAGCACGAATGTCAGCCAACATGTCTCATTTGTGGAGACAACCATCTTACTGGATCCGCTGCCTGCAAGGGGAAATTCCGGCCGGCCCGCAAGCCTGCCCCACCACCCCGCAAACAACCTGAGCACCGCCAGCAGCGGCCACAACATGGCAACGGAGGCGATTCACCTGACCAGAGCAATGCAGGGGCCCGTCCTCGGAATGGACCGAAGCAACCTCGAAAAAAGCCGACGTCCGGGACGTCAGGACAGCTGCCGCCATCCATCAAGCCGGGCGACTTCCCTCCGTTGGAGCAGCACCAACACAATCAGGTGAGCGGCTGGGCAGGGGTCGCCTCCCACTCTGCTATCCCCCCCCCCCACCCCACACCTCTCGAACTCGAAATGCGTAAGGAGATTGACCTTCTTAAAAAACAAAATGCGCAGCTAGCGGCGAAAATTCGTGCCCTAGAGGAAGGCGCAGCGGACAACTCCCGTCTAGAATCGAACATGGAAGACCTCGAAGACACGGTGTCTGAGTGCTCCGGCAGCACGTCTGTGTCCCGCCCCCAAACACGCACAACTGCCAGCACCCTCGCAGATCATGAGCGGCGCCTCACTAACATTGAAACTCAGCTCCAAGTCATAACGGAGCAGCTGGCGCAGATTCCAGTTATGATCCAGCAGGTAACTCAGCAGATGACACACCAGGTCACCACACAACTTAAGCAATGGCTCCTTGCCAACCCACGAATAACACGCCGCGCACGCTCACCCCGAGCTCCTTATCACATAGGTAAACAAGTTCGCCTGGACAACACAGACTCAGCCGCACAAAGCACCGAACTCGTAACAGCAGCCTCGCAGTCTCCTCCGACTGAGTCGAGTCCCCAGCTCACTTCCCCGCAAGACTAATAGTACGCCATGGCACCGACACAGCGGCAGACCAGTAACAAATTAGACCAACCACTCGAAATTGTACAGTGGAATTGCAGGGGCTTTCGTGACCGCAAAAAGCGCGCGCACCTGCAGCTCTACTTCCAAAATTTGGGTATATCCCCTGCGGTGATCGCGCTGCAAGAACCCGGATTAGAGGCTAAAATGACGGGGTATTATACGTTTCAGAATGAGCCGTCCACCTGCGTTTTAGTCCACAAAACTTACACAGCTCAGAACGTCGATTTAGACCTGACGACACCGCAAAATTACACCATGGTTACGATTCTTCCGCTCAAGCGTAAAGACCCTACCACACACATATTAAATATCTACTGCCCCCCTCACCGGCGGCAAGTTACGTTTACTGAAATATTCACACGTGCGCTCAAGGTAGCAGGCTCTAACCCGCTTGTGATCGTGGGAGATTTCAATGCGCACAGTTTACACTGGGGATATATACGCGAAACGCCTCGAGGGCGTAAGCTTTCTGAGCTGATCTCCACGCTCCGCCTGACTCTCCTCACTGATCCAACATACCCAACGCGAATCGGCAACTCCGTTCACAGAGACACATGCCCCGACCTCACTTTGGTTCGAAATACGCAGCATGCCGCGTGGGAAAATTTGGGGGACACCTTAGGCAGCGATCACTATGTTCTCAAACTCACTCTCATCACCCGCGCAGCCAAGCGAACACGGGCGCAAGCAAAACTCACAGACTGGTGCGCCTTCCGCCAGCAACCACCACCTTGCAATCTCCTCGCTGAGGGGTATGCGCGGTGGGCCAATGAGCTCCTACAGTTGCAGAAAAAACACATCCGTAATTTACAGACCACCGAAGCGATCCCTGCGATAGACCCACATTTATTACACCTGTGGGAGGCACGCCGTTGCCTCACTCGGCGGTGGCGAAAACAAAAGCACAACCGCAGACTCAAACTCCGCATTGCAGCCCTCACAGAGGAAGCTGCAACATATGCCGCCCAACTTGCAGACGCAAACTGGGTGGACAAATGCAATGCTGTTGCTGGACAGATGAATTCGAGGGGGACGTGGAGACTCTTTCGAACCCTCATCGACCCTGCACAGTCCAGAGGGGAAACGCAACGCCAACTTAGCCGTGCCTTACATGGTTTCCAAGGCACTACAGCCCAACTCGCAGATACGCTGAGCGACAGATATCTCTGCCGCGTCCGCGATCCGCAAGGGCCTGAATACAATTACACAGGCAAACCGAACGCCGAATTGGACGCTCTCTTTGAGCTCTCAGACATCAAAGCGGCACTTGCTAAGATGAAAAGGGGCACGGCGCCGGGCCGAGACAAAATCACGGTAAAGCTACTTGCTAATCTTCCGGATTCGGCATACATGCACCTCCTCGATTATATCAACACGATCTGGGAAGGGCAGCCCATCCCAAAAGACTGGAAGACCGCACTGGTAACTTTCATACCTAAGTCGGGCAAACCTATAAATACCGATAACCTGCGTCCCATTTCCCTTACATCCTGTGCAGGGAAACTTATGGAAACTATGGTTCGAGATCGCCTCTCATCGTATCTAGAGCGCACAGGCGCCTTCGCCGACACCATGTATGGCTTCCGACCACAAAAATCGGCCCAGGACGTTCTATTACAGCTCCATCGCGAAGTAATACAGCCAGCAACTATGCGCAGCAACGATAAGGTCGTCCTCGCCCTAGACCTAAAAGGCGCCTTTGACAATGTCAACCATAGTGCTATCCTGGCCAATCTTAACACCACAAACTGCGGCGGCAGGACCTTTTCCTACATACGAGATTTCTTGTCTGATAGGGAGGCCATTCTGCGCATTGAGGGTGACGAACACGGTCCCTACATCATGGGCACGAGGGGCACACCGCAAGGCGCGGTCCTTTCACCGCTACTTTTTAACATCGCCTTGATGTACCTTCCGAGAGAGCTGGCTCGGATCTCAGGTATCCAACATGCGTTGTATGCCGATGATATTTCAATATGGAGCACACAGGGGAACCTGGGAGATATTGAGGCCAGTCTCCAACAGGCTGCCTCCGCTGTCGACTCCTATGCGTCGGCGTGTGGGCTCCAGTGCGCCCCAGCTAAATCCGAATTCGTTCACATCAAAGCCAACCAAAAAGACAAGACGCGCATTTCCCTGACCCTCTCAGGGGCACCCATTCGCGAGGCAGAGGAAATCAGAATCCTCGGCCTGTACATTCACAATCGCCTCAAAATTGACACGACCATCGCTAAACTAAAAAAAACCGGGGAACTGGTGGGACGGATGATACATCGCGTCTCAAATAAGCGAGGAGGATTGCGAGGGAAGCATGCGCTTCGGCTCTCCCAGGCCTTCGTCACCAGCAGAGTCTTGTACTCCGTTCCCTATCTCCGGCTTACGAAACACGATGTCGAACGCATAGACGCAATAATACGGAAGGCCACCAAACGGGCTCTGGGCCTCCCAATCACCACATCCAATGCGCGTTTGACCGCACTTGGCGTGATCAACTCGCTCCAGGAGCTTATGGAAGCCCATCTAGTAAATCAGTACACTCGACTTGCACAGACGCCTTCAGGTCGACGCCTTCTCGCTCGCCTCTACATACAACACGACCATGAAACAGAGGACACGCACAGGGTACCGGATCTTTGGAGGCACAAACTTTTCGTACAGCCTCTGCCCAAAAACATGGACTCAGAAATGCACCAGGGAAGACGGGACGCGCGCGTTCGGGCGCTTGAAAAACAGTATGGTAGTAAGACAGGGGTCTTTTACGTGGATGTCGCTGGCCCTGGACCGAGGGGATACTACACGGCAGCAGTAATCCACAGGGAAACGCAGGTGGATGGTCTTTCCTTTAAGGCTCGCAACTCAATACAGGCGGAGGAGGTTGCTATAGCGTTAGCCCTCTCGCATCGAGTTTGTAAAGTCGTTGTCACTGATTCTCGCAAAGCCTGCGCTCGCTACTTGGCAGGGGAAATTTCATCCCTTGCCTACGAAATTCTGCTTGCGAGCACAAGGTTCGCCGAACCCACCCCAAAACGCGTGGTATGGACCCCAGGTCATCAGGGACTTCGAGGGAACGAGGCCGCAGACGCGGCTGCCCGAGCGCTCATTCCCCGGGTACCTCATTCGAGCCCTATTGACTGGACCCCGCAACCGCCGCTGCTCAGGTATAAAGAAATTCTAGAATACTATCGCTCCCAGCATTGCCGGTATCCACCCCCCGCCAAGGGTCTGGATAAGGCGGGAGAAAGAATTCTACGCCGACTACAAACAAACACGTTGCTGTGTCCGGCGATCTTAAAACACTTTGACCCCAAAGTCACTGGCAGGTGCAGACACTGTGGGGAGACAGCCGATGTCTACCACATGGTATGGGCCTGCCAAAAGAACACAGCCCTTTCTCCCCTCCCCAACCCTACGCGAGCGGACTGGGAGGCGACGCTGCTTAGCTGCTCCGACCTGCGGGCCCAGCAGGCCCTGGTAGCGCGAGCAAAAGCAGCGGCATCGTCCAATGACGTCCCGGACTGAGGATGTCACCTAGTCTGTAGGGCCCTTTAGGGGGCTCCTTATATATACGATCTTCTACAATAAAGTTTTTCACCACCACCACAACGCTGACGCAGGTAGCGTCTGCTAGCGAATTTCTTGATGGAAAAGAATTACCCCACCTCCCGTCAAACCGATGAAAACGCGGTGTGCAGCCCCCCGTGCTTCTTGGCATCGCCTCATGGTTCCCTTTAGGGAGAGATGGTGAAATTTATTTCTTTGTTGTTTTTTTCACATCATGTCTAAATATGGTTCTATTGCAATGTAATACTGTCGCATGCCTCCTTGTTTTTATGTTTGATTAATTACAACACCGCACAGATTTGTCTCCCTCGCCACTCTTCCATCATTTATTGCCTAACTCAGAGGCTTTGAAGGGCAATGTATGATGATGATTATGATGATGATGATGATGAGCAGTGCCTCGTATGCCGCCGCAGCAAACAACGCCATGCTGCCTCTTTAATTATCCTTAGCCCCGACGCGGACGTAGTCGAGCGGCCGTAGCCGGACACGCATTTTTACAGGTGTACGGCATTGAAAACACGTACCTTTTATTATTAAGTAATCACTATATAATAGCGTGCTAGACATTATACACTATAGTCACTCGTACACTATGGTCGCTTCAAAGCAGACGCATTTCTCCAGCACTGTGTCTGAGAAAAACAGTACAGAAACTCAAGTGAGTTGGGACGACGCCCACAGCAGAGCAGCGCAGTAACCCGACTGCGGCACCGCCACTCGGGCTAATGGAGAAGATATGGCAAACGTTGGCCAGGAATGTGGACACGTGCCTAGTCTTCCAAAACACACTTCTCAAATTAGCGTACGTGGAGGTGAAAGCTGCTTTATTCAATTTTCCTTATTATGGTCCGATTTTTTTTCTTGGCAGTCATTGTTCGGAATAACTTTCATAAAATTATCCTTCTTGCAAGCGTTTTTATACATGCTTTGGCAAACTGCGGCTAATGTATCCGATTTGGCTGAATCAGTGACAAGAAGAGAACATCCCATTCCTGCAAGAGAAGGCAAACAATAAAAACTGATGCTTTCATGATGTAAAAACAATGCGTAGGCAAACAGATTCGAGAAAATCTATCAGTAATATTATAATTGTTAGGAAAGTGAAAATTATTAGCATTGGTTGAATGTCCTTATGTGTAACATTATTTAAATAATTAGGATGCACTTCTCGCTACTACAAGTGTAAAGATGATCTCTACGATTGTAGGTGCGACAGGACCATGGTATTCTAACCACGATCCTATTGCACTCGAATTAGATACTCTACCTCTACGCCACCGAGGCCTGTGTATGTTGTATGTAATAATATTAGAACATATCTGTAATGGCTTCTCGGTAAACTTATCCCAGAGGTAAAGAGCATCAGAATTCTAGGCCTCCACATTTCCAAAGACAGCTCCAATACCATTGCGATAGGTGCATGCTATACGGAAATCAGTGCGGAATACCTCTGCCCTCATCAAGTGAATTTCTAATCGACAGAGGGGCATGCCCCTGTATCGATTCAGGGCCAAGCATTCTGCCTATGTAAGATAACTTCCTCCCTTCCATATTTAGACCTCTCACCCCTCGAGAGGGACCAGGTAGATCGCCTCATCCGCACAGGATACATAACCGCGTTGCACCTCCCTAATAGCACTCCTACCAGCAGTTTATGTAGATGCGGCAGAATCCACCCATCGTCCTGCCTTAGCAGTGGCAGTCACAGATAATGCCCATAAACTCCTTAGTTGCACCACATTTGACCGCGTGGCTCAACCTATTGAGGCTGAAGAAGCCGCCATTGCCCTTGCAATTGCTCAGGTTCTGGCTGAATATATATTTCCAGATTCAAAAACGGCAGTTCGCAACCTTGCTATGCGCCGCATTCACGCACCCGCTTACTGTATCCTGCAATCAATTCCTTCTCCTGAACGTTTAAATGCCCTCGTATGGGTTCCAGCGCACTGTGGATACCCAGGGAATGCGGCCGCTCAGGAACAAGCCCGAGCACTCGCCAACCGGGCAGTGGACGGCCTACCTTCCTTTCACCGTGCGCGGAAACACCTACTCACCTATCATTAAATTACTCTACATTATCGCAATTCCCGCTTGCAATACCCGTCGCCTCATAAACGTCTGAACAAGGCCGAACAAGTAGTTTGGCGCTGACTGCAAACGAGCACTTTGCAGTCTTATTTAATCAACGCCAAAATTCATCCTGGCGACACCTCGCCAAACTGCCGTCTCTGCAAGTCCGCGAGCTGATTTCGACCACATTTATCGAAATTGTCCCAAGAAACCAACTCCTCCTTTTGAAGGGGCTAAGCGGCAGGAGCGATGGGAGGCTGCTCTGCGCAGCTCACGTCCGGATGACCAACTCCGGATTGTGCGCTGGGCCATAGAGGTCGCCGAGGCTCAAGGACTTTTGACCACCTAGGGCGGCCTGATGGCCCCCCGTTTTACATATCCCGTTACCCTCCCTATCCCACCCTCACTTGGCCTAGTGTCAATAAAGTTGTTTCCTCCTCCTTCCTTCCGTGAAACTCATGTCTTTGTTTGGGCACGTAAGACACCACAAATTATAATTACACTTGCAGAATAGCGTCATGAAAGGTACAAACCCTGCAAAAAATTGGGCATAAAGTCGGGATTTCTTTCTGCCCTGCAAGTGCAAATAAATAAGGGGAATAGTGTTATATCTTGTTCACACGGTAAGTTGTACATCACAGGCGGCAATCTTTCGCTGCGAACTTGCCTACGACTTCAAAAAACAAAGAAATATTACTTCTTATGATGTAATACATAACACTTAAATATACTTCTGCATGCCTGTTTACATTTTAGCTGCTGGAATTAGGAACACCGAGGCAAAATCCCATATCACTTATGTGAGAAACACTTGGGACATACCTCCATCCATATCCGTAACACGAAGTAACACACATGTACGGTAGTCGGAGAAAATTTGACGATAGATCCTAGGGGCTTTAGTACCTGCGAAAAGTTTCACATAAAAAAGAACAACTCTGCTGTAAGACCCCACCAAATGAGTTCTCTTCCAACTCTCACATGTATGTTCTCCTGCAGCTCTCGGATGTACGAGCTCTCGTGCAACACTCACATGTGTTTATTAAACTGCTAATATTTTATTGTTCGGCTTGACTACGCTGAGAAAAACATCTTGCGAACCCCCTCATTGTGGAAATTGGTGTCATGCGAAGCAGTCAGCAAGGAAAGTGCTTATGACGATCCTTCCGCATTCCGCAGGTGTTACAAATGCAGTCAAAGTCATTGTGCAGAGCGCATGAGTAGGTGTATGCTTAGCGAAGGCTAACCAGGAAAGTTCACAGCACGACAGCGACTAAATGACAGCTCATGGCACAACTTCACGTTGGCACTCACGTGAGTCCAAATCACAGACGTCCGTGTCGTTGCAGAAAAAATGCGCTATAGGGTGCATTGATATGCGATCATTGGAGTCACTAGTTGAAGTATTCCTTTCGGATCGAGGAAAGTTGGACAAAAGGATACCGAAAGGTAGCAGAACAACTTCATTGCTATGATAGTGCTTATCGCACATTAAAAGCGCAAAATACGTTAGACAAGCGCCATCATTATAGCAGCTGGTGCAGTAGGATTACTTACTACACCGTGTGGGATGAGTCGCCGTAGCCTAGTGGTAGCGCGCTTGCTTGGTTCCTCGATGGTCCGGGTTCGATAACCCCCTACCGCTTCGTAGGTAGTATGTTTGTGTATTTGGTACGTCTAAGTTTCAATCGTAAACTACGAAAGACGGTACGCCCTTCTTGTGTTTAAGTGTGTTCGCGTGGTATGTAAATGCGTATTTGAAGTCGGTACTTTATTGACATAACCTGTGCAAAATACAAACACCTGTGGCGCCAACCCGCATATCAGCGGCCGAGCACAACAGGTATGAGCCATACATGATGGCAGTGTCGGTAAAAAGACCGTCTACCGTCCTTCATCGCTCTCCCGTTTTTTGGCTCAATGGAAAGCGTAGCTTTCGAAGTGTCCCAGCTTGCAGCGGTTTCTCCAAATACTGATTAGAAATTATTAAAACAGAATTTTTTTTTATCTGCGAAGTCGCTTTTTTCCTAGTGTAGGCATGCAAGCAACAATGGTTACGGCGCATGATGCGTCGTCGTCTCCTTGGAAACCCTCTCGGGCGCGGGAGGGCCCTTCTCAACAGGAACCGGTTTCAAGGTCGACATTCCAGAGGTGAGGAGGAGGAGGAGAGGCGAGGGAAAGTCGGCGCGCGGTGGTGGGCCTCGGACATGCAGCGCCGCATGAATGAAAAGCGCAGTACTACGCGCCTGTGCAGGCAGACGAATTCGAAGGCAGCGCCACCTGCTGCACCTCGAAAGCAGCGAAAAAAAAGAAGAAATTGCTTTTGCATGCTATAACAAGGTTTTTCATAGGGTGAAGTACGCTTGTAAGACATGCATAATAGTTTTTCAGCAGAATATGTATGCCTGCGTGGGGTGGTTCTCGTACACTTGGAAAATGACGAACACGCTGTTGGGTGTCGCTAGCGGCGTTTTTTGCACCACTTTCAGAGCAAAATTAAAATCCTAATTCCTTTTTTTGCGGGATGAAAGCGTGCTCGTTTCCGTAAATGTGACGCACGATCTGCCCAATTTTACCAAAATCTTAAAAAATTCTCCGAGCGGTAGACAGTCCCTTTAACCGTGGCGTACATGATGAGTATATCACGTTAGTGTTGTACAAATCGGTCATTCATGTTGGTCATATATTTACAAGCTACCTCCCAAGTATGGGGTACACCAGGTGAACGAGGCAACCAGGAGAGCACCGAGATATAGGCGGCAAGATAGAGAAATGCTTCGTATGTAAAGCCTGAGTAATCATCTGATCTGCCTGAGGCAACGGAGACTGTGCAGAATACTTGAGGCAGTTTGGATAGCTGGATTACTGCGCTGTTCAGGAAAAGGTAGAACCAAAATATTTCGTTGATACACCAAAATAATTTGCTGTACAAAGCAAATTCATTCCAAACAAACGTGAAAAAAGTACAGTAAGAGAGCTTTCGTATAGATAACAGCGCTAGTATCCACAGAATGCAGAGTTTGGGTTATAGAATTCAAGGTAGAAAAATATGCATCACACTGACACGTCACGTTGGCGTAGTGCTTCATGGGCCTTGCAACACCTCTTCAACGTAGTCAGGAAGCTATGCCGATCAATTGTGGAGGCCGCTGTGAGCTTACAAGCCAATTATTATTGTACTGAACGCCCCCGGAAACTCGTCATGTGGCTTCAAATACAGCTGGAAAGCGCCCCACTTTCAATAAAAATAGCGTAGGGGCAGTTACCACGTCATTTGCAGTATAAATAGCGCTAACTGATTTGATGACTGCAGAATGATCATCTCCTATACTCTATTCGTTCGTTTCGAATTAAACCTTAAACCAGGCAACTATCCTTTGTACGTGCCCTCCCATCGCCCTAATGCATTTTCTAGCTGTCTTCGAAATGTGATGGTGAAGATCGTTCTCACTCGTCTTGAATGGTATCTGGAGCACCTTGGCAAGTACCTTAATGCTATGGCTGGTTTTCGGTGTGGAAGGCCTTTTATCAATGTTGTGAACCTGGTTTCATCTGCCTAAGAAGGAAGAAGTTACAGATCATCCAGAAAGCAGTCCCACACCCTCTGCGAAGGCATCTTACAAAAACGGAGCAGTGTGACACATTGTGTGAAATCGTCAGTGAAAATATGAACAAAACGAAAACTGCTTGCCCGGCGGGCTGAGTGGAACGGACCCATTTTGTCAAATACAACTATCGTTGCGATAGCAATTATATGGACAGTCTCGGCTGGATTTTGCCGTCCCCGTCGCCGCTGTCACGAACCGTATATATATAAAGTCCCAAAGAAAAATAAGTCAGATAAATGCTTCCGAAGCGCGGAATCGAACCAGGAGCCTCTCGCTCCGCAGCGCGTGGCGGTAACCACTACGCCACGACGAGCACATCCTTCAGGGAGCTAACGGCGAGCCTTATATACACACCCTTTACCGCTGGCAGGACTCAGAGACGGCAGGCGCTTATAAGCGTTTCTTCATTACCAGCGAGATGGCGCGAAGAGTGCAGCGGGCGCATTTAAAAGTCGTCGGCCAGCTCGCTCGCTTCTTCTATTTGCGCAGGGCCTTGCCCTTCCGCTGTCTGCTCGCGCGGTTGTCTCGTGGTGAGAGGTAGAGGGATGTTTCGAGCTTTGACCGCGCTGATGTTACGAGAGCGACGCCATGGTATTTTGAGGGTGAGAAAAACGTAGAAATTACAGCAGAAACTAGAAAACCAGAAACAGCAAAAAACGAAATTCGATTACGAGGCAACCTTTCTAAATTAGAATGAAATAATCTTGAACGTAAAAAGAAAAAAATATTAGGTTACATGTCGTATGTTGCGCTATGTATTGTGCAAAAGTTAGCTTTCGTGGACTACATGCGAGAGCGCAGGAAAAATAAGCGCGCTTCGGCTCCGTAGATTCCGCTGTGCTGCCACAGAAAGTTGTCGCCAAGTATAATATTTGCGCAGAAAGGTTTCTTGCCCTTCAGCTGTCTGCTCGCACGGTTGTCTCGTGGCGAGAAGAAGAGGGATGTTTCGGGATTTCACCGTGATGTCCACGCTGATGTTACGGGAGCGTACGAAAGTCACTCGAGCTCAAAGGACGCCGCTAAACGAACAAACATAAGATGAGCGCGAACTATCAAGTGTCACAGCTCGACACTTGAAGCACGCTAGTTCGCTGCTTCGGCCGCCTTAGCAACAGGAGCGCTGTTCAGACTGAGAGTATCCATTGTGACAGCTTATTCGCGCTCGTTTCGTGTATATCTGTGCGTTCGTTTCGTGCGTGCTTCTCTTGATAGTTGGCGCTCATCTTCTCTTTGTTCATTTAGCGGCCTCCCCTAGCTTTGTATATGTAGCTTTGTGACACACAACGTATAAAGCCCTTCGTACCAGCACGCGCTGACAACGGAAGGCGCTCACTTAGCAAGTGCATGTTTGCTACAATTAATATTGCTCCTGAAGCTGCGAGCCTCACTTCGTATAACATTACAGTTTCTTGCTATCGCATTCAATGCTTCGCCCTTGCGGCGAAAGTGTGACTTCTTTGCTAAGGTGACGTACTTCGAACTGTTTGCATTGTTCAGAGCTGGAAGCCAGCATGTGGTTTCACATTCTGACAAATGGAACAAGAGTGTCCATAGCGCAACACATCCTTGTCATGCCTGGCCAAGTTACCGAGCGACACAGCTTCTGGTACGTTTTGTGCCCTGAAGAATGACCAGCTAAGCACTCTTACCCTAGTACTCTATAAACGATTTCCACATTTTTCGATGAATGACAGCTCGAAATAGTCAACCATCATTGTCGTCGCCATCAGCATGGAAAGTTGGGCTAGTTGGAACATATGAATAGTAGCAGCGCAAAAGACTGTGAAAAAAGAAACAGCGCTCATCCTGCGTGTTTCACGTTTAATTTTTCCCCGTCTTTTGCGCTGCTACAATGCATATCGTTGCCATCACCTGGAAGGATACCTGCGTGTCCGAGCACATGGCGGTCGGTCTCCTATTTGTTTCTCTTGTCTGCTAGGTCACGTTCCGCCAGCTGTTTCGACACCTGACAACAGTATGTGTCTCTGCTATGCTGAAATGAGTCCTCTTCCGTTGCGAAAGCATCATAGCGTCCCTCCATAGTCACGGATGGTGTCGTAACTGCACAGCCTGTTTCCGCCTCGGCTGTGATTCCACAGACAAAAGCGCGCGTGAAAGTGCGTCAGCCACAGGTTAGTGCTGCCCTTCTTGCACCCTATCACATACTCGTTGCGCTGTAAGATAAGCGGCTATCGGACGAATTGTCCAGAAGGGTTTGGTAACCATTACAGCCAAGAAAATGTTAGGTAATCAGTTTTAGTGACTAACTGCCTCTCATCCATAAACATGCCATAGCTTTACACAGTAAACACAACAGCTATACACTGTTTCTCTCTCACTGGGTAATTGCGTTTTGCACCGGTCAGCGCGTGGCTTGCGAAAGCAACGTGCTTAAAAGCGGCTCTGCAGTCCTGCTAAGGTGCCGCACCATGCCCGTAGTGACATCAATCTGTATCGCAAACAATTTGCTAAGATTGATATTTGAAGCGGGACGTCGTTGGTAAATGCTCTCAGGAGCGAGACGGAAGAATTCTGTCATACAGAAGCTGCACTTCCATCTGTTGTTGCCTTTAGTTTCCCGGATAGGGACTCCTAGATCGTCTCCCGGTTGGGCTGGTGTACTCGCGGCGATCCGGCGAGATTAGCGGCGGGGTAAACGTGAACAGAATGGTCGGCGAGGTTCTTGCGGTTATACGGCGAAGGAGTCAGTGATGTCATGCGGCCGCCCACTCACCTTAGGACGCAGCTAGTTTGCGGCGAAACCACGCAGTCTCATCTCGCGGTATTGGCAATAGCGGTAGGTATGTCCGGCTTCTCCGCTGTGGTAGCAGAGCGGGCAGTGGTCGGGGGCACGCCAAACGTTGGCTTTCCTCGGGGCGCCGCGCTGGATTACTGCCGAGTGGGACGACGTCGAGGTAGCTGTGGTGGCTGTCGAAAATACTGCGGAAGCTTTGTGTCCTGTAGCGGACGTGTAGCGGCAGCAGCCCGGCGTGCAACAGCGGCGTAGGTTATAGCCTTCGCTTAGAACTGCGGTGGTTCGGCTAACGGCGGGATCTCTGTACTTCCTTGCCAACAATGTCTTAGGGGGGTTACTTGGAGCGAACACGGCGGGAACATCCAGCGCAGTTCCTCGCGAACAACAGCCCTTATCGTCTCACGTGGTTCGTGGGTCCGAGTCCTTGGACTTCTGCGCAGTCTGGCGAAAAGCGCCGATTGTGTTGGCGGGTGCGCATTTCGAGAGTCTTTTTCAATTGTCGTCGCCTTAGAGAAGAACTCTTGGACGGTCATCGGTGGGTTTTTTATCAGTGCATCGAAGGGCTCCTGCTTCACTCCTCGCATGAGCAGGCGAGTATTCGCCTGATGCATGTCGTCGTCGGCGTGGGGGAAAAGTTGCGTCCTTTCTTCTCTAAAGATCGTGACGTTCTAATTCGGGAGCTGCACCCGCGTCTCAGGCAGTGAAGTGGCTCGCTCCTTACGCACGACGCTTGCGAAGGTTTCCAAGAAAGTGGCGCGAGAGGTGTCCCAAGTTCGAAGCGCGGACTCTCGGGTCTCGAAGGGGGTCCTGACAGCGTCTTCTAGGTAGGAGTAAATGTGACGAAGCTTATCTTCGTGGTTCCACTTGTTGATGGCGCGTCCTCGTATGACGACCCACTGTGTAACCACGTTAGCCATAGACACTGCTGCCTTCACCGCGGATGCTGTTTTCGTCGTATCCTATGTCTTCTTGTCTTTGTCGGGAAACGGCTGGTGTTCTGGCTGTAGTTCTTGCTGCCTATGGCTAGCTGGAAGGGCCAAGTTGGGGTCTTCCTCTTGACGGGCGGGCTCGGCTCACGGATGAACGGGGGCGTAAGGTACACGGGCCGGAAAGCACCTCCACCATATGTCACGTGGTCGTCACGATGAACGACGCAGGAGGCTTAGACCGTTGACAGCCGAAGTGCACATTGGGAAAACCTGTGCCGACGAAATCAAATGAAACCAAATCACACTGGAAGACAACAGCGGCATGATCAGTCAGTCGTCGGTCGACGTGAAAACTGAGGAGCAGCGAAATGCGTCGTCGTTTCTCACGCACGTCACAGCGTGTTGAGGCATTATCTCAGATTCTAGAAGGCATTAAAATTTGCGCGTCGGGCATACAAATTTTGTGGAACCGTCAGCACCATTCGAGAGGCATACTGCAAGATAAGCGTGGCCGGCGCTGCGCATTACAGGGAAGTGATAACGCGACCGACGTCAACAAACCAAAACAAACGCGCGCGTCAAACGCAAGCCTCACTTACACTCGGGGGCGCCATTCGCTCCCGCTTTGTAACTGCAGCCACCTATTGCTTCATTGCTTCATCGATAAATCTCTCAGGAATCGTGGTCGTTATAATTAATGTTACAGTGGCACGGAATGACACGCCTCGGGGCGGACTGTAGCTGTAGGTTCACGGTATCCGCGCACG
This sequence comes from Hyalomma asiaticum, assembly GCA_013339685.2. Classification (NCBI taxonomy): domain Eukaryota; kingdom Metazoa; phylum Arthropoda; class Arachnida; order Ixodida; family Ixodidae; genus Hyalomma; species Hyalomma asiaticum. The sequence goes on from CM023483.1 coordinate 81,247,240, forward strand.
TAAGCCGTTAGAAGCGCTTCGACCGCTCTAAACGTCACAAGCTTCGGCCCTTCTCGATGAAAACAAGAGGACATCGCTTCCTGAGCTGAGAAACACCGACTTGGTGCTCTCCCACGCGAGCCCCCGGCGTGATTCTTGAAATACTGAGATGCGGTGCTTCGGGTCAGCAATGCAGCTGCAGTCAGTGGGGCACCGTTTAGCGGGCACTGGCCACGGGCAGGCAGTGCGCTATTGTCTTGTCGACGGCCCCTCGGCGCCGAGGTGGACTACTAATGCACATCGTTGTTATGACCGGCGAAGGAGGGACCCCCGCTTCTCGGACGCTAATGACCTGTCAATCAGGCGAGATGAATGAAGTTGCCGACTCGGCGACCACAAGAAAGGGTTTGGCCGTCGCTCTCTCCAGTGTATAAAGTACGTACGAGAGAGATATTTTTGGGCGGAACCAGAAATGCAATGCTGGGGTAATTTCTCCATAAACACGCCCCGATTCCGCAGACAGCGAATCGAGGCAAAACAAGAGCGTATTTAAGCGCGGGGTATTGAGGGCCACAGGGTTCTAGTCGCATGTCTGACATGGCGTAGAAGCCCATCAGTCATCGTATCCCTTCTAGAAGTTGTTAGCGTGGCTTTGTAACGACTGGCCACCTACCCTTAGCCGTTTCGTCTAGTTGAGACGCGCACTTACCATCTGCGACGTAGGCATGGGGACTTCGGCTCGAGTTAGCTCAACCTGCTCTAGTGTGCCATCAGCGCTGCAACTCCGTCGACCTCGAAGGTGGGCCAGAACTACAAACTTCTCGCACTAGGCTGCCGTGGAGGTCTCGACGCTGCCGATCATCGCCACGTATGCCACAGCCTGTTTATACCTCTGAACTTTCTTCCTGAACTTTCATAACTTTTGTAGATTAGACTTCCATATTGTTCTCATTGCCCTACTAACTGTTTGTTAGTTGTTTACTTTTCCTTGCTTTGTTATTTTCCCACGCTATTGTTTTTAAAGATCTATCATCGCTGTTAATTGTTAGTTTGGGCGAAGTGTAGTTTTTGCCTTGTCTTCTTCGTGCTACCCTAGCGATATAGATTAAATTTTGTTGTTTTGTTTTCGCAACCACGACTCCGATCCTCTGAATGTGTCTCTTGCGTACGGAATGACCAAATCTGCCGTCGTTCCCTTCACCGACTTCGCGCCGGTGACGCTTGATGACGGCCCTGTAACATACAGACACTCGACTTACTTCGACATTATTTGAAAGCATGACGATATAGATAATGCGTGAGACATCAAGCTGAATGTACTCGAAGGCGTGTGCCCATCCAACAGTCTCATTGGGATAGTCGGAGTGCTAACACAAGTGCAGGAGCTGCTCCCATGTAGCCTCAGCTTTGCTGCTACTGCTAGTATTCACCGGGTATATATCCTCCTGGTAGAGGTTCCCGCAGAGAGCGAAAACACTGCTGAAAACCTTTATCGAATGTTCTAGTTTTCAGATTTTTGAGTGTGTATGTAACGTTTTGAATGTTTGTTGATTTCTGGTGTTTCAAGTTTGAAAACCACGCTATGATTATGAGAGACGCCGTAGTGGAGGGCTCCGGAAACTTCGACAACCTGGGGTATTTTGACGCGCACTGACATCGCGCAGGACACGTGCCTCAGCATTTCGCCTCTGTCGAAATGTAGCAACCTTTGCATGAGCAACCCAGTACCATAGGCACTGAACCACCCTGGCGGGGCATTTTGCTAAACGCTTCAAGGTTGTCGCAAGTGCCGTAACCCATACGAGCACGTTAAGTTCGTGCTTGATTGGCAACATATGTGCAGCTCACTAGTATCCATCATGTAGGAGATATGCCTTTGAGGGAGCAAATACGCGAAGCTTTTCTTTTGTAACTGCCTGTTTGTATTGCTTAGCTGGCATCTCTAATGATGTGCGCAGCATCGGGATCGGCTTGAATATTTTCTAACGAATGTTACGAAGCTTTCTTTAATAACAGTGCTGCTACCTTTATACGCGCGGCATGCAACAGAGCAATCAATAAAACAGGAAGTAAGATATAATCAAAGAGAGAGATGTTACCTCCGACGTTGTGTACCTCAATTTCGTTGTCGTTTTCGCGTTGGCTTGTCGTGTGCTCAGTCTCGTTAGTTTTACGAAAATACCCCACAAAGCCTACCGTATACCTGCAATGAATTTGAATGGTTTTGTTTAGTGCACAGGTTCAAGAGGGATATCAGAGAAATATTTCCCGCGTAATTCTATAAACCCTATTTCAACTTTCGAAATGTCTTGCGCAGCAGGCTTCTGCGAAATACGGCATGCTGAGCAAGAATCATACTGCAAAATACCAAGCTATGGATATTGTCACGTGGTTGTGACACACGCAGCACTTGAGACGAAGCACGCAGGACTCAAGCTGATGTCAGGTGAACTGTTTATTGGGCGAACATGTGCCCAGCAAAACAAGGCCAATCACAATTCGCAGCAACAGCGGCGTGAACAGTCGTCGGTCGACGGAAAGACTGACAAACGGCGTAATGCGCTAACTTTTATACCCCCGTCATAACACGTTCTCGTATTATCTCTGGGATTCCAGAAGTTACTGAAATGTGCGCGTCAAGCATGCAAAGTTGACACGGTTCTAGAAGTGGCATGCAAGATAAACGCGGCCTGCGTTGCGTGTAACAGAAAGTGATAACAGCGCTCCCCGCAAACAATCAAAACGAGCGAGCGTGTCACTGGGAAGCGATAACGGCTTTCCACTTAAATAAAAACAACCGCACGTGTCCCTACCCCCCTCTGAAAAAGCATCGTCCCGATGCTAAAAGACAGAACATGAAAGTGAGAGTACATGCAATAAATTACATTAACAACGCGTCACAGTTAATCAGCGCGCGTAAAAAGGTTTAAGTCGCACAACGTGTACAACTTCAGGTCGGGCGCGCCGCCGCTGGGATGGCGTTAAGCCTTCGGGCACGACCTCATAGTCCAGTTCACCACGACGTCGTACTACCTTGTAGGGTCTAAAGTAGCGCCGCAAGAGCTTCTCACACAATCCCCGTCGTCGTATAGGCGTCCAGACCCAGACGAGGTCGCCGGGTTGGTATTCGGTGTGGCGTCGTCGAAGGTTGTAGTGGCGCCTGTCCACCGTCTGCTGGCTCTTGATACGCAGGCGGCCTAGCTGTCGAGCTTCTTCGGCGCGCTCCAGGTAGCTGGCAACGTCGAGGTCTTCTTCGTCGGTACCGACCGGTAGCATGGCGTCAAGCTTCGTTGTTGGGCTCCGTCCGTAGACAAGGCTGTATGGAGCAAACTGCGTCGTTTCCTGCACGGCCGTGTTGTACGCGAAGGTCACATACGGAAGAATGGCGTCCCACGTCTTGTGTTCGACGTCGACGTACATGGCCAGCGTGTCGGCGATGGTCTTATTTAGACGCTCCGTGAGGCCATTCGTCTGCGGGTGGTAGGCGGTCGTTCGGCGGTGGTTCGTGTGACTGTACTTCAAGTTCGCCTGAGTTAGGTCAGCCGTAAAGGCCGTACCTCTGTCGGTGATGAGGACCTCTGGGGCTCCGTGACGCTGGACGATGTTCTCGATGAAGAACTTGGCGACCTCGGCGGCAGTGCCCTTGAACAAGGCCTTTGTTTCGGCATAGCGGGTGATGTAGTCAGTCGCTACGACGATCCATTTATTGCCGGAAGTCGACGTCGGGAACGGCCCCAGTAAGTCCATGCCGATTTGCTGGAACGGCCGTCGAGGTGGTTCGATGGGTTGCAGAAGTCCGGCTGGCCTAGTTGTCGGGGTCTTGCGTCGCTGACAGTCTCTACATGTCTTTACGTAATGGGCGACGTCGGCAGTGAGGCGAGGCCAATAGTACTTCTCTTGTATTCTTGATAGTGTGCGAGAAAAACCGAGGTGTCTGGCTGTCCGGTCGTCGTGTAAAGCTTCCAGAACCTCTGGACGTAACGCTGAAGGCACCACGAGGAGGTGGTCGGCGCGGAGTGGCGAGAAGATCTTCAGGAGGACGTTGTTACGAAGGAAAAACGAAGCCAGTCCTCGGCGGAATACTTTCGGCACGTCGGCGGTCTTGCCTTCCAGGTAGTCCATGAGGCTCTTGAGCTCTGGGTCAACTCGTTGGCCTTCCGCGAAGTCGTCGGTACTTATGGGTCCCAAGAAAGAGTCGTCGTCCTGGTCATCCTGGGGCGGCGGATCGACGGGGGCGCGAGACAAGCAGTCGGCGTCGGAGTGCTTTCGTCCGCTCTTGTAGACGACGGTGATGTCAAATTCTTGCAGTCTGAGAATCCACCGTGCGAGGCGCCCTGATGGATCTTTCAAGTTAGCTAGCCAACACAAGGCGTGGTGGTCACTCACGATTTTGAAAGGCCTGCCATACAGGTCGGGGCGGAACTTTGATGTAGCCCAGATGATGGCAAGGCATTCCTTTTCCGTGGTGGAATAATTCGCTTCTGCCTTCCAAAGTGACCGGCTGGCGTAACTGATGACCCTTTCAAGTCCGTCGATCCTCTGCACGAGCACGGCGCCGAGCCCTGTGCTGCTTGCGTCCGTGTGAATTTCGGTGTCGGCTTTTTCGTCGAAGTGTGCGAGTATTGGCGGCATTTGCAGGCGTCGCTTTAGTTCTTGAAATGCCTCGACTTGCGGCGTTTCTCATTTGAAGTCGACGTCGGCCTTCGTGAGGTACGTCAGCGGCTCGGCGATCCGCGAAACGTTCTTGACGAAGCGCCTGTAATAAGCGCAGAGGCCAAGAAATCGGCGTTCTGCTTTCTTGTCGGTGGGTGAGGAAAGTCGGCGATCGCAGCTGTTTTCTGTGGATCAGGGCGTACTACCGGCTTGCTGATAACGTGGCCAAGAAACAATAGCTCCTCGTAGGCGAAGCGGCACTTTTCTAGCTTCAGGGTAAGTCCGGATGCTTTGATTACCCGAAGAACAGCTTCAAGGCGCCGGACGTGTTCGTCGAAGCTGGAAGCAAATATGACTACGTCGTCCAAGTAGACGAGGCAAGTCTGCCACTTCAAACCTGCGAGTACTGTGTCCATAACCCTTTGGAACGTCGCAGGCGCCGTGAAAAGACCAAAGGGCATGACCTTAAACTCGAACAGGCCGTCTGGTGTTATGAAGGCAGTCTTCTCTCGGTCTCTCTCGTCTACTTCGATTTGCCAGTAGCCGGTTTTGAGATCCATCGACGAAAAATACTTTGCGCTGTAGAGTCGATCGAAAGCGTCGTCTATCCGTGGGAGAGGATACACGTCTTTCTTCGTGATCTTGTTCAGGCGACGATAATCGACGCAAGAACTTAGGGTTCCATCCTTCTTCCTCACTAACACCACGGGTGATGCCCACGGGCTCGTAGACGGCTGAATTATGTCGTCGCGCAGCATTTCGTCGACTTGTTGCTTGATGGCCTCGCGTTCCCGTGAAGAAACTCGGTAGGGGCTCTGACGGAGAGGACGGGCATATTCGTCGGTTATGACGCGATGTTTCGCGAGAGGGGTCTTTCGAAGCCTCGATGACGACGATAAGCAGTCCTTGTATAGCAGGAGTAAGGCCTTGAGCTCCTTTTGTTGCTGCGTGGAAAGGCCTTGACGTCGAAGGCACGCGCGGACACTGCGGTCGTCGTTGCGGGTCCGTGAGAATCGGTGAAGGCGAAGGCATTGCTTACTTCCACAAATTCAGTTAGGTGCGCTACCGTCCTACCCCTATTCACATGCCTATATTCGTTGCTGAAGTTTGTCACCATTACCTTGGCTTCACCGTTATGAAGCTTCGCTATGCCTCTTGCGACGCACATCTGACGGTCTAGGAGCAAGTGCTGGTCGCCTTCGATGACACCTTGAAAGTTGGTAGGCGCTTTGGTGCCGACGGAAATGATGACGCTCGACAGTGGCGGGGCGGTTGCCTGCTCTTCTGTCACATTCAAGGCATGATAAGCGACGTTGCTGTCTGACGGCGTTGCATTATCCGTGGTCAGCGTGACTGACCTGGATCTTAGGTCAATGACTGCGCCGTGCTGGTCCAGGAAATTCATGCCTAAAATAACGTCTCGCGAGCATTGCTGCGGGACCACAAAACTCACCGAATACGTCTGGCTGTCGATCGTCAGTCTTGCCGTGCAGGTCCCAGTCGGTGTTATAAGGTGGCCGCCTGCTGTTCGGATATCTGGTGCTTCCCAGGCAGTCTTGACCTTCCTGAGCTTGGCGGCCAAGGGACCGCTGATGACAGAGTAGTCGGCGCAGGTATCGACTAGGGCGGTGACACTGTGGCCGTCGATAATCACGTCGATGTCGGTGGTCCGTCGTCTGGCGTTCCGGTTAGGTCGGGGCGTCGGATCATGGCTGCGTCGGCTTGGTCCGGCGCTGCTATGTGGCGTCGGTGGCGAGGATTTCTCGTGAAGACTCTGGTCAGGCGGCATGCTGCGACTACGTCGGCAGGGATCGTGCGTTGTGGTCGTCGTCATCGGCGGCGGAGGATCTTCGGCATTGCGTCCTGCAGCAACCGCACCTCCATCGGTTGCTGCCTTTAGTTTCCCGGATAGGGGCTTGGAGATCGGCCCCGGTTGTAGCCGGTGTACTGGCGGCGATCGGGGGAGACGTAGCGGCCAGGCGAAGGTGAAACGGGATGGTCGTCGTCACTGCCACTGCGATCCGGCGATGTAGTCGGCGATGTCGCGAGGTCGCTCACCTGGACGCGGACGCGGCGCGTTCACGTCGAAGCCACGCAGCCCCAGGTCACGGTACGGGCAGTAGCGCTAGGTGTGCGCGGCTTCGCCGCAGTGGTAGCATAGTGGTCGGTGGTCCGGGGTGAGCCAAACGTCAGTTTTCCTCGGCGCGCGCTGGATTACTGGCGAGCGGGATAGCGTCGGAGGTGGCGGCGGTGGCTGGCGACGAAACTGCGAAGGCGTTGGGTCCTGGCGTGGGCGAGATGCGGCGGCAGGTCGGCGTGAAGCAGCGGCGTAGGTCATCGCCTGCGGTTGGGGTGCCGGTGGTTCTGGAACACTCAGCGAGCGCTGTACCTCTTCGCGAACGATGTCTTCGAGGGAGGCGACTTGGGGCTGAGACGACGGAAACATCCGGCGCAGTTCTTCACGAGTCATTATCAGTGGTTGACAACCAGGTTAGGCAAGTAGACTTTATTGCCTTTGGAAAGGGGGAATATGGGACCAATAAACTCGAGCCACTTGACGAGGCCCACGCCCTTTCCATGTTGGCAAAGCAACAACACGGCAGTCAGACATGCACGAATAGTATAAATATATCAACAATATATTACCTAGCATCCAGTCGCAGAAAAAATTACAGTTTCCCCAGAAGGGCGAGACAGCACATGATATTATTACAAATATTTACAAAGTATTTCCAGAAGGAGAACGAGAACGTGTTATATGCGAATGTCACAAAGGGAAGTGCAGCGTCCCAGTCGCGGTGATCGGTCGAAACATACATCGCGAACATCAGTGATGGTGCGGTTCAAGCGTTCAATGAGACCGTTGGTTTCGGGATGGTAGGCTGTAGTAAGCTTGTTTTTATGGCGCAAGAGCGAAGTAACTGATTGATTACTTTTGACGTAAAGTAACGACCTCGGTCTGTGAGAAGCTGACGAGGAGAGCCGTGATGTAGTATGACGTCCTGGATTAAGTCGGCGACGTTCGTAGCGCAACTGGTCGGGAGAGGTCTCGTGATAGCATAACAGGTCGAATAATCAGTAGCAAGGGCGTTCCATCTATTTATTTAAAGGATAAAGGGAAAGGACCGAGAAGGTCGAGACCAACACGGAAAGACGGCTCGGCTGGTTCTGAAGGAGCCCGGCAGTGGGTACAGCGGGCTTTTTCCAGCGTTGGTAGAACTCGCAGGTTGCGACGTAACAGCGCACACAGCTCTGGAGGCCGGGCTAGAATAAACGTCGTCACACACGATCATAGGTCCTCGCAAAACCAAGGTGACCTGCTGTGGGGACATCATGGAGTTGCTGGAGCACAGTGGAGAGAAAGATGAGTGGGAACTACAAGTAATAGCACCGGTCACCCGGGGAGCACGCTCCGGAGATATAAGATGCCATCTACGATGACGAACCTGCGAAGCCAACTGTCCGGCGAGGCAGCATGCAGGCGGCTGACGATGTCTCGTTGAGCCGCGTCATGTCGCTGCCCGTCAGCCATGTTCGTGAAAGCGGAGAGCGAGAAAATGCACGTTTACGCGTCGTCCGCTGCAGTATTTGGTGCGTCGACGGGCTACAGTGACAGGCAGTCGGCGTCCTGATGCAGTCGTCCGGACTTGTATACTACAGTGTACGTGAATTCCTGAAGACGTAGAGCCCAGCGACCAAGGCGGCCTGTCGGATCCTTGAGCACTGTCAGCCAGCATAGGTCGGTGGTAACGGCGAAAGGACACCGACATAAATAAGGGCGGAATTTACTGACTGCCCATACAAGCGCAAGACGCTCGCGCTCGGTAATAGAGCAATTACGCTCAGCTGAGGAAAGGAGCCTGCTGGCGTATGCAAAAGCTATCATGAGCTGCTTGATGTTGATCTAAATCAGCTCAAATTCCGTAGCCACTTGCATCGGTGCGGACTTCCATAGGGGCGGACGCGTCGAAATGGGCGAGAACGGGCGGAGTGGTAAGCAACGTGATGAGCCATGAGAAGGCTAAGGCTTGCTCAGATCCCCAGAAAAACGGAACGTCTTCAAGAGATCTGCCAGAGGGCGGGCAATGTCAACGAAACTTCGGACACCCTTGACGCACGTCAATACATGGAAGTCAAGGACAGCACAAACTTTGTCCGCGTCAGGGCGCACGCCAGATGAGTCAACAAGGTGCCCGAGGATGGTAACTTGGCGGCGTCCGAAGCGGCACTTCGACTAGTTGCGTTGTAGCCCAGCCGCATGAAGCACTGAAAGAACGAACAAAAGACGCTCGAGATGAGTCGCAAAGGTTGGCGAGAATACAATCACGTCGTCCAGGTAACATATGCGGATGGACCACTTGAAGCTGTGCAGAAGTGTGTCCATCATATGCTCAAACGTGGCTGCAGCATTACACAATCCAAAAGCATCACTATGAACGGGTAGAAGCCGTCAGGTGCAAAAAACGCGCCCTTTTCGCGGTCCAAGTCGTCTATGGCTATTTGCCAATAACCGTAGTTTAGATCTATTGAAGAGAAATAGGTCGCGCCGTGGAGGCAGTCGAGAGCATGATCTACACGCAGAGCGGATAGACATCTTTCTTGGCGATTTTGTTTAGGTGCCGATAGTCTGCAAAGGCACGCCAAGTATTGTATTTCTACTTAACTGAAGCTTAACCACCACAAGTGAAGTCCGCGGACTCGAAGAAGGCTCAATAATGCCCTTTGTGAGCACCTCATCGCCCTCTTGCCGAATAACTTGGTGCTCTGATAGTGACACACGGTAAAGCCGCCTGTGAATCGAAGCCGCATCACCGGTATGTATGTGGTGCTTGACGTGCGACGTTGGACCTAAGGGCCGACCATCAAAGTCAAATATGCCAGAGCGCCTGACGAGTAGGGCACTGAGGCCATTGACTTGTGAAGGCAAAATATCTGAGGCAATCATCTTCGTTACGCGGCGTGCCAGTGGAGATGACTGAACTGTGTTGGCATTATGTGGAGCAGAAGAATCGGCAGCTGCCACTTTTGGGTAAAAACGGTGATATCTCACATTCATGTGATGGTGACAAAGTGGCGAGAGCAATACGTTGAGATATAACTCCAGGGCTGAGGCCTAAGTTGGCCCTTATGATTACAACAGTGTATGGGAAAGACACGTTGTGCGACAGCAAAACACTACGGCAGGGAGAGACCGCATAGTCACCATCCGGCACAGTGGGGCACGGCTCAGTGGCGATACAGACTAGTGCTTCTGCTGGCAGGCGAACAAACTCGGCCCACGAAAGCTTGTTCTGGACATTGTCAGGGGTATCGGCAAAATGAGGCAAGTCGAGCTGTACAGCACCGGCTCAGGAATCGAGGATGGCTGAATGGTCAGATATGGAATACAGACTGATAATTACGTCATGAGGACATTCCTGAAGAACATGGAACAGGGTAGCAGTGTGGCTGTCGGCCACCAGCACACGTGTGTTGCACATTCCGAGCACAGCCGGAGTCCCTCCTTTAGCGACGCGTAGAAATTGGCTCTCGGGTGGTGTTAGGACCTTGTTTAGGCTTCCACGGAGGTTGGAATTCATAATAGAAATGTGCGCGCCGGTATCAAGAAGGGCAGTAACAGGCAGGCCATCAACTTCCACAGCAATCAAGGTTAGGTCAGTAGTCAGGGTGAGGAGAGGGTTTTCAGGTCAGGGGTCGAATGCAGCGTCACCTCGAGGAGCTGCATCGGTCACTTTTCCGATAGGGAGCGTTCAGATGGACGAGGGGGTGTGTAGCGACGGGGCAGAGGTGAGCGGGAGCGATGGTCGTGATCACGTGGGGACGGCGAACGGCTGGAGCGTCGGGCTGATGTGAGGACGAGTTGCAAACTGCAGGGGCCGGCTGTTGTCACGCCAATATGCGCCGAACGAGCGAAAAGGCCTTGATTGCGGCAGTAGCGGAAGACGTGTCGAACACCATGACAACGTAAGAAGATCAGTTTGTTGTCCGGCGTCCTCCACTGGGTGGGGTCACGATAGCAAGGAAACGGTGTCGGTGTTCGGGAAGGGTATGACATAGGACTAACACGCGGTTGCATGAGGGAACACACGGGCTGTAGTCCTACGTTAGCAAGCTCCTCCCGTACAACAGTCTGAATTTATAAAATGGTTGGTCTAGGGTCCTCGGAAGGGCGCGTCAGGGAGGAAGGTGGGGACGCCGCCGAGATTTCGCGTCGAACAATGCGGACTACGCTGTCGTTAGTAAGTGGCTGACTGGGCGGCGGCTGAACATCTCCGCAAGATGACATCGCGGCAGTGCTCGGAAGCCGGACGAATCGCTGGGCGATGCGGCGACTCTTCAACTCTTCAAAACGCCGGCATTCCTTGGTGATCTCGTCTACGCTTGACCAGCGCGTCTACGCTTTACACCAGCAGATCGAAAGCAGCATCTGCAATGTCTTGGGGCAAATAAATGGCTTACTTTATCTGCCTCAGTCACGTTGGCATCGGCCCGATGGCAAAGGGCAAGAACGTGAACTATGTACGACACATACGATTCGATTGAAGTTTGCGCCCGGCAGCAGACATGTTTCGAAGCAGCACGCAGGCGGCTGACAGATCAGCCGAACAGGTTCCGAGGCTTCTCCTTGCATGTGTCCCAGCTGTTAAGATCTTCCTCGTGAGACTCAACTCAATTATTTGTTGAGCACGGTCCCACCGTGCTCAGCAAATAATTGAGTTGCGGATCAAAAGCCCAACGAAACTCTGCGCATGGTTGCTGAAGACATGGCCCGCTTATACCATCAACCTGGACCCAACATGACCAAGCACATGAAGTTGCGCTACCCTATGAGTGGCGCAAACAACCAACTCTTTACCGTACTTGTGCGCAATCCCCCGAGTACCGTGGCTGATTTCAGCAAGGAAGACACTGGTAATGAACGAGCACCACTTTAAAGGTCCACGCGATACGATCACTTGTCCACCGGTGCCCTTGTAAATGCTGCTGCGGTGACTGGACTGACACAGCTCGCTGCATGATGTGATTAGGGACATCCTCTTTGATGAAATCCACGCATCTCCACGAAGTTTCAAATTAAAACCGGGCTTATATATTGCGAAACTTAAACCGTGCTGGCGCTATTGTCTTCCTAGCACAACCCCGTGGGCCGCACAGCTGTCCAACGCTTCCTTTAGTAAGCTGTATGGCGCCCGGACACTCATTTTTGTGCTTAATCGCTTGCCTTTGGGAGGAGCAGTTCCTGCTCCCACACCGAAAAATGGAAGAATCGATTCATAAACACCACGTAAAAAGCTTCGCCGTAAGGACATTTATACGCGTCACGTCACGACCAGCATTGTAGCGGTTGTCAGCGCTCAAGATTTCTGCGCTGGCTTGTTCAAAGGAGATTCCACGGGTGATATACCCTAGTCGCATGAACCCTAGCGAACCCTTCTGCTTTACAGCGGTTGCGCTCTGCCAGCGTTTCTTGCGTTAAGTTTTTATGCTCCCTCCCATTATTTTGAACGAACGTTATTGTATCCTGGAGGTTATGCTCTTGCAATTACTCAGAACTTAATAGTGGCAAGATGATGATTCTTAGGCCCATTAGTGAGCACTGGGCATGAATATTCTAGGTAGAGCTTGGGTCTGGTGTCTGATGTGCACCAACATAGGCATTTCAATGTGTGAGCTAACACAGGGACAATTCAGCCAAAAAGGCAGCACTCATCCCCCATTTTACCTTGTAAAGGTGGATTACTAGCCAAGCTGTGGGGCACACGACACAAAGGCGTCACGGAATCGCTATGAAAGTTGCAGACACATTTTATAGCCTCTATCGACAGGGGGCTTTCATCGCGAAGAAGCGCGCGCCCACTCAGACGCACCCGCGCGCTCGACTTTATTGACAGTCCTTGATTCTCTTTATGGGCGCGCTGCCCCTCGGAAATGCGCACTATATGCGACCTCCCCATTCCTAGCAGAGAAACATAAATCAATGTGGAGAACGGGACCTTGCGTTTCCTTTGAACCCCCTGTAGACAATCGGGACAAAGGCGAAGACAGTCGAACAAGGCGCTGAGGGCGCCCAGTGTCCTGGCGTCAACACGAATTGTACCAAGTGTGCGTCCGAGTGAAAACTGGGGCACAACAATGCGGCAATTACGTAATATTACCATACAACGGAATAATACCTTGATACCGAAAAAAGCGTACGAAATTGCAGTCCGATTTTCTTGCTTTGTGTGTTAAGATGTTTCTTGAAAGGAAGTCTTCAGAACAAACTGTCATTAGGTACACTTGCTACTAGCCAAAAGAAGAGATGACGGCAAAGTATGCTCCTACAGCAACACAGAAAAAGAAGAAGAATGAAAACAGAAGGTAGACGCGTGAACCCCGCAGCGTGGGGATCGAACACAAATCTAAGAGAGTAGCAGCGCACATGTTGGAGGCAGCGGCGGAAGAAGGAGCCGTTTGGACAAAGACCCTGGCACCTCTCGATTCCCGATGCTTATGAGCCCAATGCACTACAATGCGGATGCAACTTCCTGGATACCTGACGCAGCAGCTACATCATAATTCAGAGCAAAGAAGTAACAGCGCAAAGGAACACAGACGACGAAGAAACGAAGACCACAGGACAAGCGCTCTATATTAGAGGCGTTATATATTAGAGGCATTCTATATTAACCAAGCAGGAGATAATTGTGTTAGTTCGCCCTGACTTGTACTATCACAGAAGGAGATAGACTTCATAAAAAAACGATTGTATTTGCGATTGTGAGTGTTTTGATGTGCGCATGTTCTTCTGAGAATGTATAAATAGGCTGGTCTTCACGCAATAAACATTCAGTTGGCAGTCAGCGCTTGTCCTGTGGTCTTCGTTTCTTCGTCGTCTGTGTTCCTTTGCGCTGTTACTTCTTTGCTCTGGATATGCACCAACTAGCCCTCATCAAGTTGTTGCTGATGCAAATTTCTCCTACAATGGGCTCTTTCCTCTCATCACCGGCCTGTACAGACCCAGCGTACGTATGTATCAATCTCATCGCAGTCACCACCTGTCAGTCGCGTTCTTTGGGCTATTTCCTAAGAAGACGAATCGTTCCACCCGAGATCAACGCCTTTTTTGGTCTAGTGGAACCTTCTTGGGGGCATGCAAAAAGGTTGTGCAAAATATTGAAATCTGAAAAGTGGCGACAGATTCGACTCTACAATGACTGGCTAAATGTACTTGTGGAAGAAGGAAAGGACCCTTGCCGCAAGGACCGAACGCTCTGCGCCTACAGGAGATTAGCAGGACAGTGCACAGAATTCCTTTAGCAACGCACCAGGATTTTTTTACCGAATCCGCCTGCGAAGACTGCCAGCGCAAACGTGGTAACTACGCTTGGGGACGCGAGAATTTCAGACCACATCAAGAAGATTTTAGGAAAAGCCAAAGTACAGTTTTTAGCCTCGTTTAACCGCTCCGCAGCTTCTTGCCATGGGCAGGAGCTTAGGAGAAAAAGCGGACGACCAAGCCCGAGAGCGAGTTATCGGCGAGGCAGTAGACTGTGTCCTCAAGCATGCTTCGAGGAAGAAATCAGGAAGTCCCCCGTTGAAGAGTGTTCTCACATGCCTGAGGAAAGATGAACTTCAGGTGATACAGGCCGACAAAGAAGGTGGCTTTGTCGTTTTGCCTGAAAGGTTAATGAAAGAAAAATCCAGGAACGCCGTTTTCAAGAACTTCAAAGGAATTTCCTTCGAACCGACGAAACAAAAGAAAGCCGCCCTTAAGCTTCTCAAGAACATGCATCTTAACTCAACGAGGCAGCTTGTCAAATCCGCAGATGCAGAGTTCCTGGAAGTTTTTTTCACTTGCGAAACCCACAAGCCTGATTACCCTCTTAGGGTAATTGTGTCCGAGAAGACATCTTGGCAATGCCATCTAGGGAAGTTTCTACAGACCCATCTAAAGAAGCTGCCGATAATGGACCCTTTCCTGGTAAGAAGCTCCGACAAAGTTATTTTGTCAATTAACGAAGATCAAGAGACTGATCGGACTGCATTTTCTATAGATATTGAGGACCTGTATTACTCTGTGCCGCATGTTGGTCTTATGTCAGCTGTGCGTGAAAGAATAGACGATTTTGGGGAAGTTAATTTTCAGAATTAAGTGGGTCTTAGCAGCAACAACCTTTTGACGCTTTTAGAATTTTGTCTCCATTCAACAGCCGTTCAGTTTGACAGCAATTTTTATGTGCAGCGACCTGGAATCTGTATAGGTTCTGCCATAGCTCCTATTTTGTGCGACATATTTTTAGCTTCGCTTGACAACGTGATCGTAGATAAGTTGATAGACACGCCTGTAACACAAGTGTTCAGGTACGTAGACGATTACTTAATTGTTATGAAGAACAGCGATCGAAAACATTTCCTAGACCAAGTCGACAAAATACTTAACATATTCATAAAGTCATCTGGAGGACTCAAGTTCACGCATGAATTGCCGATCAATAACCGAATTCAGTTTCTTGACATCAACTTATGTTTTTCACCAAGTAAGCAGATATGCTGGGCCTATCAGCCTAGGTCAAAGAAAACCTTGCTGCCGTATGACAGCGCGCAGACCAAATTGATTAAGAGGGGCATAGCTACCACTTGTATTAAGGCAGCATTAAATAAGTCATGTGAGCACGAATGTGAACGTAGTCTGATGAATCAGCTAGCCCGGTTACGAAACGCAGGGTTTCCCCAATCTGTCATTACATCCGTGTGCGAAACGATTTTGCAGAGAACAAAAGCAGAGCAGGGCAACAAAGGTAAGGGGGAAGACATGAGGCCCGTGCACGTAGTTCCATACTTGCACAAGTTGTCTCACAATCTTAAAAAAGTTTCAAATAGGCACAATGTTAACTTGATTTTCAATGCTCCTTGCAAGCTGTCATCGATAAGTGCGCTCATGAATTCGAAAAACAGGACCTCCGCGTGCGCCACTAATCACACAATCCGGTACACTGATTGCATGAGTAAGGTAGTATATCGAATTCCCATGAGCTGTGGGAAAGTGTATATTGGTCAAACAGGACAATGCTTTAATGATCGCGCACGTCGACAAGCCAATAATGTAAAAAATGGATATGGTAGCCATTTAGTTGACCATTGCAAGAAGTGCACATGCGTTCCCATGTTTAAAAAAACAAAATTTATTGGTAAAGAAAAATGTAAGAAAGAAAGAGAAATTTTAGAGGCGTTCTATATTAACCAAGAATGAGATAATTGTGTTAGTTCGCCCTCACTTGTACTATCACAGAAACAGATAGACTTCATAAAAGAACGATTGTATTTGTGATTGTGAGTGTTTTGATGTGCGCATGTTCTTCTGAGAATGTATAAATAGGCTGGTCTTCACGCAATAAACATTCAGTTGGCGCTTGTCCTGTGGTCTTCGTTTCTTCGTCCTCTGTGTTCCTTTGCGCTGTTACTTCCTTGCTCTGGATGTGCACCAACTAGCCCTCATCAAGTTGTTGCATCATAATTCGTGCGGGGACTGGTGAAGACTTCATGGCACGCCCCATGACTGACGAACTACCAGCGTCTACACCTGCAAGCGCCTGTTCTGTGTGATGTTATGCTGTGCCTGTCTTGACTTTTACTTCTTCTGCAGACCAAGCAGAAACGGCACTTTAACGCTCAGTTCCTTTGATTTATTGTACGTGATCTCTTGAAGAATGCATGAAATGTACAGACGTATTTCTGCAACATGAATGGTACTTCCCTGAAAGCGTTCCGACGAACTCGTTTTCTGCAAGACCTTTACATACCCTCACTGAAAATATATTATCAGCGCTAGCGGCTTATTTCAGCTTCATGTGCGCGGCTGGTATACCTCTTCGGCGACAAAAGGCGCTTTCATCAGGATTTTACTAACCAGTAAAAAAGATATCGTCTGCACCTACTGAACATCACCTGGAACATGCAAGTTGCTATCACAGAATCCATAAGTGTGGTCGATGTGTCTCCCATTGATCAGAAAGTAAATTAAGCAATTGTCGGCTGTACAGTGTCGCATCATACTCTATAGGCCCTCTGCAACAGTTCTGATTACAGCGACGTTAGCAAGAGTGTGGCCTATTTTTAACAGCGATGCTGTTCAAAGTGTGCAACGCCGTTATGCATTGCAGAAATTTATTACAATGCAATGATCATGAAATGAGTGCGCGTGCACTTTGTCTACGATATGCCCAATACGCCGCACGCACTTATTCCTTCAGTTGCGCTCGTGCCTTTAGCCCACTGCTAAAGGCGGAAGCGTATCATCTGATGCACACACAATAGCATCCCCACAGCTCTGCCTAGCTTCGCCGAGCCGTCGCGCCGGTGCCTGCCGCATACGCTCGTCAGTGGTGCGGATGCAGAGGTGACATCACCACGCTGCTCTCGTAATGTTCAGCGTTGGCAGCGCGGGGAGAGAATGTCCGGCTTCTCCGCGCCGTGAATGCCGCCGTGAAGATGAGGCGACCAAAGAAGTGCACCACTCCCGAAGAACATGAAGCGTCGCGCGAAACGCGCCGTGCCGCTGCTCGAGAGCGTACTAACGACTACAGTCCGACGCGTAGTAACGCGGCATTGAAGCAGGGTTGAAATGTCGGTGATGAGCAAATCCGGAGTTACGAACGCGTGAGGACGAGTAAAACCGTTTGTACATGCAGAGGCGTAGCCATAACGATCAGTGCCTGCGAGTTGCACCACCGGACAGCTACGAAGGGAATGACGGACAATGCGAAAATAAAATCTAACACTGACATAGTTTAATGTCGTAGTCATCTTTGGGTCGTTCATGATGCGGCGAAAAAGAAACATCGCGAAAGGTTAGCCAAACCCACATGAAGCTGCGTGTCAGCTAGGCGTCAGCCCTACAGAAAATAGCCTGCTGAAGCACTCTCGCTGCCTACTCAGCCTCTGAGAAGCTCGAGAAGAGTAAGGCCGCCACGCTGGATCTCAGTGTGGTCCTCGCATTCACGCACGACATCGAACAACTGGTATATACCACACTTTTTATACAAATCATGAAGAAAGAAACCAATAATGCCTTCTCCTCCTTAACATTCGCAGCCTGCCCAGCCAGAGAAAAGGAAAATTTATTTATTTGTTAGGCACAGTCGAACAAGTAGCAAGTAAGAGGGGCCTCGTCATCCTAGGTGGTTCTAATGCTTGGGAAAAGAGCCTGGGGTAGGTTAAGAAAACCCGGAAAGGTATCATGCAGCCACAGAATCTATCCGCAGAAGGCTCGCTCTCATCAGAAAGCGCACGCAACCAATGCGAAAGGGAGATAGCATCAACCGAGATTCGTGCCCACACTTGGCATTCGTTAGAGTAAGGGAGGCTTGAAGGGGAAAAGGGGGAACGTTGGTGCCGACCACTGTAGTTTCGCATCCTGGTAAAAGCGCTCTCCCTCGGAAATGTCATGGCCTGGCCATACTCGACTCAGAGTCGGAAGCCTATACGGAAACTAGAGCAAAGCAAATGACAAACTAGAGCGAAGACACCGACATCACAGAAATCAAGGCGGACGCAGAAAAGCTAACACCCAAGATCGCCCTCAGAACCAGAGCACCCGAGGTGGATAAGCATCTTTCACACCTATGGGTCGCCCGATAGGGACTGCTAGGAAAAATAGAGGCAGGAGAAACACATCAGGAAGCTAGGACGTAAGATTTCCGAGGTCACTCGACAAGACAAAACTATGCAATAGAGCTGCCAAGGTGCAACTTGGACCAAAAGCGCAACGACCGCTAATTAAATGGCATCGATAATACCTGAAATTGTAGCAACTCAATGAATTCCGTACCAATTTCAAGACTGAGATTTGGAAATGTGAGAGAACATCAAGCAGAGCAACATGAGGAATACAACGGGCGTTGACTGTGCGTTGGCGCACACGAGTGAAGAAAACGCCGTTTAGAAAAGCCATTTGCTGCAGAGGAACTGAGAAAAGCCATGATGTACACCACGCCAGGCAAGGATCGTATCACCTAAGGCACGGTGAGAAACCTTGCCGAAGGGTCGATCAGAAAATTCTCAGACTTCGTCGATGAACACTGTGTACGCGGGACCATTCGGGACGACTGGAGACATGCGGAAATAGTGATGCTTCCGAAGTCCACAAAAAAACACACTTTGGTAAATGTTAAACTAGTTTCGCTGAACTCTTGCTTGAAAATAGTAAATGAGAAAACTGTGCTTCAGTAGTTGCAGACCTACCTAAAGGATAATTAGCTCCTGCCCGCATACTGTGCTCGGGTTCGGAAAATACCTCTCAAAACAAGACGTTGTCCTTCAGATCTAGGTTCAGGTGCTAACTACCATCCCGAAATAAAGAAGAAAACATCGCGCTCGCGCTTCATTTAAAGGCTGCCTTCGACAATATCATTCACAGAGCTGCGCTGGAAGGTCGCAACAACCTAAGTGGCAGACATAGTACGCACAACTACGTTTAAGCTTTCCTGAGTAACAGGACCGCCACATTGGTATAGGACGTATCAGTTCTGACGCATCTTACACCCTCCCCTCCCCACAAGAGGACACCGCAAGGCTCTGTGATATCCCCTATGCTCTTTAACATTGTTATCATCGGCTTATCACAGAGGTTGGAAAAAATGAAGGAATCAGTGATGCCATCTTTCCAAACAACGTTACAATCTGTGTGGCCAAGGGATCAATAGAAGAAAATAGAGGACCTGCACATCGCAGCAGTTACAGTCTAGGCACCCGCTCAACACAGCGGACTTGCATGCCCTCCGGAGAAATCCGTTGTGCTCAGTCTCCAGAGGGGGATACAATGCTCAAATGTTTATAGATATCTACATAGGAGGAGGAACATTCCGGAAGTATCACAGGTTAAGATCGCTGCTAAGTGCACACAAAGTAACCATCACCTGGATTCTACGATCCGAATACCAGCGAACAACACCCCGTCAATCTCCAGAATTATCGTCAGTATCTCAAGAGAAGAGGAGGGATAAAGGAAGAAGGGAGATGTAGGTTAGTACAGGCCCAGGTAGATTGTAGGGCAAAGACAATGCGGGCACGAAGAGGAAAAATTAAAGGAAACCCTTGGGAAAGCGGTATCGTACATCCGGCCAAAAAACATCCACGCAGAAATTCCTTAAATCGAGCATAAACAATAGAATGCAAGCATACCTTCTCACGCAAAAATAAAAGAGACTTATGCAGACACTAACGGGCAGGAACAGGCTGAATATACTGCACATGGGGGATGCTTGCAGCAAAATTAACAGCACGGAGAGCATACCGAAGAGTATTCGAAATATCATCGAGACCAGCCTGATTCCGAAAATCATCCATGCAAAGCTACGCAAGGCCAGAAGAAAGGCAAGAATAGCAGCACATGAAAGATATTCCTCAGAAAGAAAATATGTATTATACGTCGACACGACCACATATAAATGAGACTCCGGGGCCCTAGCCAGCCTAGTCCATCATCAGCTCGGAAAAGTCAGTCGCGCTTCGGTCAAAAGCCGCAACATCCTCGAGGGTATGGAAGCGGCATTCGCGCTTGCCGTCGCTCACTGGCGACAGAAGGCCACTACAGAAACATTTACGGATTCGCACGTAGCGTGGACAAGGTACAGCAGCAGACACGTATCCACTGTGGCCATCCAAGGCGAGAAATTATCGAGGCGCTCCATTACGTGGACGCTGGGCCAAGGAGTTGTGACAGTAAACCAGAGTGCCGAGGCCAGAGCCCAAACACACGTCAACCAGGGGGCGCATCACAACGGGACTTGAACACTGTCATTAGATGCTATGGAGCAATCTTACAGCACGAAAGAGCCCTAAAAATGACTGTCACTGGCGGCCGTGCTGGTCCGTCTTGATAGCAGGGCGCTGTCGGAACAGATTGTATTGGAATGCCGCTCAAAATTGACGTCGCTGCGAAAGTCGGTCAAAGCATTGTTGACGTTTCTTCGCGGCACTGGCTTGTTAGAGATTCTATAATACCCCTGTTAGTCCCCTTCCCCTCTTTTATTGTTTCCCCTTTTCGATCCCGCTCTATTTCCCCATTCCCATCATCTAGTGCGGGGTAGCAAACCGGAAGTCTATTTCTGATTAACCTGTATGCTTTTCTCCCTTATTTCTCTCTCTCTGTCTAGCTCTTCCCCACAAGGACCTCAGCAGGGAGCCTTCGGTTCCCTCGAGACAAATGCAGAATAATACGTACCCCAATATGAGTCAATGTAGTGAAAGCTATACCGCAACATATGAAGAAATACATCTGCAATGTGGGGAAAAATCTACTTTGCCGCGTAATCATGTTACGCAAATCACGTAAAGCAATGTCACGTTAAATATTTCCACCAAAACACGTAACGGAGTGTCCCGTGACATGTTCCCACCAAAAGCACGTAACGAAATGTCGCTTCGCATGTTCACCACCAAAATGGCGTAACAAAATATCACGTGACATGTCCCCCCAAAATCACGTAAGGGAACGTGACGTGACATGTTTCCGCCAACATCACGTAATGCAATCTCACGTGATATGTTTCCGCCGATATCCCCTTACGCAATGTTATGTGGTATTGCATAACACCTGACCAACTACGACTAGCTGAAACAGCTTCGCTGTTAAGAGCGGCACGACAGGGTTCTAACGAGAAGCTTAAGCAGCTTTTCTGCTAAAAAAGAAGAAAACATTGAATCTTTGCGATGGCACTTTAGAAACCGTGCAGGCGTCGATGTTGTAGATATAACGGAGTTATCTTGGCAATAGCAGCATGGAATGTGCCGATGTAGACAAAAGAAGAAATGAAACACAGAGGACAAGCGGCACGCAATTAATTCCAGCAACCCTTATAAGAGCATCGACGCAGTAGCTGTTGCGTAGTGTCGAATGGTCGTATACTGCGGCCTAGGTCTTAATAAAGCACGTCACCAGAATGCGCCCGAACCGAAAGCTAAGCTTCGTGCGCGGTCATCCATGCAGACGCCCAGTGAGTCGCCGCGAACTCGTGCAATCACTGCGGTACATTTTGTTGCACAGATACCCTCCATGAAAACATGGTTCGCATATGGTTTGCACCCAGTGCCTGGCCTTATATCGCGCAATAATATAGGACGCTGTTAGATGACGTAACACCCGAACAATGGGCGCTGTTGGTACTCTACGCAGATCTACCGATACTCCATCTGTTGTACTGAAGCCAAGGGCCTAGGTGTTTCGATAGGGTATGTAGACCGTGAAAACCGTGCATTTGTTGTATCCTGTGAGCTCCTCCGACTTAAATCAGTGCATTTCGAAATGGTAATGCCCCAATGACGCACCAAAGCATGATAGGTCTCATGCTTGATATTAGCAAACAGCTAACACGCCCTTGGAACGTTGTGATCGCATGCTGGTCGGGATGTGAGAGCCACGTTTTCCACCTGTCTGAGCTTCTAAAGGTCTCTAGACGAGCAATGTTTTAGCCTATATTTCTGATCATCAGTTAAGTCGCCCCAACATCACCATCGATGTTTCGGAACATTCTCGGTCTCAAGGGCACGCAACCTGACACGTGTAAAGTGGGTGTCATCAGAGATGTATTGCTGGGCAGCCGACTATACGTATGCGGACCACTAACCCCCACAAAATAGATTCCGGCCGCTATGCACAGGCACCTTCCCGCTAGTTGGAAAAGTAGAAAGGTACTTCTCGTGCGGTCCCTTCAGCGCTGAATGAGGAGGAGGGCTTTTCCCCCACTTCAATTGCATGCGGTATTCATGTCACAATAATGCTAATAAGGCCAATGTATTAATTAGAGCGGAGCTATGCATGTGCAGTTGAAATTGGAGCAGCAAATATGGCGTCATTAACTCCGGCTGCGTCATGCTCCTGACAAATACCTGAGTCCACGGCACAGTGACGTCCCTGCGTTATGCACACCCAAAATGTGCTATGTTGGACTGCAACTTACGCTTTAGACATTCGCCAACTACTTCGTTATTAGTCATAGTAATCTAAGCATTTGTGCAATCCCGGAGAAAGAGATATGCTGATATGTTTATTATATTGCTACAGAGCCGGTCAAGGTATGAGCCGGGGACGGAAGAGAAGGAAGACGACGTTATCGGGTGCAGCGGATCGACGCCATCATCGCTTGATCATCGCCACCGTCGCCCTGTAAATAAACATCGCTCACTGTTCAACCGTAACAGTTTTGTGGTGGAGGTGCCGGGTACGATAACTACGAAGAGGAAGCTGCTGGGGCCAATCCTGCGACGAAGCCGACGCCTCGCTCGACTGCCCACACTGGAGATCCCAATGAATCACACCGGCAACGACCAGCCGTCTCTGCTCTCTCCGGCGAGGTCAGCCGGCGTCCGGATGCAACTGATGGAACCACGTACTTTCTCAGCAAATTTCGGCGAGGACGTTGACAAATGGCTGACTCACTACGAGCGTGTGGGCAGATACAACGGGTGGAACTCCGAGGCTCAGCTAGAGAACGTTGCTCTCTTTCTAGCGGACACAGCACACGTGTGGTACGAGCACCACAAGGATACGCAACAACATGGGACCGCTTCGTTTCTTACATCACGGAGTGCTTTGGAGATTCAACAGCGAAACGGAAGCGGGCGGAGCAGACGTTGCTTCAGCGTACGCAAGTCCCAGGTGAGACGTGCACGACTTACATAGAAGCAGTCCTGAAGCTTTTAAATCCGTTGATCCTCGAATGTCCGAAGGGGACAAAGTTGCACACCTTCTGAAAGGCATTGCCGAGGATGTGTACAACTACTTGATCGGAAAGGAAAGCCTCAGCTCGGTAGCTGATCTCACCAAGCATTGCCGTGCGTTCGAGAAGTTCTGAAGCTGCGCCGAATTACGCCAAAGTTCGGGAGGTTGGCTAACGTCGCCGCAACTGTTGCAAGCATTGACGGCAGCTGCAACATCCAGCAAGACCTTGCGGCAGCCATAAGGCAGACTGCTCGCGAAGAACTGGAACGGTACGCCAAGGGGACGGATGTTGAATAGTCTTGTCGTGCTCCAGCTTCCAACTACTTTCGTGAAACTGCGTCTGTCGTATCTGCATTGTCTGCTATGCCAGGCGCAGTAGACTATCAAGTCGACGTTCCTTCCCAGATGAAACTGACGTGCCGACGCTCCTTCCCGATTAAACTGGCACATAACCGGCGCCTTCGTGCGGCTGCCACCACTCACCGTCATTCGGGAGGCCGCGTGTACTATGTCCAGAATCCTAGGGTTGACCACGCCGCCTACGACGTCGGACGCGCGTCGCCTGTGTTACAACTGCGGCGCCGTGGGACACATATCTCTGTTTTGTCACCGGCGTCGACAAGCGAGACCAATTCCACAAGTCCCAACTTGGCATGAATTTGACCGTGATGATTACAAGCACTGGCTAAAGGATTCTGCTGCCACAAGTGCCATAGGAGGCCCAGCTCCACATATAATACGTTCCGTCAATACAACAGGAGGAGTGACAAAAACGAACTGCGCGAAATAAACAGGGACAACGAAGAGACACGCACAAGCGCAGACTAGCAACTGAAGATTTATTGAAGAAAAAACACATATATAAAGAACAGGATAAAATCACGTGGACCGATTAGAGATTGGCGGTCAGATAATCAATCTCCAGTTGGTGCAACAGAACCGATGGCCTAGCGACGCACATATTGTCATACTTGTGAATGAAAAACGTCTCAACAACCTCTCGCGCTTTCCTATCGTTATGCCGGGGCAGCACTTTCGTTTGGCGCAACAACGGGTGACATTTGCAATCTTTACAATGTAAGCATAAATTTGATGAAGGGTGGGCCTTCAATGAAGCCCTGTGATCCATTAAACGGTTCTTCAAACACCTCCCGGTTTGCCCGATATAACACTTTCCGCAAGACAAGGGAATGAGATACACAGTACCCTTTCCACATTCAGCCAAACCGTCCCGGTTTCGGTGGTTAACATCACATACACTCCACCTTTTTTTCTTTACCTTCAGCCTTCCTGTCTACTATTCCACATATACGACCCAACTCGTTCCATGATGAAAAAACCTCCTTAACACGAAATCGATTTCCAACCTTTTTCATACGGTGGGAAAATTCATGCAGATACGGAATGCATACAATGGGCTTATCTTTATCTCTGGCCACCTTGTTACCAACTCCTTTGCTCTCCTGCTTGAACTTTATCAATAACCTTTCACTGAGGGAAGCCAGATCCACTTCCGGAAAGTTTGATAACCTGAGTCTGTTAAGCTGGTTATTGAAAGCCTTCGACATATGATGAGGACACGATTTGCGCAGAGCAGATTCTAGGCACGATATGGCGATACCTTTTTTCACCAGCTTGGAGTGACAAGATCTAAAATCAAGAATGGCCTTGACCGACCTAGGCAAATACAACCAACAAGTGTGCTCTTGCCCAATCTTGATTTTCAAATCCAAAAACTGAATACAATTTTCTTTTGGGGCTTCAAAGGTATAATTCTAACCCCGCCCCTTTTCCTTGAACATCTTAAGCACATTAACCCTAGAAGTTACACGACTGTTCTTGTCCACAAAACGAGATAATCGTCTACGTAACGCAAAGTCTTAAGAGCCACGGATCCCAAGCCCATTTCCAGGTCGCAATCAATCCTGCTCAAGTAAACCTCGCTTAGTATAGGTGCAACCCTGGAACCAATACAAAACACCCGATTTCTGCCTATAGACACCACCTTTCCAATCAATCAGAGTCGACCTTAAGTACACCGACAATAGTTCTAGGAAAGCCGCTACAGATATACCACTATCGTTCTGGAACCTCAGTTCATCATTGCCCTCTTGTATACAGTCCTGTAGTCCTGTAGAAAAGATCTTCCTGTAGTCATCCTGTAGTCCTGTAGAAAAGATCATCCTGTAGTCCTGTAGAAAAGATCTTCCACATCTATGCTGAACACAGACATGGGTCCTGGTGGTCTCGTCCTCAAGAACTCGATGACTTTGAGTACTTCACACGGAAGCGATCTCCGACGCACAGAGTAGACAGGTGCTTCTGCAAAAAGCCTGATACCAGGTACTGCCAAGTTCCTCGCTCACACACTATTACCCTGAAAGGATTGCCTTCCTTATGTGTTTTAACAGCAAAGAAAAGGCTCAGTGAACTTCCTTTCTCACCTCGTACAGCCGTACACAACTTGTCGAGGTTCAGCTCTTCCAGTAGGGCAATAGCTTTCTTCTTCACAACCCCTGGTTTGTCCTTCACCTTTTTCAGGTTCTTCGCCACAGCAATCATCCCCTTCTCAGAATAGGTGCTCTCATGAAGGACAACGAAGGCCCCTTCCTTGTCGGTGACCAAGCATCTAATGCTACTGGACGTCAAGAAGTCAACCAAGGAAGGGACCTTGCACCTCCTTCCACGTCTTCAGCTCATTCACAACGCCTGCTCCTTCAGCGACGCACCTTCCCCTTTCTTCTTCAGGAACCCTTTCAGTGACTGAACGCGCCACAGTCAGAATATCCGGAGGCCCAAGAGTTGGCTCGAAGCAGAATTTCGGACCCAATCCCAAAGTTTTCAGGTGGACTTCCGGCAAGACGGTATCATCCAGGGATAGTACTTTAGCAGACGGCCCTTGAGCTTTCTTCTTCTTTTTAGGAAGCGTGGGCCGCACAGTGTTCCAAAGGAATTCAGTGACACTGAACCTCACAGCACACCATTCTTGGTAAGCAGGCGTCTTAACGCTACCAGGCACAACACCGCATTGGGTCCGAAGACACTCGTCATAAAGCCTCGCTTGTCTCCACCACTCAGACTTCAGTATCTTCGAGATGCGTTTGGCATGGCCAGGCGGCGGTTCACACGAACCGCACAACCTCAGGACATCTTCGGGGCAGGCCCCTACCCTAACGTACCACGATGCGGTTCTAGCCCGGCACTCGCACAGAGCGTAAAGTGCCACCAAAACAGCAGGATTAGATGAGGGAAGGTTCAAACAAGGAAAAGAGCCCATACAACTAGTAATATAATTTAGAAGGATTGAACGCTGGCCGAGTTGGTAACCCATGACAGAAACGAACTGCGCGAAATAAACAGGGACAAGGAAGAGATACGCACAAGCGCAGACTAGCAATTGAAGATTTATTGTAGAGCTAAAAGATTTATTGAGGAGTGAATCGCCAGCTTCAGACCGCAGCCTGACACCACCAACCAGTCGCCAACGCCGTTCACCATCACCACGGCGACGCTATTCCTCACCGCCGCCTTCGGGAAACTAGCCGGTGCGACCGATGGAGGTAAGGTCGCCGAACAGTCTACGCCTGTGCCTAATATTCCTCCACCTCTGATAATGGTGAGGAACAAAGTTCTTGTGTTAATTGAGTGTTCCAACAACTGCGTTGGCAGACACTGGGGCTACCATTTCTGTAATGAGTACGACTTTTAAACCAAAACTGGGCCGGGAGGTAATGTTCCCGTGGAATGATGGTGTGGTGTTTCGTGGTGTGAGTGATGAGTGCGTTGTTCCCCTCGGCGTCTGCGTTGCAAATGTCTTCTTCAGTGGGGACAATTTTAAAACGTAATTTCTTACTGCCACGCTGTACTCATGACGTCCTCCTAGGGATTGACTTTCTTCGGTGTTGTGGTGCTTCGGTCAACTGTAGTAGAGGTGAAATTACTCTCAACAGCGCGCTCCTCGCAGCGTTTGCAGATGCACATTTGAGGGACGAGAAATTTGTTGTTTCAGACGACTTGCTACTAACGCCTTGTCACTGTCACGTGTGTGCGTCAAAACTACTGCTGCCGACCTGTCATCATTTGGCGCGCATGTTCAACCACTGGCTTCAACTTGAGCTAAGAAGGACGTACTTGTGTCGCGATCTGTCGTGACAGTAGTGAATGGCGCCGCGAATTTGTGGGCATTCAACTGCTCATCCGCTCCTGCTGTACTCCCGCGTGGTATGAAACTTGCTGAATTTGACGAAATTAGTTACAGTGCCTTCATGGCTCTAAATGAGGAGGCACAGCCTCCCGCGAGCAGCCCCAGCCGAAATACTTCTGAACAGCAGGTTCTGAAAATGATAAGCAAGTCGCTGCCCTCAAGTGAGCGCCAAGTTCTCGCGCGAGTCCTCATGGCGCATCTTTCTGCTTTTGATTTCTCACAAGATGGCAAACAGGCGTCACTGCAGCGCTCTCGTGCTTGCCACAGAATTGATACCGGTTCTGCACGTCCCATTCGACAAAAGCCTTACCGTGTCTCCTCGGCAGAAAGAACAGTTATCGCCGAACAAGAAACAGACATGCTACAGACAGGTGTCGTTCAAGAATGTTCTAGTCCATGGGCAGCACCAGTCATCCTAGTCAAGAAAAAGGATGGATCATGGCGGTTCTGCGTCGATTATAGAAAACTGAACGCAATCACCACTCCCAAGAGCCTACCCACTCCCATGAATTGATCACGTCACTGACTGCCTGCATTCGGCGGTATATTTTTCATCGCTAGATCTGCGGTAGGGTTATTGGCAGATATCCATGCACTCTACCGATAAGGAGAAAACAGCCTCTGTAACACCAGACGGGCTTTATGAATTCAACGTTATGCCTTTCGGCCTTTGCAACGCGCCAGCAACATTCGAACAATTTATGGACACGATTCTACGAGGACATAAATGGGAAATTTGTGCTATAGCGATTGTGTGATTTTTGACAGCATTCTGAGAGAGCATAATAGACATCTGAGTATTGTCCTTGATTGCGTCGAGAAGGCCGGTTTGGTACTAAATTCAAAGAAATGTCGCTTTGGTGAGACCGAAACGTTGGTACTTGGACATTTGGTCGATAAGAACGGTGTGAGGCCTGACCCACGCAAGATCGAGGCCGTCATCTCATTTGAACCACGAAAGTCAGTGCGGGAGCTGCAGAGTATCCTGGGCCTTTGTTCGTACTTTCATCGTTTTGTACCGAGATTCGCTGACGTGGTGCACCCCCTCACACACCTGCTTCAAAAGGATGTTGCTTTCAATTGGACATCGACTTGTGGCGACGCATTCAGGGAACTAAAATTTCTGCTAACATCGGGGCCCATATTACGTCACTTTGATCGATCCTCGCCCACCGAAGTTCACGCTTATGCTAGTGGTATCGGAATCGGTGCCGTACTAGTCCAACGTCACCAAGGATCTGAGCACGTTGTGGCTTATGCCAGTCGCTCTCTGACTAAGGCAGAACGTAATTACACCGTCACAGAGCAAAAATGCTTGGCCGTAGTATTCGCTGACCACAAATTTTGGCCTTATATCAACGGACGACCCTTCACTATCGTTACTGACCACAACGCTTTGTGCTGGCTGGTAAATCTCCGCGATCCGATTGGTCGACTGGCCTGTTGGGCTCTTCGACTTCAGGAGTACGACTTCGTCATCTCCTACAAGTCCGGTCGTCGCCAGACAGACGGAGATTGCCTTTCCCGCCTTCCTCTGCCGACAACGATGTGTGACGAAGACCATTTCGAGGTCTGTTTTGCCTCTATTTCTTCGACGTTCCCAGACTTGAAGACTTTTAGGGCTGAGCGAGAAAATGATGTTAGTTTGGAGCCCCATTTTACTGCCACGTTGCGTCCTCAAGCCAGCGGTCGATTTTGCGTCCGAGATGGCTTGCTGTACAAAACCAACTATTCGGCACGCGTCCTTCTGGTGGTTCCGCAGACTCTGCGTCTGGGTATACTAAAAACCACGCATGATGACGCGACCTCTGGCCACCTAGGCTTCGCCAGAACGCTCGATCGCACACAGGAGCGTTTTTACTGGCCCATAATTCGAGATACAGTCAAGTAGTACGTCGCTGGTTGCGAGCAATTTCAACGCTACAGGCGCCCTACGACCACCCCGCCAGGTCTTCTTGAACCTGTGCCGCCCCCTTGTTTGCCGTTCGAACAAGAGTGGGTATCTATTTCTTAGGGCCGTTCCCACGATCCTCTAATGGCATTCGATGGGTGATCGTATGTATAGATCACCTCACTCGCTACGCAGAAATGACTACCTTGCCATCTTCAACCGCTGCATGTGCCGCCACGCTCATATAACGATTCGTCATTTTTCGGCATGGTTGCCCTCGTGTCATCATAAGCGATCGTGGTCGCCAGTTAGTTGCGGACGTCTTGGAAGAAATGCTTCGCCTCTGCAGTTCACAAATACGCCATTCGACACCTTACCACCCTCAGACCAACGGTCTTGTGGAGCCCACCAACAGAACAGTAACAAACATGCTGGCAATGTGCGTATCTTCCGATCACAAAGACTGGATTGACGTTCTAGCTTTCATCGCTTATGCGTATAATACCGCGAAGCGTGAAACCACCGATTACACTCCCTTTTACCTGCTTTACGCACGTACGCCGATGAACGGTATTGACACAATACCACCATTCGACTTCCACAGCGAGTACTCTGTTGCCAAGATGCTGCGCCTTCCTGAGGAAGCCTGTCGTATCTCAAGGCCGGTCTAAGAAGCGTTATGACAGTCGCATCAGCCAGTTTCATACACCAAAGGAGACTGTGTGGGTGTGGACGCAGCAACGCAAACGCGGCCTATGCCAGAAGTTTGTACCGCACTATACTGGCCCATTCGTCATTGTCGATCGCTTGAGCGACTTGACGTACGTGGTAGCACTCTTGATGTCCGCTAATCGCCGGTCAAGCCGGTCGATGGTGTGGTCCATGTTGCGCTGGTCCTTGTTGCGCGGCTCAAGCAATTTTATCGTGCACATCCCAACTGATGCGGACTTGCCCGGCGGGCTTCGTCTGCGAACCGGGGAATGCTACAGAGCCGGTCAAGGCATGAGCCGGGGACAGAAAAGAAGGAAGACGACGTTATCGGGTGCAGCGGATCGACGCCATCAGCGCTTGATCATCGCCAACCTCGCACTGTAAATAGACATCGCCCACTGTTCAACCGTAACAACAGTTTTTATTTTCAATTACTGCAACCAAACAGTTGGCTATACCTGGAGCAGGAAAAAGCAAGAAATTTTGCACGTGCCAAAAGAGTGTTCAAAGCAAAAAAGAAAAAAAATGACTCATGTAAAGGAAATTAGTGCACACTGCTGGGCAAAACATTCCTCCCCTAATCTGTAAGATAGTGCACAAGAATACGCGTGAAGAACTATACGAAAGGAATACTAGGGCATGATATTGTCGAGAATTGTGCAGTGCTGAAAATGCTATGCAAACTTCTGAAGAACAGTGCAGTAAATTTACATAATTGGGCAAATATTTTAAGCAATCAAAGTAGCGACGTTCGACTTATGTGAGAAATGTCCGGAAAAGCGGCAAAATTATTGTAGTAAAGAAAAACAAACCAAACGGCTTTTCGCTGTTCAGATTCTAACAACTTGACGTCATGGTGGGCATTCCATGTGCTGAATGCGTAGTCCAATATCGCACGGAAGGGTGTTATGTAGGTTAGCATCTAGTGTGTTTTGTCTTGAATGCACCATGTGCAGCAGATAACCAAGGAGTGGAAGTACACTTTTGTATGGCCAATATATATGGTATGACCACTACCCATCGGGTCAGAAAAAGAACTCCCAGGGATTCATATTGGATTATTCTCTAAGCAAAAACTACGTCATGTGGTATAAATATGTTCATATTTAAATAAAGTTGATGTAATTAAAATAAAAGCGACATAATAGATAGTAAACAATCAAGGTATACCATATGAACAGGAAGCGCAGCATGAACATTAAAGAAATGTAATATTCACTGCTCAACAATGAACAGCAATTTGAACACAGCATTAGGTTAGTTGCCATGAGGTATTGAGTTTATTGCCTAATATTTTGAGCCCTGATCACTCTTAGCACAGTTAATTGATTTATTCATTTTATTTACTTATTTATTTAGTCATTGCTGCCGAGTTCTATTCGAAGTCGTACGCAGCAGTGGGCATTAGAGCTTCGTTGTAGTGACTCCAATCGCTGAGTGCGTATAATGAAGGCCTAGGCCTCAGTTTTCTGCTTTAGGGAAAAGATAGCACTGCCCATGTAACTCATGTACTTTGCTGCCATTATGAAGCAAGACAGAGTCAGCATTCTTAGGTAATGGCATATAGTGGACTGCATTTGGATAGCAACAGATATATAGTCTCTATTTTCGCAAGCGGAAGCAAATTTAGCAATACTTGCCGGCTGCCCTTCAGTTTAAAACTTGCGCTGAAGTTCATTCTTGTCGATGTAAGCTCTTCTATTTTCAAAGACGAACACGCCTCAGTTTCATATCCAGCGGCCGTGTAGCTGAGACCATAAAACCAATACACTGTAGACATGTTGAACGCCTGAAATAAATTGACAACACTTCAAAATTTTACTTCACGATGTTTCAGTATGCCACCGATCCCGAGCTGTGAGACACGGGATACAATCGCCGCGAAATATTCGAAGAATCGACGTATGAGTTTCCCGAAAATGATCCCACAAAACCTTGGACAGTTAAGTTTTAGGTCCCTTCAGCGCACTAGCAAAACGCCAGCAGTGGTTCGAAGACCGAGTTTAAGAGTTTCTTGTGGAATAGTTTTTAAAGATAGTCTTTCTTGGGATACTTGAAGGCAGAAATTTTGCTCTGTCTATTTGCGTGTCTGTCATACGCTTCATCCGCCCGGCCAAAGTTTAAGCACTTGCGTAACGCCCAGCTATCTGGAACTGGTAGCTGCGTTCATACTTGTGAACATTGTCGATCGAAAAGCAAATATTGAGCATATTTGAGGCGCAAGATTAATACGTAAGTATTAGGTCGTTTGTTTCTTTACTAGAAAATACATAGATACGTAATACTAAAGACTCTAGTGCTTGTTAGGCTGCGTTAAAAATGCGACGCTATGCACGAAGAAGGCCTCTGCCGACGATTTGGTGCTGCCACATGGAAGTTGCCCAGGGATTCTGCACAAGCTCATGGTTCCTGAAGGCGCTGCCATGTGGCTTCCACGTCTCACGCAGCGTAGTACGGCCGGCAAAAGACTATCGTCTTTCGACTTCATTGCAGCAAAGCACGCAGATACGTGGCCAATTTTTTTCAAGGTATCATCAGAGGTTACCACTGCCACTATTGATAGTTTATTTTTAGGGAATTAACCTGCACCACAATTTCTGCATCTGCCTTACTCTACAAATGCCTGTGCATTTTGCTCCGTTACTCAGGTTTGCGACACTGTTCTATCAAATTGGAGAAAATATTCCGAGCGCCGCTTGCACAACTGATTTTGTGCTGATTGTCACTTTTGCATGTTGATCACGATCAATTTAGCTAAGCTTTTGTAGGTAGTGAGCTTAAATAAGTATGTTCCCGAATCCCTTGGTGCCCTTAGGCAGTAGTACCACCTTTATACAATTTTCTACACTATAGCTCACCATGTGAATAAATAGGTAGCTCCGCTCTCCCTACATTTCTTGTCTGCTGCGAACAGTCGTCCCACGAGAAATGCGTTTGTATGACAGTTAATGTAATTTCACTCGTTATATAATAAAGAGTTTGTCGATGCACTTGTGTGTGCCGTATCATTGATATCATTGAAGGGTAAATAACTTGTCAGCATCCGCTAGGATCGGGGAAAGAGCTGGAATATTCGGGGGAGGGGAACAAGAAAAGTACAAGCGCGGGAAAGGGAAAAACGTAGACACAGAACAGAGGAAGAGGAACAAATAAAGAGAAAATGGGCATTGCAATCCGTATTGCGGAAGGATTCTATCCGTACTTTTATAATCTTGCGGTGGTCACTGATTATCCCCTCTTAAGAAGCGATTTCTCGAACCTGCTTAAATAAGTATTGTAGACGATCTTAAAATGGGATTTCCGCCGGACATTAGCAGGGATATACGACCGATACAAGAGGATGAACGTACTTGAAATCCTGATAAAAGACATCCGCTTCGTCTCGGCCAATCCGTATTGTAGCATAATTTTCTTGTTTTTGTGCTAGCTGGGAAAGAGTCCACCATGGGCCCGTTGGCAGCAGTTTTTAGTCGTGGGTGACTCAGTGATATGAGGAAATAAGTAAACGACGCTGCTCCGCGGAACCAAGCGACGAGCCCGGCCTGCAAGGTTCACTTCGACAAGTCACTTTGAATGATTCTGGTGAATAGGACTTATTACGTGGTTTTATTTTCTATCGAGCTTGTGCATTCGGTGTTGGTTTCGTGTAATGTGCAACGCGTCTGTGTTTATATTTTCAAGAGCTGTGTTTATGGACGTTTTTGTGTATATGCCTGCTGAATGAGAACATATTTGTTTTGTATGGTCAACCTTTGCTCTGGCTTGGTCTTTGAACCACTGCTGGCGTTTTGCTAGTGCGCTGAAGGGACCTGAAACTTAATTGTCGTAGCTTTTGTGGGATCATTTTCGGGAACTGATACGTCGGTTCTTGGAATCTTTTTCGGCGATTACACCCCGTGTCTCATAGCTTGGGATCTGTGACAGGGTAAAGGAAATGGCCAGGAGAGCACCGAGGCGTAGGCGGCTACATAGATACCAAAATTGCTCAAGTCCGCCAGAGAAAGCTTCGCAATGAATACAGAGACAAGAATTCTGTAATGACTAAAAGGAAGCTACCACACTTTAGGATTCGAGGACGGGCCATCGAGCTGCAAAGTAAGCACGCCACTACTGGCTGTCCATGGCAGCTTTGCCCACGCGGTACATACCAACTTCATCAGCAGTCTTGATGATGGCTGTCTATCGTCACTTCGGATGCTATTGCGTGATGACCGCTCTTGTGGAGATGTAAGAAGCAGTACACATTCCCTACTCTCATCCCGGGAGCTTTAGTCCAGCGTCGCTCAACCCAGTGAAGCAATCCGCGCATTCACATTTGCGCATTTATGTAACGTAGCCATTCGACTAAAGTACTGCCGACGTGCCTCGTCAGCCACGTTACGCACTAAGCTATTCAATTCCCGCAAAGCCCTTCATTGTACTCTTCAAACATAGCTGAATGCAAAAAATGGCGGCATATCTGCGTCTTTCCTGCAAATGACGTCGAAAGACTGTAGTGTTCTGCCGCCCTTGATATGTAACACCCACTCTTCCCATTCCATCGGAACCCTCATGCTATTCCCCTCCCCTCTCGCTCTTCCCATGATGGATGCTATTCATGTTTTGCTGAATTCAAGTTTCCTACGTTCGCCCTGCTCTCGCTCCATTTGCTCGGAGCTTTTATTATTGTTGGCTCAAAACGTAGCGTCCCTTAGACACAATTTCTAGCAGGCTGATTTTTCACTTACTGATCTTAGCACCAATCGAATGTGTATTGCTAATTAAATGAACACTGCCGATCACGGTTATGTACCTATATCTTGTTTCGAATAGGCCCGAGAACTTCATTGCGCTGCATAATGCTGCCGTGTAATACACAACGCGACCAGTTCTAGTAGCTAAGTTGGTTTTGAGCGCCCGGTTGAGTCAGTTTCGGCCGAGCAGTTATTCGAGTGACAGACAGACAGACAGATAGACGGGAGGGCGGACCGACAGACGGAGTAAGTTTTTCGCGTTTAGGCAGCCCAAAAAATACCATCGTCTTTATAAATTCCCCACCGACAATTCGTTGACCGTCTGCTTCTCCTGAGATCGGTTCCTGGAATGCGCGTAGTCTGTCCTTTTTTTGGCATATCGTTATTCACATTCCCGTAGCTTGTGCTTTAGAGTCGCCTGTGCTCTTTTACGTGATTTGCGTGTGTCGTGTAGGTAACTTGCGGGGCTCAGGTGC
>CM023483.1:81282686-81702611 GCA_013339685.2 Hyalomma asiaticum
ATGGTCTATACGACAGTAAATACTAATATGATTGCATCGTTGTAACGCGCCTGTGGAACTTTTTTTTTATTACAATCTGAGGCAAATTAACTGAAAGACCCTTTGTAATAAACTTCAGTGACCTTGTTAATATTTCCCCAAACATATGAATAAGAAATTTTTGTTTTTGTTTTCTTGAGGTAAACGCAGAAAGAAATACAAAAATAGAAATTATTCAACTTCAATGGAAGCACTTAGATCAAGCAGTTAGTTCTTTGAGCATGCCCTGTGGGCTTTGATCGAGTTGGACCCGCTTCTGTGATTTTAAATGTAGTGCTTCAAAATAAGGGCATAGAGGGGGAGCATAACCAGAAAGGTGTCTGCTTTTGCTATGTTCTTTTCACCTCTTGTTCGTGCTAGAGATGGTGACATTGCACTCACATATCACATTCAAATGCCTAGGTTCGCACTGTTGAGCTAAACCGACGGGTGTCACACCTAGCGGCTGTTGCAAGCGCACTCCCACTACTGCACAAGTTTGTCCGCTTTATAGCTTTGAAAAGTGTAGAGCTTGTCTTGAATCTTAGGTGCTGTACGCGGTTGACGTACAGCATAGTGGCGTACACTCAGTCTTTATATCCTGCCCAATCAGTCAACACAAACCGCATCAGTCGCGTGCCTCAAGGCCCAGCTTCCTCTGCCAAATACTGCGGTACGGTGCGGCCGTTGGCGTAGAAGCGGATTTCAGGAGCAAATTAAACGATAAAATGGTCTTGTTTCAGTATTTTCACTTGTGCTTTATTATTATTATTATTATTATTATTATTATTATTATTATTATTATTATTATTGATGTTAACCCACACGCAGAATGAGATAGAGGAAATAGCATGTGAAAAAGAGTTATCGAGTGGCACAGTATTGTTCGATGTAATTCTTCAGTGTAGATGGTTGCTCGATGCTCGTTGAGTGGAAGAAACGCTTCGATATTTTCACGTTATTTATTTACATGCATTTGCAGCTTTAAACAAACGTAATTCCAAATGCACCAAACAAATCTCTTCGTATCGGTCGTCGTTGGGTCCCTTCTCGTCCGCTCTCCGAGTCGTTCTTGTGGTTCGTTCTCACGGTCCCGCTTCTACAATCCCTTTGTTAGCTCCCCCCGTCTGTCCCTCTCTCACTAGTTTGAGTGACAGTTGTCGTGCAGTACTTAGAAGCATTGTTAGAAAAGGCAAAGCCCCGGCTAATGGTCGTTCTGTGGTTTTCAAGAAACGCAAAAATATATATATATAAAGGAAAAGGAAGGGCGCGCACCTGCATTCTCAACAAGTATAGCGCAACGTTGCATTATAACAACCTTTGCGGTGCAGGGCTACGTTAGTTCGAATGGCCCACACCACAGTACTGCGGCCAAAGAACACATGTTTGGCGTGCTGCCGGCAGGCCTGGACACAGTGGAATGCAAACCACAGTGCACATACGCGGGCGACTCGCAGAATTATCCTTCGTAAACAGTTCCACTGCCTCTTTTTAAGCTTTGGCGACAACAGCTAGCGTTGTGTTTCTGACACGTTCATGCAGATTTTATATATATAAATATTCTCTTCAGTGCGAATTCTTCTGTTCCTTGTTTCGTTATTTTGCCTTTCTTTTACTCCAGCAAAAAACGTTTGTTCATTGCAGCCTAAATAACTGTACAGTGTGAAAAAGTGCTTATGGTTGTGCTTGTGCATATTACTGCATTGTACTGCAATTATTGTACTATTTCTTGCCACTTTTGGTGCTTTATTTGTTTGTGTGCCCTGTTTGCACGCTGTGCGAATCATGCAATAAACTTTTATACAGCATTTGTTTCTCAATGTTTTATGTTGATGATGGGGTAAAACGATCACTCGCAATCCACCACACATCTCCAACCTGGCCGATTAATAAATACCATTTAAATGTCTGAAAAGAGGCATGCAGAGACTAGCCAGCCGGAGCGGGAAGAAAAATACACAGAGGTACTCCTGGCGCGTCACACAGAATTCCCGGCCCGCCGGACTGAAATAATAAAATAATCCGGATGCACCATACAATGACTCCGGTCAGCCGGAGTGAAAAACAGCAATAATTAGTCCGGAGGCGTCACGTAAAAACTCCGGCGCATCGGAGTAGCATACAGCAAAATGTAGTCCGGAGGCAGCACACAATAACTCCGGCTAGCCGGAGTGAAAAACAGTGAAAATTAGTCCGGAGGCGCCACGCAAGAACTCCGGCCCGCCGGAGTGAAAAACAGCGAAAAGTAGTCCGTAAGCACCACGCAATAACTCCGGCGAGCCGGAGTGAAAAATAGCAAAAAGTAGTCCGGAGGCACCACGCAATAACTCCGGCCAGCCGGAGTAAAAGCTTTACTCCGGAAGTCCGGAGTAAAAAAAACTCCCAATAGGGGGGTCGCTAGAGGACAGGCATTTTACTCCCACCTGGGAGTATTTTTCTTTTACAGTGTAGGTCGACGCTCTGAGGCTCCGTAACCTCTCGCGGGCTATTTAATTTGCCCCTTTCTCTACTCGTGTCGCCGGCTTCTGCCCCATTTCTACAGTTGGTTGCTTTGAAGCACGCCCTTTTCCTTTCGCTTGTTCGAAAGTTTGCAGCACTTTAGCG
This sequence comes from Hyalomma asiaticum, assembly GCA_013339685.2. NCBI lineage: Eukaryota > Metazoa > Arthropoda > Arachnida > Ixodida > Ixodidae > Hyalomma > Hyalomma asiaticum. The sequence continues at coordinate 81,285,309 of CM023483.1, forward strand.
ATCTCAGTAGGCCTAAGCCATCCCTCGCCTTCTCTTAGTCTCACATACTCAAGACCCTCCGTGCTAAGGCCCGATTTTATACGGTCAGCAACCATGAGTTCTGCCATCACTTTTACTGTGTCGGCCTCTCTCACTTGAAGGTAGTAGGAGAGATAAGTTTTCACGCGGGACGCGAACTGCGCCCACGTTTCTTCCTTCCGCTTTACCGCTCTGTCGAACCTCTGCAGATACTCTGCCGGAGAAAGCTTCAGTTCTGTCAGTACTGCTGCTTTAACTGCCTCGTAATCTGCACTCTCTTCAGAGTTGAGGTTACGCAGTAGGTAACGAACTCGTTCAGTTAGTGCTGGTATAACCAAATGCACGCGACTCTCATACGGTACTTGGTAAGTAGCAAATAGTTTTTCTACTTCCTCAAACCATAATGGCACATCCGCGTCACTCGGCAGGCGGAACTCTTTCAGCACTTTTGCACATTGCTGGACAGAATCGAAACACCGTCGCTCCCGATCGCCCGTCTCCGACCCAGAGTTGGACAACGTGCCATTGAGACGTTCCGCGTTCATTCTAGTTTGCAATAGCTTTTCGTACTCAATCTGGAGATTGAGCTTTTGAATTTCAAGTTGGAGCGTTCTCGTTTCACTTGAATTCGGCAAAACCTGAGATGCCAGCTGCATCGATTCTTGCCTCTGAGTAGGCACTCTCGCCTCATTTGACTGATCAGAATTTAGAATACCATGATTTGATGGCTCTCGACTCCGATCCATTGCTACCGCACTCGCACCTTCATCTCCATTAGACTCCATTGTTTCAGCACCCCCGCGTGTTCTCACCATGTGCTCTACACATAAACTACCATGCCAACTAGAGAAAAACGCAAGAAATCCTGCTCACCCTTTCCTGTATGCACTGTCGTTCCTGGATCTCTTTCACGGTGCCGGAGTTGGCTGCTGTGGGATCGTCTCGACGTTGCCGCTGGTTGCTGACGGATGCCTTGCCCCTCGGTCTCCTCGGCACTGGTCCGGTGTATGGTGCTGTAGAGCTTCGCCGATCCCTGTCCGACTGCGCCAGTTATGTTTTTCTTGTTCGTTTTCTCCTTGATGTGGATTGAAGTCCCGTCAAGGAGATGATCGACGTCGATGAAGCAGGAGGCAGGTTGGAGGTAATGAACTTGAAGGTATATTGCAGCAAAATATTTACAGTCATATGTACATCTTGCCGAAGCACACTGATGATAACATAGACATCAACAGCGTCTTACTCTTCTACTTAACTTTTCTTAAGTTAGAGCCTAGAACACTGTTACTACATACAACGAACTAGTCTCACTGTTCGACCACTGAGTGGTTACGGCCCAGACAGAAGTTGCATCGTACGGAGTCTTACTGATCGATCAGTTAAGTGATTACAGCCTAGACTGAAGGGAAACGAATCCCGTCCAGTCTTTAGTACCTTACGGTAACAAAGAAAGAGGGGAGGTGGCCACTGCTGGTCCGCCTCAACCTTCTGTCATCCAATCTGTTTATCCTCAGATTAAGCCACTCCCTAGTGGGCTGTCCCTAATCCCGACAGCAGCGTCTTTGCAGTTTAAACAGGCATTTTGGCATTCTTTCCCATCATGGCTCTCCCTCTCCTTATCCCACGCTCTCAGATATTCTCACAATCGAAATATCGGTATCGTAGCAGCCCTGCGGCATTCGGGCCATCTCCCACGCTCATCCAGTCGAACCCTGTCGTTCCAGGAAACACAGCGTGTCTTCGCCTTTCCCGCAGTTCGGACCGTGTACTGCTGCGACTCAACCCTTTGTTCCAGTCGGCGCGCCGAGAGCGCATGCCGGTCGTTAAAGAATTGGTTGGGCCAAGCGCATTGTCGCTTCAAGCGACGGCGCACTTCTCATGCATTCCTTCCTACGCGTCCGAGCTGCTCTTCCCCGAAACGGCCACTGAGAGGACAAGTACGGTCGCGCAGCCGCGACCCCCCCGAGCGACGTTCAGCGAAAGGGAAGGGTCTCGTACCAGGAACCCCTGGGGGCCAGCGTGGGAGACCAGCCGCTCAATGGGAGCAGTTTGCTTTCCATTGATAATTGCTGTCAAAGACCATGCAGAGAGAGAGCCGAGAAAGAAGCTTTGTATAGCGTACGGTGCTACACCGTCCCTTCTGCACGATCGCCTTATGAGCGGCAACATAACACCCCCCCCCCCCCTGCCCAGCACCGCCCCTTCACCGGAGCGCATGATTGCGAGGCGCGTGACGCTGAGACGCAGATGTCAAGCGCATATTTCTGCGCATGTAGAAGGAGCCCAGAGCCGCAGTCGGCCATACCCCATAGATATAGAAATGAACTCTACCTGATCTCCGTCGCCTACACCATTTTATTGAACCCACAGATTCTACTTGCTTCTTGCGTAAGTGGCACATTGTAATACACGCTTGACCGGTTCAGTTCTTATTGCCGTTGTATTTTACTCCTTAGCGAGTTAAAGATTATTTGTCACCAATGAAAGAAAGAGAGATAATCTATTGGAAGGTAGAGAGGGTGCCCTGATCAGGTGCCCTGATCAGCCCACTACTACATTAGCGAAACTGCGGCTGGGGGGCACACGTGTTGCACGCGCAAGCAGGAGAGAAATATCGCCGCTTTATGAACGCCGCTATGCACACGCCACACGGCTCTGCACGTGTTGATCGGTGGCGAACTTTGGAAGGCACATGCAATGGTGCCGCCATCTAGGAGAGAAGTAAAGCTGCAGTGATTAACTTTGCCCCTCTAATATGTCAGCACCGCTAGAGGCAGCATGCGCCTGGATGCGCGCATGCTGAGCCGAACGAGACAAGAAGGTGCGTTCGTACAGCATCCAGCATATTGTACGTATGCAATACTTCTTGGGAAAATTCTCACGCGAACTCTTAAAAAGGACATGGACATCAGTCTGTACAGAATTAGATTTCTTCCGCTTAAAACGATTGCCGGTCCTCCCTATTACATGTTCTTAGTGCTTTGTTTATACAGCCTATGTGAATGGAGACTGTGGGATCGCCATGCCGAAAACCCACGTTCTACAAGATCAATCTACCCCGACACTGTAACCTACGTAAGAAGTGTGCATGCGGCCCAAGAAACGCCGCCTCACTAGATGCACTTGTTAGACGCATGTGTATGCTTGGCTGAGTTTTGAGTGTGGAGACTTTCTCTTCCTGCAATATAACTTCAGTTGTCCTTTCCGTGTAATAAAGCAAAAAAGTGCGGCATTAGTGCAGTGGTGCGCACCGCGCCCTTTTGTCGTTGAGCTTGCGACTGTAAGTTCGATTTCCAGCGTATCAACAGCACTTTTTGTGTGTTTTTATTTATTTTTCTTATATGTTTACTATACTGCATCATATCCGCTACGGTAGTGAAGCATGTGGTCGTGGTGTACCCCGGCAGAATACACTTTCGCATTAAAAAATGTGGTTGATCCCCCAGTTAAATTTTGGATGATGGATCTTCTCTCTATCGATGGTTCCGATGACCGCGGCGACACGTTGAAGGACGGAATCTGGAGCAAGATGTCCTCACAGCAAACACGTAGGTTTATTCAAACTGTACACTATTTACAAACTCGGCCGGGCGGCCAGTACTGTCACAGACATCTCAACAACACAACTGGGCTCAAACCACACCAAGCGGTTCATTCCGAGCCCTTAATGTTTGCATTTAGACGGGAACAAGCACCAAGCTTTAAAACTCCATCATATCTCGTCAGAGGAAGCGCCAAGCTCGACCTCTGATCACCTTGCCGCGTCTGCGACCCCGGTTAGCGCTAAGCTCTCTCCCTCTCTCCGATTCTCTTTTCTCCGTTAAATACACTTGATCGCTTCTGCGACCGCCTCCTGGGACCAACCCATATGCAGCACTTTACCAATCACGTACATGTTCACCCTCTCCATGAGAGCCTACGGTTACGCCCTCGCGGTCCCACATTTCGACCCGCTTGCTGCACCGAGCTTCACCGAAAGATAACATCTACTAATCACGTGACCAGTTAGCAGGACTCTGGAGCAGGCCTACGTTGCCACTCCGTTTACCCGGCGGCATGCAACCCAGCCGCCGCTTCAAGAGAACCGAGACAGCTCTATTGTACCCCAAAAGCACTTCCGCACATTTCCACAGTGGGGTCATTTCTTCCGAAGAGGCAACCCCTTGACGACAATTCGTCCGAGCAGGAAGGTCAAAGGATTATTTTGACAGCGAGCTCCCGCTGTCTTTGGAAGCGACTCCCCCCCTGTTGTTCCTTTCTCGGATGCTCTTCCGAAATGTCCTACAATGCCGCCGTGAAGAGACCTGTCAACCGTCATGTCAACCCTATGCTGTGCAGCTATGTCCGTCACAGCAATTACTGACCGGCTGCGCCGCGGGAACAAAGCCGCCACTTCTACTGCGTATACCGAGTGCATACCACAACGTTTCTACGGGAAAAGCCATGCGCTCGGCCGCCGTCGCCTGCTCTTTCCCGCCGATCTACAGCTGAACATAACACCCCCTGTCATAGGAACCAGTACAAAACAAAAGTGGAACCTGTCTTTGCGATGTTGTGGAATGCATAAGCAGCAATCTGTTGAATCGGGGGCGGGAGATTGCTTGGGTACGGCGAACATGTGAACATCATACAAGGAGACCTCAGCGGCCCCTCAACATGGCAGAGGTATCCTCGACAGTTGTACACGAGGGAATGTTCTCAAACGACTCACAGTGCTCCGGAAACACTGAATTGCACGCGCCAGAGCGCTGCGCAAACCTGCCATAAACAAGAAGCGTCCGCAAACGGCGACTCCTTGCAAGCGAAACCTAACTGGTTGTCAGCGGATAGTTTTGTGAAAACACAGCCCACTGCAACGAAAGGCGAATCATTCGCTTGTCCATGGCGGACCTTGCATTCCTGGAGGAGTGCGTGTCGCAACTCAACACACCTGGCCACGCAAAACTAATTTTGTAGCGGTCGCGTTCGTACTTCGCCCAAGGAACGTAGCGCCACGACGCACACACGCCCCTAAATTTCGCAGCGCTCGAGTGACGAAGACTAGCGAAGCGCTGACTACCGGCACGGTAATCTGCTTCGCTCTATATTTCGTTCCCAGATGGCGGTACCACCGCAGCGAACCTAAGCGAACGAAGAGTGTAGTATAAGGGAAGCGATCTTACTTTAACACTAATTTTGCTTAATAAACACTATTGTTCAATGTACTAACACCATTAATTTAACCAGACGACAATTAAATGCAACTTGTAAAGTGTTCGAGGAAAGACATAAGGCGGATCTGTTCCCTATACGCCTCGTGCAAGCCGACGGAAGCGCTACTGGTGGCGACCCTGCTAAGTATTCGCGGGAGAGTAGGCAGCCGTGCGCCGTAGCTTCCTACGACTTTGTTCGCGTTCGCCGTTTAGTTCGCGTTGTCGCAGCGAAATAAGCAACTTTCTTTGCATGTGTGGGGTGGCCGAAGCTTCAAGGGATGTCGAATAACAAAAGCCATCCAAACACGACCTCTTCCTGTACGTAGGCGTTTAACCAGAATTTTGATTTCGCAGGGTGGGACGGGTGTTACCCATGGCGTTAACGAAAATGGAGGGGGGCTACCCACCTGGCTAAGTTTTAAGGGGGAGGAGTGTAAACAAAAGCCTGCTTGTACGTTTAAAGTGCTCACACAGAAGTCTTGCCCTATTTTACGAGTTACACCAGCTCTAATAAGACAAGAAACTCATGTGTGCTCGGTATGCGTGTGCCCCACCACTGTTACTAGAAGAAAAAAATTTATGTTACAACAGTGGCAGTTCGGGCATGTTCATACACCATCTTGAAAAGTAGAAGCACGCAGAACACACGGACGAAAGAGCATGAAGAAAGTTTGAAACCAACACAAGACTAAATATAGCTTTGGTGCGTGCTGAGCATTTCATATACGGAATAATGGGAAGATGCTGGACCGCAAACCACCATGATAATGGCAATACTTGCATAGGCACATAAAGCTCTAAAACAATGTGGTGCACTGCAGGCCCACAGAAGACGCATATATGACGAAATCTCCGTAAAGTGACGAAGAAATTCAGTAGCTGTTTAGTGTTTACATGTTTCTACATACATCTTGACGATAGAGCGAGCCCCAGCCTTGCTGTCGCTCCCAATTAACTTGACCAACCCTTCGCCGCTTTTCAATATATCATGCGCCTTCTCTTTACTCAACATCCAAAACACAAAAATTCTCACGCAGCTTTGTGCGCTTTCAAGAAGGTCGCTCAGAAAATTGCAAGTTTTGACGGCTGCAGCAGGTAGGGTAGTTCGACGAACGCGGCGCTAAATGGTTTTATCCGCTGGCAAGTTTGGCGATATCCATGAGGAGTGTACGCAGGTTCATTAACAATCTCTCAGTTGCGCTTCATAAGGTGACTTTTATGTCAATTATTATGCGATTATGTCACGTATGTAATCAGTGCTATCAAGATCGCTACATAACGCACGCCAGCATCACGTATTGTTTGCTTCATTGTTTGAATTACCACTCTGCTCAAATTATGTGTGTTTATTATTAAGGTACAGATATTAAGGTACAGAGACGGCAATGTGGCAACGGTGCAATTTAAAAAAAAGAAGGAAATACAAGGCGGCTACTTCGCACGAGCTCCACTTCGCAACTGGACTTTTTCACGGTGGTCGGCGGGATGCACCTGACAATTATATGCGGACTGGTTTGTCCTAAATTGTGTTAACGGCACGCGCGTGCCCACTTTCACAGAGGCCCGATTCTTTCCTGCAACTGTCACCGCAACAGTAGGTGTCCGGCACGCGAACGAAGGGGAAATCGCAGCCGCGTTCCTCGGCCATGCCCATGCCTCCCAGCGCTGCAAAAAGCGTTGTCGTCTGCTCGGCCTCCCGAGAGTACTGTCGGCGGCGCCCGCTAGGTGGCCATCAGTGGCGCCTCTATAGGCGGTGCACCAGGCGTATATGAGCATTTTTGCGGCGGTGTTACTTCCTGACGCGCTAGAGAGCGGTCGCACAATTATCGGCTCCAATGGAGCGGTGTAAGCGGCCCGTGCCGGCCGTGGTAACGGGATGACCGCCAATGAAGATAAGGACTGCGAGATCGTGCTGCGTATTCTGCCCACCGGTCGTGTTGTTCACAGCGCGTTGTATTTGCAAGGCGATGTGCGTGAAAGACCCTACAGGGTCGAGGACTTTCTGGACGCACTGTTTAGATGGTGTGCTCTCCGACGTCGCGGCATTGGGGCATACCAAATTCATGTTTGCGCTGTGAGCTTCCACACTGGGGAAGCCGCAAACAAAGTGGCTGCTGTCAAGGAGCTGCAGGTGAAGGGGCGTCGGTGTATAGTTTTCGACCCTGAGTATTAGCAGGTGAAGCTGCGCCTGCACTGGATGCTATATGGCGTCCAAGAGGAGGAACCAGATGGCATTTGCTGTTTTCGGGAACGTGGCCGAGGTAGCTGCATGCGTCTGCGTGGCCGCACTCAAGCAGAGACTTATGCCGGGTCCGAGTTATATACAACCGCGCACCTTGGTAGCCAACAACCCAAAAGCCTCTTTTATTTCCACAACACGCATGCCCCGGAAGCATAAAGACAGGGTGCGCCTTGCGGAAGGCTAAGGTAACACGCGACGGAAAGCGGCACTTTCAGAAGGATAAGGTAACACGCCTTGAAAGTTACACGCGAGGGGTCACTACATTCACCCTTCTGAGCCTGAAAGGCGCAAAAGAAACTATAAGTATAGTCTTTTAGGCTTTCTCACAACTCAGCCAAACCGAGTACGATATGTCTCTTCCTTTCTCCGCTGATCATGCCAAGTCAAGTCCGTTGGTCCTAGCTTAGCGGCTTCAGAGGATGTCAAGGCACCATCGCCCGAATCATCATGCAATGTCACGCCCGCTGGTGCTGGTAGTGGGTCTTCGGAGCCTAGCACGGTACTCTCAGCTAAGTCGGGTCAAAGGGCAACAGGTGCCTTCCGTTCCGCTGGATGACCCTAGTTGGTGTTTCCACGTTGGATGCCCTAGGCCTTTGCGCCGGGCTTAGTACATTAGGGTCGCAAGGGATGTCTTGAACCCATACATCATCACCTCGCACCAAGGGACGCAACTCCCGGTCCGCATGATGGCTATCGAAGTTATGCGCTTGTTTCCTCTTAGCTGCCCTATCCATCTTCTGAACCTTGGGCCCGGAAGACGATTTGGGAATTGTAGTTTTCAAACGCGTTCCCATGAAGAGTTGGGCTGGGCTGTGGCCTCTTACTACCGCCGTATCTCTATATGTCAGAAGAGTGAGATATACATCCTTTGATTTCAGAAACATATCTTTCACCATACACACCATTCCCTCGACTTCGCCATTTGCTTGTGGGTAGCGCGGACTTGATGTGACGTGCGAGAAACCGTATGTCTTGCCCCAGGCAATGAAAGCTTCTGACGCAAACTGTGGTCCATTGTCGGAGACCACCACTGACGGGACTCCAAAACGACCCAAGCAGCTCTTCATGGCTGCTACCACAGCCTGAGACGTTGTTTGAGACAGGCTGATTACATCCGGGAAACGCGAAAAGTAATCCACAAGGATGACGTAGTGTTTACTTTTGATTTCGAAAAGGCCCACGCCTGTCCGCTCCCAGGGACCCTTGTGTGACGGAGTAGGCATAAGAGGTTCACAGTGCTGAAATCTGGTTAACGCACTCTTTGCAGCCCGTGGCCGTCTTTCCGATCTGACTGTTTATAGTGGGCCACCACACTGATTCAAGCGCCAGGGCCTCGCACCTTCCGATGCCTTGGTGTCCCTCATGTATTCTGCACAGCATGGTCTTTTGGAGTGCCTTACGTACCGCAATTCTATGCTCTTTCAGCAAAGTCCCCTTGCAATTGAGAGGCTGCCTCGCTCCTTCCAGTCATTGCGCAAACTATGTGGCGCTTGTGACGGATGGTTCGTTAAGCCATCCTTGGACAATCTTCAAAAACCTACGCAGACTTCATGTTCTTACTGGTGTTTGAAGAGTGCCTCAGCAGTCACCAGTGTAGATTCAGCGACCCCCAAAACCGCAATCTCTCCTTCCAAGCCCTGTGACTCTTCGTTTCTTTTTGGTGCATCAGCTGGGGCACGCGATAGGGTATCTGCAGTGGCCACATGCTTTCCTGGGACTTACAAAACATTGTACTGCTAGCACATGAGCCGCATACGAAATATTTGAATACGCGGTGGCATCATGTCGAGCTCTTCTTTACCTGGGAACGTAGTCAGTCTCTAAGTCGAAGACTATGCTCCTGCCGAATCGCTCAAGTCTATCCACAGCCCATGTTACTGCAAGGGCTTCTTTTTCAGTCTGACTGTACTTTGTTCCGGCATATGAAAGCGACCAGGAAATGTAGGCAACAGCACGCCTCTCGCTCGAGGGTTGGTCCTGGATAATCACTGCACGAATATCATACGAGCTAGCATCAGCTGATACCCTGGTGTGAAATATTGGGTCTTACCTAGCCATAGCAGTGACGTTACTAAGTGCGTCTTTCACAGCCTGGGAAGCCTTCTGTGGTCCGGCTCCCAATACCACGTGGTGTTTTCAGAGAGAAGCTGTCGTATAGGTGCTGTCATCTCTGACAGGTTTCGTAGAAAGCGTCCCGCACGATTTACCATTCCAAGCAGTCTTTTTACGACACTAACATCTGAAGGTGCCTGCAGATTTTTCAGAGCGCTGACCTTGTCTGGGTCTGGCGAGATTCCATCGCAGCCCACCACAACACCCAAAATCTTAACCCTGGGCACGCCCACAACCCACTTGGCTTTGTTCAGCTTACTCCAGCCTTTCTAAGGTGTTGCAACAGATCATGTAGTCTTCGCTTCGAACGTGCTCTTCCTTTGTTCGCCCAAAAACATGATGCCATCTATCATAATTACCACACCGTCCATGCCTTCCAAAATGCGACTTATTTGGCATTTGCTCTGGCGCAGAGCAGATGGAATATGGAAGGTGTTGGAAGCAGTACCTGCCAAAATGAGTGATAAAGGTAGTCAGTTCTTGACTTTCTTCAGCTAGTTTCACATAGTGAAATCCTGCTGTGACATCGAGTATGGAGAACACTTTGCCTTAGCTCATGCTGCCCAAGATGCTTTCGACTGATGGTAGCACATGTCGTTCAGGTAGCACAGACTCAGTTTTGTCAGGTTCACGCAAATACGGTAGGTACCTGATGGCTTGGGAACAACGATGATGCCCGCGTACCAGTCAGTGAAGAGTCAATTCGGTGGAATACGCCTTCCGTGTCCATCTTCGTCAGTTCCTTCTTTGCGGCATCATGAAGAGGTAACGCTATTCTTCTGGGTACCCTAAGCGAAAATGGTTGTGCGTGTGGGTGCAGCTTTGTTGTATCCCAGCTAGCACACAAAGGATATAAGACGTCTTCGAAACGGATATCCGAGAAGTTAACGACGTCGCAGAAACGGCACGCGTAAGAAGTTTTAGTCTAGGATACGTCGTATATCTCGTCTAATGTCCGTCTTGTTGCACATAAACGAGACGTTTCCTGAAATTCTTCGAAACCTCATCAAAAAGCTGGTCTTTTCGACGGCTTGGCGGAGCCTCCAATAATCCGATTTACCGGGATTTCTGAATCCGTTTAAAGACTTACCAAAGACGTCATCAAAAAGCTCTTCCTGAAACGTTAGTCGTAATCTGAAAAAGAAGCAGGAATCGTGCTCGGGAACGGGGCGCGTCCACCAAAATTTTGATCTGGTTACCACCCTCAGAATGTAAGCTAACGCCTTAGGGGTACAAATAACCACAAGACATCTTTTGCACCCCTAAGGCATTAACTCATGGTTCTGAAGGTGTCAACGGGATCATAATTTTGGGGGGCACCCCATCCGGGTAGTAGCTGCGACCTGCTATGTTACCAGCTGCACCATAATCCTTTCGGTGCTGCAGAGTGGGGGGTAGTGCCAGCCGAATACTTTCGCAGTTACGTCCTAGGAAGAAGTCCTGGCACCGCACTTCCTGGAACTCTTTTTTTTTCTCGTGGTTAAAGGCATCAGCACTGAGTGCAACAGAGGAAAAATAGTGCAGTAAGGTAGGTACACAGTTCTCAACAAAGGCTTCATCAGTCCTAGCATTTAAGTCAAAAATTGGTTGTCATGAATACAAAAATCAATCTAGCATGTGATTTGTAGAGTATGAAGCAAATCTACCAAAAATAGTAATGACATATCTTTCCACAGCGAAGGAGAGCCAGTTTCTTGGCAAGCGGCCTAACAAGAAGGCCTCTGAGCCAATGATCACGAAGTCGAAACGCTGCTGCATCAACATTTTATTGAGAAACTAACTTGTGCAAGTTTAAAAGAAAGAAGAAAATCAGAAATGCGAGAAAAACAAAATTACAAATATTCAAAAGGAACTGCAGAAGAAATACTTTAAATATATTTGGAACTTATTAACGGCTAGAGGCTTACACAAAGAGCACTAGTAGTCAGAATAATCAACAGCCAAACGACTATGCGCTTCTCACCATGAGAGCAGCGCATCCAGTTATATGAGTAAAGACAGAACAATGGATGACTGTGTTATAGCTGCTTTCAATCATGTTATGCAGTATCTTCACCGCATAAAATCAAGGAATATAAACAAAAGAACTCAGATATGACTCAGATATGAAAGTGAAAATTTGCCTAGGACATCAGCTGATGTAATGAGGCAAAGTTTAAAAGACAACCAAAAACATCAATCAAGTGTCAATGAATATTGACCAAAGTGACCTTCAAAGAAAGTAGCACATGAAATATTAACAAAATCGGTATAATGAGCAACGTCGCAATGTAGTGCACACTCTCTCACAGCGAGCAACGTTACATCGAAGCAACCTCAGTTTCATAATGAAGCTACATACGTGCTTGAAGTCGAATACACTGGAGACAGTGTCGAGGCGACGAAAAAGAAAAAAAAAGAAGCAATATTCTCACTCACATATACAAAATACAAATGTGGCTCTCTACAAAGCACTGTATTATGCACACCTATGCAAATCTGACATGAACGGCGATCAGACTGGCAAGCATCATTTGGAAGCCAAAAAGGAAAAAAAAAAGATTTTGGCACAGCACATGAAGCTACTCCTAAAAAGGACTTCAGATAACCATCAGGTCTACATGTGCAGGATCAAGCTGAGAGTCTCCGAATTTTGCCCTGTTTCACATTAAACAAAAGCACTGTTACCTTATACCTAGTCATTAAACAAAACACTTTGGACAGCCAACTCCTTTGAGAATGCAACCTCTACCAAACGTGCAACTAGTTCACGTTCACACTCATCAAAAACTAGTTGCTGTGTCCAGGCTTAGTGCATCTGGTGAATACGATGCTATTGGCATCACATGACACGCTGAAACTGCCGTCGCGGAAAAGCTTTCAATGTAGAACCGCGGTGGGGCCGTGGTAGAACGCATTTGGTGCCCTATCAGGTTATCCATACAACCGCCGATTAAACCGCATGCATTCCTGCAAAGGCAAAAAAAATGGGGCCGTTATTTTCTATAAAGCTGTTCTACAACTGTGCTTTAAGGAACGAAATTTGAAATGCGTCTCTGTCACAGACTGCGTCCTTTACAGGAAGTGCTCATAATATCCTGCAACTTGCAATAAACACTCAAAAGGAATTTTCTTTGAGTGCCTGGTACTTCCGAACTGCTGGCTGCGGCACACACACACACACACACACACACACACACACACACACACACACACACACACACACACACATATATATATATATATATATATATATATATATATATATATGCTTGGAACCTCGTCGGGGGAGAACTCAATTCGCTTGGACAGTGGGTACACACTCCAGTACAAGTGCACGACAAAAGTTCCATATGTTTGACCAGCTTGTTCGCACAAGTATTTAGCTTTCGATGCACCGCTAGAAGTGCACACGCTGTCGAAAGATCGTGACATTACACATTCGCTCTAGCATAAGGAATGATGTTCTAAGAAGAAGCTTACCTGTACGGACAATGCCGGAAGGTACATATCAACAAACATTCAGCTGTTTTGAAAGATCAAAACTCCACACTTGCACAAACAACATTCATGTAAGCTCATCGACGTCAGTGGTTAAAACGCGGCACTACCATTATTTTTATACAGAAATGCCAATGATATCTATGGTATTTTAGGGTGCGAGTAATATTTCTGTTGGTAGCCGTTGCTGTTAACCGTATACGTCGTGTCTGCTCACTGACATGGTGCCTTCGCAGGCCAAATTATCTCAACTGCGACGTGTTGAAAGCGGAATATATTGGATTGAAAGGAGGTGCGTTCATCCCACGTTTTAATTGCCCAGGACACGTGTTCTGGTTTTCTGAAATAAAATTTTCTACGCATACCAAGCCGGATTATATTATAGTATATCAGCGCTGTGATCTTGGAATACGGCTTCGCGCGCACATGAAACCGCCAACACTACTTCACCAAGAAGTGCGCATCACACTGTCGCGAAAGTAAAAGCCTAGTACGGCTGATTTCCCAGGTGTCGAATTATTATATTTATATCCGGATGTACACTACATCCAACATACCATCAGAGTTCATAATAACAGAAATAAGTGCAATATGAGTACAGCGTCCTTGGGCTTTTAGCACTAAAGTGTTTTGCGCTGGGGCCGCAGTGACCTCATACGCTATTTGCTGCAACGGAAATGACACAGTTTAGTTACAAGTATGAATGAGTAAGAGAAATGAGCAGAAAAGTTCTCGCTGACGCGGTCGCGCTTGGGATTCAGCCTAAGGCCACTCGCCCTACGACGAAAGGTGGCAGGGGCTCTACCGACGGCCCTATTTGCGCACATGCTCAAAGGTACACGAGCGTGCCTCCTATCTTTCCTTACCAGCCTTTCCCCTCTGCTTCGGTGCATACGTTTGCCTCTGTGTGCGCGAGTCTGGGGCGATGCCGTCGTCTAGGAGTGTCGTCCAAGTGAGCGTCAGAACGCTTTTGTATACCATGGGTTTGAAAGAAGCCAGCCGCATACTCGACACGTTAGGCTTAGCAGCAGAAGATTGGGCTTCCTTCTATATGGTCAAGGACAAGTACAAAGCGTATTTCGTGCATCCGCCTCACGAAGTTTATGAGAGTGTCAAGTTTCCCCGCCGCGTTCAAGAAGAAGGCGAAACAATGCACAGCTTCGTCACTGCCCTGCGTGAACTTGTAAACAAGTGCATTTACGCATCAAAGATGTCGACGATCGCGTGGTGCGTGACCGTTTCGTCGTCGGACTCAGTGACCCCGGGCTTTCCAATAAGCTGTGCCGCAGTAACAAACAGCTCTTGAACACGCCGTCCTGCAAGCCCCTATTCCCGAGGATGCACTCAAGGCACGTGGGGAAGTGTTCAAGGGGACTGGTCGGTATTCGGCAGACGTGTGGTCCACAGGAAATAGCGCTTCGCTGTCTGAACTAAACTTCGGTTAACGTTGATACCCTCAGCCATGTTCATCGAAAAACTTCAAGGAAGTGCGGCACTTTACCTCAAGCAGGAACAAGTTGTCGATACTGTGGTCCTTCACCACATCCGAGATCTGAATGGCCAGCTTGTCAAGCGAGGTGTTACAACTGCAAGGACAATGACACTTCGGCAGTATGTGTGAAAAGAAAGGGAATGTCAACGTGGGGGATTCGCAGCCCATTTCGTCTAGCGAGAACACCGCCAGAGTGAAGTTTGTTCGCGTGCTGGTGAATGGTCAGGAAGAACTTTTCAAGGTGGACACTGGTGCAGCTGTCACGATTGTCTCTCAAGAGTTCCCAGGAGTATCAAAGAAACTGCGCAAGTCTGATCAAGTGGTCACAAGACCAGGCAACACAGGTATGGACCCTGCAGGCAACCCTGCAGTGGAAAGAAAGACTACAGTGTAGCCAGTCTACGTCTTGCGACGTCAACAGCCTCCATTATTTGGGTTTCAAGCCATCAGGGTACTCGGAATCGCCATGTTTCTTGACAGCGTCTCAGTGGAAAAGCCTGCTGTTCTGCCAGGCGACATCTTTGAAGGCGTCGGGGAATTAAAAGACGCATATCCCAGCTAGCACACAAGACCAAAAAGACGTCTTATTGGAGGATTAACGTCTTAGTTCGCGTGGCTGACTTCTCAAAGACGTCAGCCACGCGAACTAAGCGGGAGCGGCACCAAAGGTACAATGAATCCGTCTTCGGAACGTCCTACGCGAGACGGAAAGTAGACGTGGAAGAATAACGCCCCCCCCCTCCCTCCCAGGGCATGGCTCAAAGCGTCGGCGGGCGTCGGCACAATGCACGGCGCCGAGATGTCGCCAGCTGCAATGGGGCCGGGAGGAAGGCGCCAGAATGTCTGGCTCCTTCTCGCCTGTCGCCGGGGGGAAAAGGCGAGAGGGCGCTGGCTGGCGCAAACACGTGGAGACGCGAAGCAAAGGCAGCGAAACTCGTTTGCGTGGTTGGCGGTGGAGTCAGTGTAGTCAAGTTGTTGGCGGCTGGCCCTTCCTTCGTTTCTGGAGAAAATTCCGTTGCCGTGCTGCCACTCCTGCGTGTGTTTGTGTGGTGGCATTATGTTCTTTCTACTTTCCTCCTTGCGTTAACCCTGGTTCAATCCCGGCGCTTCTGTGACTGGATTCCGTAACACCAATAACTACGTCTCGCCGAAAATAAATGTAAGTACCGTGTTCCGCGGATAGGGCAAATCGGTTTGTGACAGATACAGGGAGCATTAATGCTATGTAAGCTCTAAGACAGTTGACGCATTAAACATAAAGCAACGCAACTGTGGTTTTATTATTCAGATCACCGTGTATGAATGCATTCTGAAACTTTTTTAGGTCTATGTGCCTGTTTAGCCTGATTAGTGAGTAAGGAGTGCATTGGATTCGTTCCCACCATCCTGTCATTCGGTCGTTACGGGTAGCTAGTGCAGCGCCTGTACAACAATGTGGGATAGTAGTAATTTACTCGTGTCTTACACAGACGAATACATGCATGCGATATCGCGTGTTGTAGGGCAACCGTTGCCGCGCGTTCTTTCACTGTGGCATTGCAGTCGTGAGATTTTATTTGAGGGCTGTGGAATTTACGTGCATGTGATCTGGATGTGAAAATCGTGCACTGTTTTTTGTGGCATGTCAGCCGAACTGCCGCAGGTAATCATGACGTCTTATGGTGGTGGAATGACTTTTTGCAGCTCAGCATTCATATGAGCATGAGTGTCGTGCTAGTTCTCGGTCATATTTAAACTTTGTCAGAGGCATGTGACTCGTTTGCGAATGTTCGTTATTACTATTTCTCATTGTCCACGCTGTTGCGGTTTTCTGCATTTTGGGGTTCGTCATTCTTGCAGACCGCAAATACCAAAACAATTACACGACCTGATATCTGGTTCCATAGTATTGCTACAGGGACGCTGCTGTGCACAGTAGATTTATGGTCTGCCATAAGCTGTCCAGTGTTTCACGTGGTACGGACTGGGAAGTGAAGACTTGAACCAGGTTGCTGGGCTGATAGCGCAGGACAGGGATGACAAGGGGGCGAGCAACGAACTAAAATAGTACGTCGGGCTCTGGGTGAGCGGCGTGTTAGGACGACCTATACATGAACGTTCGGACGTATTTTGTTTATTTTTATTATATATTACGGGCGCCGCCAGCTTGTCCGGTGCCGGGATCTAGCGGTGCATGCCTATACCTATATCGTCAAATCAAAGTCACGGTGCCATTCAACAGTTTTCTGCGGAACGTTTGAAATTTTTCTCCTACCCCGCGACAAACTCGCTACCCTACATGAGCCATATTCCGTTGTATTGTACAAACTTCACTATTACCTGGCCATGGAAGGCAGTTTGTGCAGGCTAAATCGACGCACAGCGAAAATTTGTTGAGGCTATGGGCAGCTGTGGTTCGCAGTCACTGTGCCCGTCGATCGCGCGACCTTGAAGGTCCCATTTACAAAAGGAGCCCTGCAACATTTGAAATCTCGATAGCAAACGCTGCCTAACAGTCGTGGAGGTTATAGTGATCGTGTGAGCCAAATATTATTGAGCTGCGTGCACCAGGGAATTTATTATTTGGTTTCAAACACACCTGTAATTCACCTTGCTCTTCGTTCCAACAAATGTGACTACGCCGCCGGCTACTTTGCTCGAGGCAGATATATCACTGGCTAAGCTTACAGTCATGGAAAGGTAGTCTGGAATAATATATTTGTTCATTTTCCATTCAAAAAAGAAATAAAGGCAATCTGAGTACTTATCTGTAAGAAGACCGAGGTGAGCGAAGGGACCTAGTCGTTCGCGCCAGTGACGTCGTTACTTGTTGAAAGAAGAGCAGGCAACTCGTGGGTCGGTGCTGCTAGTGACGTCACTTGTTGGAACAATAGCAGGCGATTGCATGATGTATTTAAAATGAAACTGCAAATCCACTGCTGCTTCCAGCACAATAACATTTGGCTCACACGTTCACAGAAGCCTCAACCACTGATTGGCACCGTTTGCTCAGTGTGTTCAAGAAGTGTTGTAGGGACCCTTTCATCAAGTGCGCAGTGAGCACGTGAGCACGCCTCGAAGAATATTCTCACCGTCTAAGTGTGAAGCATGTGTGTCACTCGATTTCTACATGCTGCGTATGGCAATGCGTTCAAAATAAACTACGAATCAGTAATGTGCAGTTTAACGTTCACGAGTGACATACTATTCGGCGGTGGTAGCATCAGCAGATGCATCACGTTTCCTGCGGAGACGGCCCGAACACCACTCTATATTGTAAATGAGAGAGACATAGACACAGCGCCTTTGCCGTAGGCCGTCTGTTGTATCCTGACTTCTTTCTTTTCTTCCTTCTCATCGCTGGAAACCTAGCACGAGCGTCCAAGCTTTGGCCGAGCTCGCTGACCTTCGTATATATGTACACAGGTGTATGTGCATACAATCCTGGGAGTGTTAGATTGTATGTGCACATATACCCTATAAAAGGGACGGGGGGGGGGGGGGGGGGGGGGGGGGGACGGCCGCCTTCGTAGCTCAGCGGCAGAGCATCGGACGCCTTATCCGAAGGTCGTGGGTTCGGTTCCCACAGAAGGTAGGTTTGTCTTTTCGTGCACTTAAATTTCGTTATACTTGCTCCACAAGTATAATACAACAATTAAGAACCCCGGTAACCTCTATGCTTTCCTATATATATATATATATATATATATATATATATATATATATATATATATATATATATATATATATATATATATATATATATATATTGCCGCCCTAATTGATTCGTCATCTGGCTACATTTCACTTTCTTGTAATAAAAGTTATGCGCGTTGTTTCCGTATGGAAGTGTCCACATGGATTGACAACTGTGCGATGAAAAAAATTTTGCAGATACTTGCGCTTCCGCTTTTACCGTGCGTCATTCCAGTCACCTTCTATTTCTATTGCCTCTCACTTAGGGTGCCTGGATCGCACATTATGAATATGAACACGCTACGAGGCGTGACAGCCAAGGTGGCGCTTAATTGGGTTCAGCCCGTGAGACACGCCACTGAGACTTCCGCCTAGCAAAGGCTACCGTGGACTCGCCTTCTCGGTGTGATTTCTCTGCAATTGCACCGCATGCGCTGTTGCCGCCGTTTTGAGCAACTCATAGCAACCACTGGCACCTTTCAGCTGCGTAATGACGTCGGTGAAATAACTTGTGCAGAATTAGCGACATGGCGATGCTGACGTCACAGCGTGCGAGTAGTTGGCCGCGATGATGTATCAGCAAGGAAGTGTAAAATCGAGGATACTATGGGTCCTGCGCAGCTAGGAGTCAATAGTCTCAATATCGATAAATGAAACAGCGAGCTGAGAGAGCGAGAATGAATGCATTTCTGGGATTTTACGTCCCAAAACCAGCTGTGATGATGAGAGACCCCGTAGTGGGGGGGCTCCAGAAATATTGACTCCCTGAGGTTCTTTAACGTGCACTGATATCGCACAGTCCACGGGCCTCAAAATTTCGCCTCCATGGAAATGCAGCCGCCGCGGCCCGGATTCGATGCCGCTACCCTCGGATCAGCAGCGGAGTACCATAGCCATTTGACCACCGTGGCGAGGTATAGCGAGAAGGCGTTTCTGGCAGGCAAGAGTAACCTTAATAGGGCGTGTGCATCAGAATGTCGGCGTCCATTGCGGCACACCACGCAGATATCACGGTCCTGCAGGCGGAATGCCTATCGAAGGAGACGGCCTCAGAAAACATTCAATGACGACCACAAATATGGCTGATGGTGGTCCGCGAAAATTGCTGACATTTAGCAAGGGTAAAATTATCGCCACAGAACCACCTTTTGTCGCGTTGTAGTTCGCCTCAGCTTTCATAAGTGACGACCACGATTCATTCGTTCCAATCATTGCCACAAGCGGTTTGTCGGCGGCGAAATTATGGATAAGTCGTCTCAAATGGTCACATGTTTTTCTAATAGATCGTTCACAATATTTTGATGTTTATACCAGTTACTCCAACATATCCTCAGTTGAATTGTAACTGTCGCTAGGTACTGCAAGCTTTTCCTCATCTATATAAATGACTTACCTGATTGCATATGTCCATCAGTTATCTTGTTTGCAGATGACTGCGTCATATAAAGGGAGATTAACAGCGATTCTGATGTAGATCTCCTTCGGTCAGATATTGATGATTTGATTTGTAGGGTTTAACGTCCCAAAACCAGTCCTGATTATGAGAGACGCCGTAGTGGAAGTCTCCGGAAATTTCGACTACCTGGGGTTCTTTAACGTGCACTGACATCGCACAGCACACGGGCCTCAACATTTCGCCTCCATCGAAATGCAGCCGCCACGGCCGGGATTCGATCCCGCGACCTTCGGATCAGCAGCCGAGTGCCATAACCACTAGACCACCGTGGCGGGGCATCGGTCAGATATTAATTTAACTGAATGCGTCATGAGGCTAACTCATGACACATTCAGTTAAACATCAAGAAATGCAAATTCACGCATGTTTCCCGTTGTCAGAACACTCCGGGATCATATTATCTTAATGGCCCCGCCACGGTGGTCTAGTGGCTATGGTACTCTGCTGCTGATCCGAGGGTCGAGGGATCGAATCCCGGCTGCGGCGACTGCATTTTGATTGAGGCAAAATGTTTAGGCCCATGTGCTGTGCGACGTCAGTGCATGTTAAAGAACCTGACAATCGTTTCCGTCTACCAATGAATAAGACTGTTTTATGAAAACGAAGAATTTTCTTTCGTGACCTTAAACGCTTGATGTACAGAGAAAACATGGTCATGTAGAAACGTGGCCGCGCCCCGCTGCTTAGGAGAGAAGCGTCACCACGGCCGATGATATGCAGCGAAAAGCGAACAACACCGGCCGCGTTTCGCAAAGAACGATCTCCGATCTCGTCTGAAAACACGCTGTGACGTGTCTAGAAAACCCGACGCATTTCGCTGACAGTCAGTTTTTCACCGTCGACCGACGACTGTTCACGCCGCTATCGTCTTGCAGAGTTTGCTGCCCACAGGTTCGCCCAACAAACAGTTCGACCGACAACGACTTGAGTTGCGTCTTGTCCTTGATTGCCACAACCACGTTACATTCCTGGGAGTACACTATATAGCATAAATTACAGGTTAGATCAAGAAATGTGAGTACAATTCCACACCAGTTATGGGAGGCTGCAGCCTCGTAGACGATATCTTCGAACGCCCAATGTGTGGCCACACACGCTGCTACTTAGCGGATCATACATTGCTATAAACCATGTTCGTGGAACGGCTGTAAGATGTGTTTTGAGAATTAGGTGTTTGGTTGACATCCAGGAAACATGGCCGGCGCTGCTGCGCCACCATGCCGAATCACGCATCTGAGAAAAGAACGCATTATTCAAAGATGAAAATCTAGTTATTTTCTTGTTTTAGTTATTATAATTAGTCGTGTATTTTGTTGAAGCCATCTTTCGCTACGGGGATTTTCAGTGTTTCGCTCAATGCGTTCTATGCAACGAACTAGTGGACTTGTTGGTATTGTATACCTGTGGGCTCTCAGGAAAGCAACAACGCGGGACGATGGAAGATATGATTACGCATCAAGAATGCAAACACAACGACACAGGGCAGGTTTGCGCTGTATATTCTGTCATTCTGCTACGTGACTTCACGCTGTACCTCTAAATACCACTCAGTGCCATTTTAGCGTCTACCAATAACCTTCCTCGATGTTTTTTTTTTCCTTTCAGTAAGGCTTCATCGCCCTTTGAATGACTTAAACTTCATACTATGTTGTTCATCTCATCAGTCGTGAGCAGAAGGAGTTGAGTGGTTAAATAAAGTGAACTAATCTTATCAAACCGTTACGCACTCTCTGTTTTTCATCCTACATATATTATTTCAACCTTTGAGAAGCACTCTCGGAAAACTTATTGAAATAAATTTATCGATGAAAATACTCATGGTTATCAATATTGAAATAATGGTTTGATCGGCGAACAATTAATCCTTCATTCATTAACAAGATTGATCGGCCATCCCTATACACTATACAGCTGTCAAGTCTACCCCAACACAATCCATCTGATTCATTCAGCATGTGCTTCCTAGAAGCGGTCTGGCCGAAACGAGGTAAGTCCTCGAATTTAAAATGTCCGTGGTTGTTGAACGCCGAGCTGTGTTTTCAAGATTGCGAGCCATCTGTTTTCTACGTAGAAAACTGAAGAATGAGCCAAGCGGATCGATACAACAATGCCATTTAAAGCGTATATAAGGAACGGCTTCACTGTACGTCTTCTTGTATGACTTGAAGCTTACCTAAAATTTCAGTTATGCCGTCCCTGGAGAGAAAAGCAGGGAGCGTAAGCTATCTTGGTTCTATAATTTTCCTAACCGTTTTATGCAGTTTTTGCAAAGGAGGGGAGCATGGAGAACAACGCATTGATTTTGAAGAACAATACTTTCAATACCAAGACATCAAAAAGGTAAGACTACCGCCTTTCGCTACTAGCATAGTTTCAAGATGCTTCTTTACAGGCTGCTCAAGGTAGTATGTACGCTCTCTTGTTAAATGAGGCGCAACAGATGCCTCGCTGAATGACCAAAATATTTTGACTATGTGCGCGAAGTTTCAGATGAAGGCGAAAATGTTGACGCCTTTAAAAATTGTCACTTGATGTAGAAAATTCGCACAGCGTAATGCTTTTGGAAGAGCTGTAGAAGTAATTACAATGTTCTCGCGGTGGACTACAAATGAAGGTGCGGCTGCGAATCAGAAATATCCTACCCGTGCTGAGCCATTACAGCAACCTCAAAATCATGTGCAAATGTTTCTTATTTATGGCTTTCGTCTTGCGGCTACTATCTTCATGTCACAGGAAGCGGATAAAAGGAGATAATGGCCGGAGGTGACACCATGGCAACCTCTTGAAAGCGCTCATTTTGATTCAGAATTAGAGCGCCGGATCAAGCGTATTAAACATGACTGAATCACTTGACCCTGTAGTCAATTTCAGCACGCAAGGCCACAGCATCGATTACAAGCCGTCAAAGAAATTCCTGTGTATTCGCAATATCAGTAAGAAGGTTCCGCAGTATAGGTAATTTGGTACTGTCGCATCAGGATCATCATCATTGCATAATAATCGTATCATCATCATGAACCGGTTACGTCCACTGCAAGGATTGTGCCTGCCCCACAAAAGAATCTTTTCCTCACTAGCTGAATAACTTGCCATCCATGGCCGCAAACTATCGAATGGCAGTACCACGTGCATAGCCAGATGCATCTGCCTATATCTGGTAACGAATGTTGGGGAGAATAACATTGTCATCTTAGCAGAGATATGTGGAGCAGTTGAATAACTGAAAAAAAGTGGAGTTCCCTTTCTGCGTTGGAGCGTGGAAAGTGCGTAACAAAGGTGGTGTGAAGCCTGAGGACTTTGCTCTGCAAAAAACCATGGCACGAAGTGTGGTGAAGCAACGCATTCCAGCGCTGCCGTTAACTCCAGCCAAAAGCTCACTTCATCATCGTCATCATGATCAGCCAATTTTATGTCCACTGCAGGACGAAGGCCTCTCCCAATCCTCGCCATCCTTGCCTGTCCTGCGCGAGCTGATTCCATTTGATGCCTGCGAATTTCTTGATTTCGTCCCCCCATCTTACTCTCTGCCGCCCACGGCTGCGCTTACCCTCTCTTGGTACCCATTCCGTCGTTCTAACTGTCCATCGGTTATCTAGCCTTCTCATCACGTGGCCTGCCCATGTCCATTTTTTCTTCTTAATATCGTTCATTATGTCGGCGACCCCCGTTTGTTCTCTGACCCACTCGGCTATCTTCCTATCCCTTAGTGTAACGCCTATCATTTTCCGTTCCATCGGCCGCTGCGCGGTTCTTAACTTCCTCTCTAGCTTCCTTGTAATTCTCCAGGTTTCTGATCCGTAAGTCAGTACTGGCAGGATGCAGTAGTTATACAGTTTCCGCTTGAGTGATAGTGGTAGGTTTCCGTTCATGAGTTCTGAATGTCTCCCATATGCGCGCCATCCCATGTTTATTCTACGGTGGATTTCTTTTATATGGGTGGGTTCTCCAGTAAGTAGCTGTCCTAGGTACAGATATTCTTCTACGACTTCTAATGTATGGGTTTCGACCTTGAATAGACGTTTTTTCGCCGTGCCACTTAGCATTATCTTTGTTTTCTGCATGTTCTTCCTTAATCCTACCTTAGCGCTTTCTCGGCTTAAGTCTTCAATCATCTTTTGCGATTCGTCGCCATCATTGCTGAAGAGTACTATGTCATCTGCAAATCGCAGGTTACTCAGATATTCGCCGTTAATCCTGAGCCCTGTCTCTTCCTAGTCTAACCTTTTGAAGATTTCTTCCAAACATGCAGTAAATAGCATGGGAGAAATTGTATCTCCCTGTCTGACACCTTTCTGTATTGGCATTTTTCTACTTTTCTTATGGAGGAGCAGGGTGGCTGTAGAATCTTTATAGATGTTGGCTATTGTGTTTCTATAGCTATCACATATTCCTTGACGACGTAGTGCCTCCAGAACTGCTGGTATCTCTACCGAGTAGAAAGCCTTTTCGTAATCTATGAAAGCCATATAGAGGGGTTTGTTGTATTCAGCGGATTTCTCGATTACTTGATTGACCGCATGCAGGTGGTCCATGGTAGAGTATCCTTTTCTGAACCCTGCTTGCTCTCTGGGTTGATTAAATTCAAGTGTGGCCCTTATTCTGTTTGAGATAACCTTTGTGAATATTTTGTTAAGTGCTGAGAGTAGAGTGATCGGCCTGTAGTTCCTCAAGTCTTTAACATCTCCCTTCTTATGTAATAATAGAATATTTGCGTTTTTCCAGCTTTCGGGTACATTTGAAGTTTTGAGGCATTGAGTGTATAGTGTCGCGAGCTTTCCAGTTAGGAAGTCTCCGCCATCTTTGATCAAGTCGGCGGTTATGCCGTCTTCTCCAGCCGCTTTTCCGCGGGACATGCCCTGTATTGCTTTCCTAACTTCGTCCGCAGTGACGCATGGGATTTCGTAGTCCTGCTCGGCATTTAATACACTCATGGTGGGGAGACGTATTTGAGCTGTATAGTTCGGAATAGAAATCCTCGGCCACTTTGGTTATGCCACTGAAGTTAGTAACGATGTTGCCCTGCTTATCTTTCACTGCATGCATTATGTTCTTTCCCGCACAAAGCTTCCTTTTGGTTGTTTTGATGCTGACTCCTTTTCTGACGGCTGCTTCTATTTCTTTCACGTTATGGTTACGTACGTCCCTGACTCTACTTTTACTGATGAGCTTAGATAGCTCGGCGTATTCTATCTTAAAAAAACGATTTAAAAAACGATGCGATGCCGAAGCAAACTCAGAGTACTTGATGAAGGCGTGATGTCTGTAACTGGGTGAACACCACAAGCCCGCATCGAAGCCCAAAGTCCTCCCATGGGGTGAGCGACGCCCTTCATTCTAAATCTTTCAATAGGTTGTCCGAACCGATATGTAGGAATGTAAACCTTTTCTTCTCCACCTGCACGCGTTGAAGATTATCTACTCGCACTTAGGAATACCAGGATAGATATAAAACTAAACGGGTCCGAACAAGCACGACTGCGCTTACTTAGGATGAGTCACAGAAATGCCTCAAAGCATGACGCACTTGATTCGCCGGCTAGGAAGCCCTTAAATATCCGCATTAATTAGCGGCCAAGTCTAAACACTCCTCAATACATTAGTCTAGTCCTGTTAGATTTTCTTTTTTTAGCGTCTGTATTGTTTTATACATAATCGTAATGTTGTTCTCTTTATTGTTTGAATTCCAAGTCACATGTCGTGTGCCGCAACCGCACACACACACACGCACACACACACGCATACACACACACACATACATACACACACACACATATATATATATATATATATATATATATATATATAAAGATCGTTTTATGGTACCAAATATGCCAACGATTGCCGCTATTGACACGCCACGTGACCTTACCAACGGAGAGTGTATTAGAGAGACTTAGTATTGCGGAAAATCTTCGCGTTAGCGTTCGCGAGTCACGCACGCTAAATTTTTGCGGAGTGCTATTCGATAGCATTCCATAGCTCTGTAGTATAACGCGAGATGACGACGCGCCGCAAAACACAAACCTTCGCTGCACCATCTAAATGCGAATAGTGAAAGTGTCAAAGCCGCTCTAACTCTGAGGCGTATCGGCTGTTGTTAGTAACTAAAAAGCTCACTTGCTAAGCGGTAAATGTCACCATCCTCCATTTTACTTACGTTAAATCAGCTATTTCTCTTCCCTTCCTAACATTCCTGGCCTATGATGTGCAACGGGTGCATGTCTAGAAAGCACAAATAATTGTGTAGGTCGCGTAACTGTTTTGTTGTTCTGTATATTTAGGCGGCATGTACTCACCATTCCGTCTTTTTCTGCAAGGTTCTTGAGTCACGCGCGAATTTCTGACGGGGACTGAGAACAGAATCATGGCTCAGTATGACGATCTTGATCACAGTTATACTAGTGGTGTCGCTCACTGGCCGTTAGCGGTGATTCCGTAAAGTCATAAAGATTACAGTACCAGACTACAGCTTTAAACTGTGTCCTCGTCTTAAGCCGCTCAATATTCGTGCTACTACTACGGGTACAGCTTCCTAGACAGGTCGCACCATAAATCGCTTGCCACGCGAAAGATGGGTAGGCATGAGGACTTCCAGATCCTCTGGCACATCATACAAGTACGCGAGTGGTCGACTGTTTCTGATCGCTTCGATCGCAGTGAGAGCTGTGCTCGTTTGATAATAATCCAGAAGTGAACTCTTCAGTGTTTTGGTCAAGTTATAGTTACTGACTAAACCGGAAAAATAATGTCTACCGGAAGGAGGGCTCAAAACGAAGTACAACACACGAGCGAGGAAGGCTCATCATGGTGAATGGTCTTGCCCAAGATCGGTGGCTCAGCGCTGAAGTTCAGCGAATGCAACGCGCTCGCAAGAACCGATAGGACATAAGCGTCACAAGCATCAGTGATAGCTGAAGTGCATTAACAAATGGTTATACCCACAAAACGATTTATTTGGAACTCATGGAGGAAGGAACGCATGCTATCCTGATGGCGAATGTTATAGTTTGGAATGATTTCTGTCGTGATGTATTCTATCTTGCTGTCTGTAAGCTTAAAATTGTGCCTGATGTGCGAAGCCCTGTTGCTAATCAGCGTTGCAACACCCCTCCCTACTTCGTTACTCTTCATCTCCGAGCGATACCCGGGCAAGGTGACGTTGGGGGTGTGCATTTCTTGGAGTATTATAACATGCGGTTTCTCTGGGTGGGATCGAATAAATTGCTGCAGGGACGCCTTATTATTTCGGTAGCCCCTTCAGTTCCATTGACATATTTTGATTCGACTAGTTTGCACAGCCATCGTGCTTGGGCTGTGGTGCATTCTTTAGCGTATTGAGACCGCCGGGTGTAGTGCGCCGCACGAGAGGTGGAGGGGCCTTGGGATCAAAGGCTGGGACCATTGTATTGCAGTAGACGCTCTCAACTTTATGCCTCAATGATCCGTACTTAGTAAGACATTCTGAAGAAATAGTTAAATTTTTATCAGATGACAACCCAGGGAATGCTAAGGCAATTAGTATAGATGTTGAAGACTTATTTTATTCCCTTGAGCAAGCCGAACTAATGTGTAGTGTCAAAGAAGCGGTCACGCAATATAACGATGAGTTTAAGTTTACGCAGTGCTGTGGGATGCCTCTGGAATTGTTTCTAGAGTTGTTGCTGTTTTACCTAAATAACACCTTTGTGAAATGGGACGATAAGGTGTATGTACAAAAAGCGGGTGTCTGCATAGGCTCGCAGGTGGCACCGGTATTAAGTGATCTTTATTTGAGCCGCGTCAACATAAAACTACAAGATAACCTAAAGGAATTGACGTGTTGTGTCTTTCGTTATGTTGACGACTACCTTGTGTTTTTCTCATGTGACAACTATAGTAGAAAGGCGACCGATGTCTTGAAGGTCTTTCGTGAGTGTGGACTAGGGCTTAAGTTTACACTTGAGTTGATTAACGACAACAAGTTGCAATTCTTAGACTTGTGCCTTTCTTTTGAAGTTGGCCATGTTTGTTGGTGTTATCTTCCTAGATAAAAAAAAACCGCTCCTACCGTTTTCTTCAAGGCACTCGAAAGTTGTAAAAAACGGAATTGCATTCTCTGCCCTGAAGTCTGCTATTACTAAGTCTTGTACGCATGGTTTGGAGAGAAGTTTCTGTTCACAGATTCAGCGGCTAATAAATGCAGGTTTCCCGGGGTCCTTTCTGACTAACTGCAGTGAAAGGCTGTTGAAATGGGTAATAAATCAAAATCGTCCCGACACCAGTGGTGAGAAGAAAAAGTACGATAAGGTATCGGTTTTGCCTTATGTCCATAAACTTTCCCACGGCCTGAGCAACGTTGGCAAGAGATATGGCATTAAGACGGTGTTTTCTGCTCCACAGAAGCTCTCTAGGATCTGCCCTCTTGTTAGGAAGAAAATGGAGGGTAGTGAAGAGAAAACTGACGGATGTGAAGTTAAACATGTGAAGTCCATCTATGTTCCTTGTGGGCGGAGGGTTGTGTACCAAATAACGCTTACCTGCGGAAAATCGTACGTGGGACAAAGCGACAGGTGTATCAACGTTCGTTTAAAGGAACATAATCGGTCCTTTAAGAAGCCTAACGCATCCCATCTGGTATCACATTGTGACACATGTGGCTGCTCTCCGGTCTTCGTAGATGCAAAAATCCTTTCTAGGCATAGTAGCAAAATGACCCGTGAAGTTATCGAGGCCTTTCATATTAGAAGAATGGGGGACGCATGCGTGAGCCAACCGCCGATTTATTTGACAGACAAGGAGTATGCTTATCTGCTTGGCACATGCAGCGTCAAGTGACATGTTCTGAATATGTTCTTAAGAATGTCCACGTGTTGTTGCTCATTAATGTACTTTACTGTCCTTCTTATGCGCATGTCTGCTATGCCTTGCTGTTTTTTTCCCGTTTTGGTTTTTCGAAATAAATCTTTCAGTTGCGAGACAGCGCTCGTCCTGTGCACTCTCCGTTTTCTTACGTCTTCGTCTTTAGCGCTGCGTCAATCATGGACCATTGTATTGTTTAGATATGCTTCGATCATGAAAATCTTTGGTCAGTGCGCTCTGCCCCGGCTGCAATAGCTCAATGGAATTGCGCTAGCCTGCCATTCATTTTCTTGACGCACTCACTGAGTGTTGTCAGCATTTCCCAGACTTCTCATTTTGCCCTAGTAGGCGCTTGTTCACATGTCACGGCTCGCTTTTTGGGTGCCGGTTTTCCCTTATCCCTTTCCTCATTGGTAACGTCCATGGGACAAGAGACTTCTGAGTGCTTGCTACCGCTGCTACCAGGAGTGGTTGATTTCCAGCAGCTATGTCAGGGCTTCTTTTAAGTTCTAGCATGTCCTTAAACAGCTTATCTATCTTTATTCTCTCTATTCGCGCTATCCTGTCGTTTTCTGATCCGTTATGCTCATGCTCTGGCACTCGCTCACTCGTTACTTGTGGTCCTTTTATTCTTCCTCGGACTCTACCGACCCAGGTTGACTGCCTTTGAGGATGTTCTTCTCGGAGGTCTGAAGATTCTCCAGGCGATTCCAGGCCACCTGCTTCCCATGTGAAGAGTCGCGTTCTCTAGCTGTGGATTGGCTCTGGTTCTGGAGTGCCTTCTGGAAAGGGGGCATCCCCTAGATCGAAGGCACCTTTCCGTCTCTGGCTCCATGTTCCTGGACAGCCTTACAAGTAGTAGTCTTGCTTTCTCGCTGCTTCTTATCACAAGTGTAGGGTAGGAAACAGCACGCGCGTCTGGTTGACCTCCCTCGTTTTCTTTCCTTCTCCTCCCTTGCAGGTGTTATCGGCCATCATGTGTGGTCCTCCATACAGGCCACACTTTTGCGAAAATTGGTGTGACACCTCTGGGTTATGTGTACCACACCCTCTGCAGGTCGGTTCCTCAGGGTTCGGACACACATCCGCTCGATGGCCCAGCTTGCGGCATGCATAGCAAACATCCATTTGCTTGCAGCAAAGAAAGAATCTCACCAGTGTGAGGCCATTCATCACGAAGTTTGGTACTTTAACCTCCGTATAGACAGATGTAACTTGCTTTGTGCCTGTACTTGACTTGCGGAAGTCGGCCCGATGCGCGAAGTCGACTTGAAAACGGCCAAGTCGGCTTTCGCTTTTCATAGGCGCTCGACCTGAGCAGACCTCGAGCAAGTGAAGGCCGTGCTTCAATGAAAAATTGGGTGGGTCGTCTGTGTTCGAGAATAATAATGCCTTAACGTAAGACACGTACGGCAAACAAGTACCATTTCTTCGAAATATCAATCAGCGCACACACGCTGAAGTGTGCTTTAGGTCAGGTTATTGCATTCCGCGACTCCCACTGCTGCAAGAGCCCATTGTCCACGGGTTTCAGTAAGGTTTCCAAGAGCTCCACAAGCTTCCTTGTTTCGGTTTTTGCTTGTGTGTTTTGTTTGCATGTGTTTAATTGCCCATACAGAAGCCAATGAACTGGTGTGTCTTCATTGGACCTTTTAGCGGCTCTTGCTCTTGATTGCCCGAAGGCGTCAGTGAGTCGTTTCGGCCGGCACCTTGATATAATCAGTTTTTGAACGAGCTCGTCTCCCTTTCTCCCCTAGGCGTTCGAACAGAATGGCAGCTGCACTTGTTATAATCTGACTACGCGACCCTTTCAAGAAAAGACCAACACAGACGAAAACGCTAGGTCGGAATGTACATTTGAGAAGAAAAAAATGGAAGAAAAGAACGAACAAAAACAAAGAGAAAAAATTGGCCGCGTATCTCCGTGCTTCGCTGCAAATGTCGTCGAAAGACGATAGCCTTCTACCGGCCGTACTATATGAGATTGATTGATTGATTGATTGTGGTTCGGTTAGGAAAGGACGCTAATTTCTGCAGCCCATGTAGGGAGCACGGCTAAGCGTCCTTGGGGTGGGGGAAAGGGAGTGAAAGAGATAGAGAGGAGAGAAAGGCCGTAGTGGAGGGCTCCGGAAATTTAGACCACCTGGGGTTCTTTAACGTGCACTGACAACGCACAGTACACGGGCCTCTGGCATTTTCGCCTCCATCGAAAATGCGACCGCCGCGGCCGGGATCGAACCCGCGTATTTTGGGTGGCAGCCGAGTACCGTAACCCCTACACCACCGCGGCGGACAAGAGTCCCGGTTCGCGTGTTTCTATTTCCCCGAGGAGTTGCGCAAGCGAGAGGGAAAACGAAGAGACGCGAGGAGAGAAAGGGACCGGCCGGAGTGGCGGGCGGCCGTTCCGCTGCCTTCCGTTCGGCACGAGCGTGAGATAAGGGCGCCATCTGGCCATGGTTTCAGCAAACGCAAGAAGCTTGCCTAGTACGCAGAACTGCGTAGGAAACGTCCGCTTTTGCGCATCCTAACAAGCACTAGGGTCTTTAGATGTATTTTCTACTAAAGGAACACGCCGTCTAATACTTACGTATTGATGTTGCTCCTCAGATATGCGTAATATTTGCTTTTTGTCCGACTGTGTTCAAAAGTATGAAGGTAGCTACCAGTTCAGGCTGGGTGGTCGTTGAGGAAGGGGTTCCTTTCGCAGCAGGACACACGCACACACACACACAGAGACCAAAATTTCTGCGTTGAAGTATCCCAAGAAAGACTATCGTCTTTAAAAACGCGCTATGAACGACGAGTACGGAAAACGTGGGTCCCCCTATCCAGTCTCACATGTTTCACGCTGCCCGACGAGCAGAATGGAAGTACAAGCGCAGATAGTTTCTGCTTCACGTGAACGTTCGACGTAGACAACAAAGGGACTAGAGTGTACATACCACTTGCTAGTAAAGCAGGTTCCAGAGCCTGCGTGCCGGCCTACGCGCTTCGTTTAGAATGATAGTGCTGTCATGTCAACATGGTTTGACGCTGAAACGTTGCAGCCGTGTACGATCTCGTCCCAAGAGAAGGCACTGAAAGTAAAGGCGGCACCCGGATTTACAAAATGTGAAAAGAGCCAGATGACTGTACTTGAGGATTGTTTACACATGGAAGCAAACGGTTGACAAACCGATCTCTCGCGGCAAAGGAATCGCTGAAGATACATGAGCAGCGCTTCCGCGTCGTCACCATCACTTTATTGCATGCGTGTGTGCAGTCGATGCATCCGGTTGCACAAATTCTGCCACTTCATGAAAGTTCCGTAGTACTTTAGGAGATCTCGAAAACTACGGGGAGCACAGCAAAATCAAGCACAGTGATTTCGCAGTAGGCAGGGTCATTTTTCAAAACGCTCGGCCCACGTGTTTACTGAGAACCCACAGGAGACCATTGGCGACTGTTTGAAGCGAACTGGTGCCGTAAAACCAGAGAGCCGCTAACTGCAGCGTAGAAGGCAGATGCTGTTTTCGGGAGTAGTCCCCGCTTTGTCGGCGAGCCATACTGAGGAACTGTCGCCCGGCGTTTTCATCCACCTGTGGCGAGCGAAGTTCGTCGTACAGCGCCACCTGGCTACCTTGGTCATGCAGGCGCGCGGGTGGCGGAATGTTGGACAAGCGATGCGCTTCTGAAAATGCTGTATTTTCGGTGTGGCAATCAAATTCACGAACAGGTAACCCCACTCGACGTCCGTACCGGAGGCGGCCATGTTGAAATAAAGCACGAATTAGCTTCCAGCTAGCCCCTGAGCAGGCTCGAAATGAGAGCAAACTTCGGCCTGTCCAAGTACTCCGCAAGTTACCCGCAGATCAAGTAGGAGTTATGGCATGCGACGAGAGGGTCTGTTGACTGGCGCAAGTCCCAGCCAATTTACATCTCTGCATACGGGGGTAATTCTATCGAAAGCGACGCTGATTGTACCAGTGTACTGAATTCTGTTTGCTTATAGAGCTATCTCATTTCTGTCGTTGACAATGTTTCCTTACAGGACCGCAGGGCCACCACTAACGTAAATCTTGCGGATGACGCTCTTGCAGCTACAAAATCTTAGGCGCCCACTCCTGAAGCTCTGTGCGTCCCAACCCAACTGG
Organism: Hyalomma asiaticum; assembly: GCA_013339685.2. Lineage (NCBI taxonomy): Eukaryota > Metazoa > Arthropoda > Arachnida > Ixodida > Ixodidae > Hyalomma > Hyalomma asiaticum. Next base: position 81,317,944 of record CM023483.1, read on the forward strand.
ATGCCATGGACACTAGATAACAGGACCGAAATAGCTCAACTGTCCCAAGGTGACTCGCGAGTTCGAATACACGAGTAAAGCCCCCCCTACGGCATAGCCGCGGACGAGCAGTAATGCGCATTTTACTGCAGGCGACCATGGGCTTACGTAAAAATTCATCTCACCCTTTCTGTTTCGCTGCATGGTGTCACCTTTTACGAACCCCTATGCCTCATGGCGGATTTACCCAGGCTTCCTGGGGCGTACAGTGCAGTGTCTGCGGAGAAATAATACACGTTTCGAGTCGTCCTGCAACGTTAACAGGTGTGTCTTTCTAGTGATATATTTGGACACTTCCAGAGAAATGTGAGAAAGCACCCTATGCCGCACTTCATAGTTCTTACGCTCCTCGCCGTACGTGGTAAAATCACGCTATTTGCTTCGAGATCGAACACAGTCGGCGCCTAGAGACGAGTGTACGAAGCTCCCATGTGTGGATAACTCCTCGCGTCCTCTGCTAGCCACTGCGCTTTTACATAATCAAAAGAAGAGGCGTGCAGGACACGGACACAAGGAGAGCAGTGAACAACACGAACGCCGACTAACAACTGATGCACAGCACAGAGGCGAAAAAGAAAGAAGACACACAGCTTATCTGCGCATGCTCGGAATGGTAGCGCCACCTGTCAATCGGTTACATGTGCCGGTCTTCGCGATAGACAACTCCTAAGGCTTTCTATCTCCTCTCTGTTTAAGCTAATCGACGGCTGACTCACGCATGCACTTTCACTAATACTGATTTGCCAGGCCTCAACCAATAAACGCGTATCTTCGTTCTTATGCCGGTATAGGATCTCGGTTTTGTCTAACTCGGGCATGCAGCTACAAACCTGGCAGTGCAAGGAAGATTGGACGGCGTCCCACCTGATAGCGACCTTCTGTGATAGCGACCCTCCTTGCACTGCCAGGTTTGTAGCTGCATGCCCGAGTTAGACAAAACCGAGATCCTATACCGGCATAAGAACGAAGATACGCGTTTATTGGTTGAGGCCTGGCAAATCAGTATTAGTGAAAGTGCATGCGTGAGTCAGCCGTCGATTAGCTTAAACAGAGAGGAGATAGAAAGCCTTAGGAGTTGTCTATCGCGAAGACCGGCACATGTAACCGATTGACAGGTGGCGCTACCATTCCGAGCATGCGCAGATAAGCTGTGTGTCTTCTTTCTTTTTCGCCTCTGTGCTGTGCATCAGTTGTTAGTCGGCGTTCGTGTTGTTCACTGCTCTCCTTGTGTCGTGTCCTGCACGCCTCTTCTTTTGATTATGGACTGTTACCAACTCGCTCAACTTTCTGTCCTTTTGCGCTTTTACATGCGCGCGTGCGTCACACATATCCTCCAGTATGTTTGTTCCCTGAGCCGGTGTAGTGTTGAATGCTTTGATGCATTCTTATGTAAGCATAAAGTTATTAGTTATAGCATTATTTGGCATTGCGGTGCAGTCTTTGCTCTTTCTTAAAATTACTGAGCTCCTGTGTCGTGAGCGTGCTATGTCATCGTCACACTTCCAGTTCGGCAAAGCTATTTGAGTTTCGATGCTGCTGTGCATTTCAAGTATAAGGAAAAGCGCACTTAGCGTCTTCTGAATAAGTTCAGTGGGAAACATGAACGTGTAAATGCTGTGCTGCAGCGATATCGTTTGCGATATGTGATTTTGAGCATCACGGAAAATAGCAGACTTTTTTTGGTTGAAGAACACATCTTTTTTATGTGCATAAAAATTCAACCTTTTCTATTATGGTCACGCAAGTAATCATGCGAAGAAATCGATGCATTTGAGTATTAAAATACTCACTTTATATGGGTGTGTGTCACATATCGTGATAGTACTCAAGCGGTGGATACAGTCAAGTAAATTGGATAACTGAGCCTTGCATGCGTTTCACGGAACATGACATGCTCGGCATTTAAACGCAAGTACGCGTGTAAGTGATAAGCGGAGTACACAAGCTGCTACTTCAACCCAATGCCCAGTAACAGCCCTGTTTTCTTGTTGTAGCCAATAATGAAAATGCGCGTGAACTCAATACTAAACACTTTCAGTCGCGTAACAGGAATGCCAAGATTGTAGACAGTAGTGAAATTAATTATGGTGTAAGAAAAGCAGACTGATAGAACGGCCGAGGAAGTCAAAGTGTGACGGTGGGTGATGTCAGTGCTTGTTAAATGGCATATCACGTTTCCTTCTCGTGCAATAAAAACGTTTTGTGTGGTTACTGCACTGACGTGATGAAGGACGCATGTGTTACCATTTGACTGCAATTAAGGCTTTTTTTAAGCTAACAATTTCCCCAAACCGCTCACAACAGAGCGCCGCTGTGTACATTTCAATGTTCGCCGGCGAACGCCTATCCACACTCACGCAGTGACAGTGCTGCCATGTACATGTCGATCTCGGGGCCAATAGTAAACACAGAATTTACAAAATTTTGCGCTTGCTATTCAAAAATCTTTAGGTTTATGTGATCACTCACTTGTCTGCACGTCAACTGGTTCCAAAGCAACGTTAAATATGCGGCTGTTGAAAATGGCTCCATACTTTTTTCCCATGATCTGCCATCACAATAATGTTGTGATGTTAGGCTCACAAAACCGAGCAGAGCTCGTAATAAAAAGGTGCTTTCGAAATGAATCGCAACTTGTAAGATACTGCCAACCAAGAGGGGGAGGACAGTGAGCCGCAACAACGTAAATTAAACCGTACAATGCTGAGCAACCTTGACTGATGTCTGAGAGCCTCAGCTGAATTCTTAAGGCAGCGGTCTATGATGGATCATAATTGATAATTTGTCAGGCGTGGCTTGACTTCTATGGATACACACGTGATCGTAGTTTTCGGCAACAGGAAAACGGTAAACTTATCAATATCAGGTCTTTTTGAGGAGGTGTTGCGAAGACCTAGTATAAAATACGCGCAGGAGAAAACGCAAGGCATTATTGTAGGGGGCGGGGGGTGGTTCGCAGGACAAGTTTTCTAGCCATATTTCATGAATAAACACTAGGCAAATGGGAGAGAGCGAGAATTCTGAAATACTTATTCGCCTCCATTATGAACTACTTTCGTTTTTTATTTTTGAAAATGGAGGATAATTCATAGAGCGGACCATCATACCAATGGTAATGGGGGCACTTGCATGACCTATTACATTTGGTATCATGGTCAGCTCCATGACAGTCCGCTCCAGTTGATATCGTGGACGCAGCGTTAAGCTAATCTTCAAAATTTGAAGTTGTTTTGGTGGCACATTGAAGCTTTAGTGGTACTTGTGAATGCTCCGTGCAGTATGCAGGGGCGACCGCCCTTCCTACTTACAATAATGAAAGTTGCCTTACGCGTGTCACTTGTGTCTAGGCTGGCCAACTAATGGCTGTCAGTGGGGAAAGCAGTATTGTCATTGAGATCTAGGGTAGCCTCTTGTTGCAGTCTAAACAGCAAAATTAATCCAATGGTGTACTTTTCTGGTAAAGGATACCAGCAGAGGGAACGGAGTTCGATATCTCTTTCACTGCTCTTTGCTTTGCCAGCATATTAAGAAGTGCCTGCCTGCGACAAATCCAACGCATTGCTAGGAATGTTAGAAAAAACGACTTCAAAATGGTGGTCGGCAAGTCACTGGAATAACACGCCCGAAAATCCTGCCAAGCAGGATTTTCTAGCAAAATAGGCGCTTGTCCTGTCTCCTCGTCTCACTGTGAGTGTTGTTCCTGCGCCTACATTACTGTGATAATGAACATGCACCATCTAGCCCAGTATCAAGTTTTGTTAAAATAGGAAAGTTGTGACCAGATACGAAACGAAATTTCGCTAGAATTATTTCTCGGTGACATCTTGGTACGCTCGCAATGCGAGTGCGCACATACGCAGACGATCGATCCACAGTATAGTGGTCGCGACATACGACGCCTATAGACAGCGGCAGGTATACGAGCGGAAGAAGGTACGTCAGGATACAACGAAAGTCTAGGTGCGATGTTATCTTTATTTCGCGCGTCTTAAGGCCGTTTCACATGACGCAGAAACACAGCGATTTTGCTTCGGCGACTAGAGCGATCGCGATTTTTTTCAAAAAAAATCGTTCTCGCTCTTGTCGCAACGGTCTGCGACGAGCGACCAACAAGTTGGAATTTCGTCGCTCTGATCGCAGCGATCCGAACGATTTCCCGTCGAAATTGCGCCGAGCAGCAGCCCCCGCGCTGTTTCGCTGTCATGGCGGTGGAGTGTGTGTTTTATGATCGGAGCGATCGGGGGAGCCGTGGATTACCGAATCTGGTATGTAGTACTATTAATAGCTACACGAGAAGGAAAAAAATAAAATCTCGTACTTTGGCATTCCTCCACTTGTATGTTTTTATTGAAGCAGTGGGTTGGTGTTTTAGCTTTCTTGTGTACTACGTCGAGCTTTCGCTTCGACGTAGTACAACACACGAACGCATTTTGTTCCGTGCGCGGAGAAAGATTCCCGCTGGTTGATGTACTCGAGTTGAGACTCGACGCTATCGAATGTTTGCGACTTGCCTTGCATACACAATCGTTCTCTTTTTTTTTTCTCTCTCTCTCTTTTTGAGATCGCTTGTGGTTGCCGCACAGCCAAGGTATTGCAGCACGTACTTTGCGTGCACTCAAACGCGCATTGCGCGTTGTAAGTGCTATGAGCCTGCGATAATAATGATTGAGCACGATGCGGTCGCGAGGCATCCGATGGCGGGCTGCTTTTTTGTGCGCCAATTCCGCGAATGCCCTTGCTTTTCGTCCGCATCGAAATGAGGCCGCCGTGGCCGGAAATCGAACTCACATTCTAGCGGCGCGATATCGGGAGCGCGACACACGAACTTACAATTAAGGTGCTTTGTCAAGAAGCCGAGACCATTGTATGTCGCCGGAACTTTCTGAACTGTTAATGCATGCAGTTTTCATGGATACAGGGCACGCTAATTAACCAGAAATACTTCGCCTTACACCGGTGCCGTAAATCGGGCACGTCTTTGTTGGACTGACTATGCGACCAGTAACTAAATTTAGATAATTTTTGGTGTATTAATGTGTGCTTTTATAACGTACTATATCAGGAATGCTAGCAGCGTCGTTGATTTACTTTCGAAGCGTTGATGCGCAACAAGTATTGTTAATAGCAGCTTTTTCTTCTTTTCTTATCTCGTGGACAACATTTCTTCCTCCACATATATTTATAGGATTTGTATATTTCCTGCACCGGTTCTCACTTTATATAGTTATAATTAATTGTAAAACCTTCATGGCATGTAACAACACTTCAAAGAAGATTACTTGTGCACGTAAATGCTTGCAGTGTACTTGTTTTATCTTGTTTATGATGTTCACTGTAGCACATCACTTAAAAAGAAACACACACAAAAAAAGAAAAGCGCGCAAACAGCCTGCAAAGTTCTTATACAGTTCTTATATAGAAGAAAATGTGAAAGATCACAGCTAATCAAAATCATGCAGGGAAGTTGCCTTGTTGCATCCTTTTTCTGTAGGTTATAGTTTCCTCTTGGGTATGGACCAGTGTTGCACTTCAGCCATTCAGGTGTGAACGTGCATATTTACATGTGAAGCCATGCCAAACTAAACAGAAACAGCTTGCCGACATATTTGAGAATGGTTTCATTATTACATAAATCCTGCTTTTACAAGTGCATAAGTTTATAGAATTATGCATTTTTCGAACATTTCTGATGAAATTGAAGCACCGTGTAAATTTGTCATGGCATTATAAAACTGATTTCTGCAAATGAAGTGTGTACATTTGCACATTATGTAGTTTAATTTTATGTAATACGTACTGCAAACAAATAAAGGTCCAACCAGGAAAGAAATTGTGAGAACAACACATGTACATGAATCTCTCTATTAAAATTCATAAAGGAAAAGCAAGTGTGCATTAATGCGTAAACATGACCCAACTAAAGTACGGGACAGTGCACTAGGGATGCATGGCAGAAATGGTGTGTCTTGGCAGTGCATGCTGTTTTGCAGCCATGCCTGGGAAAAAAATATACATCTTAAACAAGCGTGTTAAAAAATATGTGCACTAAATGTGCATGTTAGTCGAGGGACTCTTTAAGAGTTGCATCTTTATTGAAGTCATTCCAAGGCCTAATTACCAGCCTATTAAAGTATAGGAAAAGATTGCAATATTTATAACATTTGAATGCAAATATTATGTCACACAGAAGGGTTTTGCACTGCTTGTTCTTATGGAGCTGCAAACAACAGTTTAGCAGTGATGCCTCAACTGTCACATTTGTCTTTCACAAGACTGTTGGCCTAGTTGATATAAAACAAGAAGAGAACAACAGGAAGAGTGGCACTTCCAGCTACTTTATTCAAGGCGCTAACCCAAGAATATATACAAACAGCAAGCATGCACGGTCCCTTTCCAACGTCATACCATCGAGCAATCAAGCAATCTCGTCTCTGGTGCATATAACATAACTGATGTATAGCTGGTAACCAACAATTTGTACAGGCAACAAAACATACAATGATTCTTTTTTACAACTTGCCATTTTTATATATTGTTTTAATCTGTCACTTGCCATGGTGGCTGTGCCAGTTTGCAAAAACAGAAAGTAAGCTAACGCTATATTAAGGCGAGAACCTTATATTACTATGTTTCAAGGCCGTGTTGCACAGTACAAAAAACCAGAGTGTAGGCGAGCATCGAATAGGTGGAGTGCATCTCTCACTTCACTGTAAAGTTGATTAAGTATATCTTGCTCGTGCGGTCAGCTTTGTTGCCTTCGTATTACAACAAAGTTGACCGTGTCTTGCTGCAAAATCTCATGCCACATCATTGTAGGTGAAGGTGCACAAGGCTCTAGTTGCAAGCGAGGAAGACCGAGAAGGCACAGCGCTGCAGAAGAACCTTAAGCAACTCAAAATGCCATTTCTCACCACTGCTGCTGTAACAAAGCAGCTATGTGTGAAACTGCAGCAGCAGCAGCCCAAGAAGCAGATCAATGGAACTTGGCATTTGCCTTTTACATTCCCTTGGAAGTCTCTAAGCACCTGGTATAACAATACAGCATAAACCGGTATGGGCTTGTTACAATGCTCAAAATTGGTGACAATGGTGCCTGAAGCAGGTGTCCGAAACTGCTATCACTCATAATGAGAAAAAGTCCATACCCCCATCTCACCTGACGGAAAACTAGCAATCTTTCAGTAATGTTTATCTCCCTCTCTGCACGCCTGTGCACATTTGAACCCAGCCCAACAGGAGTAGTAGCACCCATCCCAGACTCTGGGCTTTATAAGTTGTCAGTCGTCGGCTATGGTTCCATCGACAAAGACGAGGAGAATTGGAGGGCGAGGGAGAAAATACAGACGAGCAAGGAGATGACGATGGCAAGGAAGGAGAGGATGCAGATGACAAATGAGAAGTAAAGGAATTTGAAAAAGAAGACAGTGAAAGAGGAAGAACAAGAGGGGGGAGGAGAAGCAGGAATGGAAGAAGATCTAAAGAGAATAATAAGAGCACATGCAGGAAAGCTTACACTGTCACTGTGCTCTGTTCTTTGCAAAGGCCTGAGAGTCTTCTTACAATGCTGCCCTAACTTGTCCCAGTGGCTCGTTAAAGAAATTCTGCTGACATTGTGCAGTGGGGTTTTTCCTCTGAAAATGTGCACCTATCAGGTTCATGATACTCACCATTGGTGATTACTTCTCTACGCAAGTTACTTCAGGCAGTAAAACCTTTGCCAGGACAAAGAAATGGAAAAGATATCAAGAGAGTGCTGGCGATTGCTTACCCACAGAGGTTGTCATGCAACGTCAAAAAAGAAGCATCAGAATTCAATCTGAATGTTGTTTTTATGCCCCTAACAAGCTCTCAAAGGTGTGTTTTCTAGACAAAGTTGCTGAAGTGTGCAAGATGCACAGGAACAAGTTCAGTACTTGCCAGTCGCACAGAGCAGCTTGGTTGCAGCAGACAAGAAAACCTGGCATCCTACGAGCAAAGCGACAATGTAGGTGGAGACATGGTATGTCCTCGAGGCATGGAGAAGTCCGAGTTTGAGGAGAGGAATCTATTAGGCTGTGGCAGCGCGTGCCATGGCCCATTCATGAAACGGTTTGGCAAGGAGGAAATTGAATTTTCTTTGCATCACGACAGATGAAACTTCTGGCAAGTGGTCATCTTTTACATGTCATCCTATGGGTGCAATGCATAAAAACTGAGATACCGTCTCATATATTGCAAATATTCTCAGTTTTCTGTCTGCAGCATCAAAAAGTAAACTCTGTGGGCATTTTGGCTGTAGTTTGTAATAAATATGTGCCATACAGCACTTGTAATGAGCTGCATGTAGTGACTCCAGTGCAGGTGACACCTGCCGCTGCAAGTCCCTCGTTTGCATGTTGTGAACAGGTATGGGTAAATGGCCTTGGGAAGAAAAGGCATGCAGGATGCTGCATATTCTTTGTGATCTGCTGACTTTACAACTCTCACGGGCTTCTCAGACTTTTAAATGCACTTCTCGTGTTGCAACAAAGGCTTGCGCTCTCTGGGATTTCCACCAGTGCCATTTTAGGATGGGACAGAAAATGTGTTGTGCCAAACTACAATAGCAGCGCATCCAGCAAAGTGAAGCCGATTACTTTCGACTTTCCCAGTGGCTCGCTGAAAGTGGAGGCATGGGCTTGTACAATACCAAGGAAAGGTCGAGAGCTCATGCCCCATAACTACGTTTGCTAGAAGCATTTCTCAAACAGTGAAATGGAGACGCAATGAAGGTGATCTTGGTGGTGACATCTCTCTCGACAAACCCAAGCGGCCTGTTTTGTTACTAGGTGCCGTGCTGTCACTATTTTTGCACTGTCTCAGCTACCTGTCTCCTGTTCTCAAAAAAAAGAGAAAAGAAATGAGCCAATTGGACCTGGCGTGAAGTGCAGTAACCACCAAGACAGACTTTGGTGGTTAATGACACAAATATGCTTGCTGCTTGCCACTTTGAGGAAAATGAGATGGTGCATCCTCTCGCCTCCCTTTGCCATGAGTCCAATGCCTCGAACAATAAGCAAAAAACGGCATATGTGTGGTGGAAAGACAAGGAACGACACTGTACCAATAGTTCTGGTAATGACCAAACCAGTCAAGCCAGAGTTATTGAATAATAATAAGTTTTGCATTCCAAAAAACATACTGGTCAAATAATTAGGTAATTGCAATGCAGGCAACACCTTTTTTCGTTTATATAACAAATAATTTGCGGCCACCAAGGTCACACAAGAAGCACATCAATTACAATGAATCGGCACTGGCTAGCCTTGACAGGTTGAACGGGCAAGCTTCTGCAGAAAGCCGACTCGCACAACAGAGCGTGTGTTGGCACCATGCCCTACAGCGTGATTTCACTGAGCTTCACTGAGCCACCCAAACAAGTACTGTTTCGCCGTCTGAAGAAATGCTCTGTGCGTTGAGGCCAATACAGCAGTTTTCTCTATAGCGGTGACCATTACACAAATGCTTCTCAATTCCAACAAGCGCATTTGATTGAGGAAATGCTATGGCAAGAAAACATTCTAAACTTCGAGGGACTCCCGAGATGGAACAGGATGGAGAGCAGTTTCTGAACCATTAGACAATGAATGCATGTCACAGAAACACAGTGAGCCCTGTTAATATTTCTGCTCGTCGACAGAATCCTTTTATTGCAGTAAAACCACGTATCTCCAAATACTGTCTGTTTGGAAATAGTACTTAAGGCCCTTATTGGCTGTTTTTTGTTTTGCAAACCATTCTGTTCTAGCAGAAAAGAGGCATAGCAGGGAAACAGTCTACCACAGCTCTAAGTGCATGACTACGCTACTAACTTGTTATAAGACTATACATCAAAAATACCTTTCGTGCACGGTGTGGGGCAGTGCAACGTATTTTGCTTCTTTGGTCAGACTCGCAGTAACCTACTACGATTAGGAAACTAAACGACATCCGTATCTTCACAATGTAGTGACGCAACATGCAGGCTTCAACACAGGTGACTGCAGCTCCTTATAAATTTGTGATGCTAGTTGTTACACATCCACACCACGGATTCCACGACGGACGATCCGTGATATCGATGTTCACAAAACAAACTATTCCACATCATGCAAGCACACACGCGCACGCGCACACACACAGAGGCGTCATTTCTCGCGGCTTTCAAGATGCGAGTTTTCGGTTAGATGCGTGTTGCCGCGTTTGGTCACAACACAAACTAACCGTATTCCGTGCACAGACACACACATATACATCCTTTGCAGATCCATAAATGTGGGCTTTGGTTAGATGCCGGCGTCGTCCGGTTCGGAGGCACTACAGTGTAGTAGGCACTTGCGAGCAAGATACACGGACCATTCGTTGACAACTTGATGCTGAACACGGAGGATCATGCTTCGCACACACGACGACTTCGAAGAAGAATACGCGGACCCTTCCTACGCGGCTACATCCATGGCGCAAAGTTTTCTTTTCTTCACGACGCGAAGCAGCCGAAGCAGCTGCTGTGCCGCTGCGCTGCTGCCACCGCTATTTTCACGTCTTTACTGATATGCGGGAGCCGCTGTTGCGCACACCAAAATAATTTAGCCACTTGCAGCTGTTGTTAAATTACAATACATGCATGCTCTTCAATCCTGTAAAACAGAAGTTAATAATATTATAACGCAGGGTTATTTAAACACATTTGAAGATAGCCGGTCGCTCCGGTCGCGGGAAAAACAGTCGCTGCAATCGCAAGTCATCTGAAACGAAACCGCCATTAAGCGACGGGAGCGAACAGAGCGATTGGAACGATTTTCGTCGCTGCAATCGCGGCATGTGAAACAGCCTTTACGCGAAACGGCGCTGTCACTGCGATCATCGCTGAGCTGAGCGCTCATAGAGCGCACCGCTACAAAGCTCCCCCCGTTGAAGAGAAGGGCACATGCAATCTGTTTGGAGTCGATTAGACTAACTTTCGGGAAGCGGAACCGAAACACATGATTTTGGCATGTACGGAGGTTTCATGCGCTCAATAGCCATGACGTCCGTGCGGCCGTTCATAGTCATAGTGAAGGTCTTGTCGGTACGATCAAGCACCTTGAAAGGGCCTTCGTACGGCGCTGTAAGAGAGCACCGGATGTATTCACGTCGCACAAAGACATGACTTGAAGAAGCAAGGTCCTTGCTGAAGAAGCATCGCAGTTGGGAGCTTGATGTGTGGGCTTTGGCAGCAGACGTTGACGTTGGAGCCGTAGCCGCTTGACGTAGTCAGGCGGTGGCAGGTTGGGGGCAGGAGACGGGGCGAAGGATTCGCCGGACAGGCGGAGGGAGGTGCCAGACACCATTTCAGCTGAACTGCATCGGATGTCTTCTTTAATCGCCGAGCGAATTCCGAGCGACACGAGGGGTATTTCATCAACTCATGAGGTTCGGGCGTAGCGAGCAATAATTGCAGCCTTCAACTGTCCATGCGGTCGTTCTACAATTGCGTTTGCGGAGGGTTGGTATATTTTTGTGTGGACATGGCGTAGGCCGCGAATTCGTATCAGCCTTCTGAATATTTCGGACTGGAAGTGGCGGCCGCGGTCTGTAGTGACAATACTGGGCAGCCGAAGCGAGAGATCCATCCGGGAACGAAATGTGATGCTGCAGTGGATGCCGTGACATCGTCAAGCGGTAGCGCTTCGGGCCAGCGTGTATAGCTGTGCTCACAGGTGAGAATGTAGCGCCTTCTACGTGATGACGGAAGTGGGCCTAGGATGTTAATGAGCAGGTGGTTAAAACGACAGTCTGGTGAGCGGAACGGTTGAAGGGGAGATTTGGCGTGTCTCATTCTCTTCGCACGTTGGCACAGCAAACACTGAGGAGTCCAGTGGCGTACATTTATAACGCGATAGCGTTAGAGAGCTCGTTTCGCAGAAATACCGCCGTCGGTGTCGGTGTCTCTCCGTGAGCGAAAAATCGAGACAGATGCAAATGAAATAAACAATACAAATCTTCGGTCCCATCGAGGATCGAACCCGGGCCGTTTGCGTAGCAAGCAGGTGTCCTACCACAAAGCCACGATGTCTCTTTTTTTTTATTGTAAAGCCACGATGTCACTGGAACTTCCTCGGAAAAAAACACATAAATGTCAGGTAGTGAAAGGAGTCTCCTTAATTAACGCATTTTATTCTGCAGGTGTCACGACGAAAATGAACCCATTCGGCGATTTGTAGGAGGAATAAACTTTATTGAGCATATCAAGCAAACAGCAAGCATTAGATAATGTGCTGCCATCTGTGAGACATTGTGAAAAACATGTCTCGACTACCATGGCCTCTGAGACGGCGGACGCGCCCGCCATCTCGGAGGACATGCGACTACAGCAGAGCCTATATGGTTCCGCCGTTCTAGGACAGGGAACATATTGCCACATGGCGTCTTTTCATTTAAAGCGACAGTCGCGCGCTCTTAGCATTTCTATCTTCGGCTTTCATCTATGCATGCTTAACACTATGCGTCTGGTATGAACGCGCGTCAATGATGCTGTGGCGTTCGAGTTTCATCCTTAGTGTCGACGCGTTCTTAAAGGGGCCCTGAAACCATATTTTACTCGCTGAGTTTTGCATCGAAACAGGTTCGTTGTATTGTTCTGAGGTAAATGCAAAAAGAATTTTCGAGATCGATGCAGGCAAACGCAAGTTATTCAACTTACAAATTCAAAATAAAAGCAGACGACAGATATCGGCATCCCAAGGCGTGCATGCTGCTTCCAATCAAAACGCGGCTTACATCTTGCAGAACCGGAACCGTGCTGCCCTCTGTGGCCTTCCTACCACAACCACCACGTGGGCCGCACAGCGATCCTTGTGTCAGTTACAAGCAAAATGAAGTTGTAATGCCCAAATTTGTACCTTTAGCAAGCATAAAACACGTTCTGAATTTGGAATTTCTTATATCCGGTGCATTATCGATATGTGTGATGTATATTTTTATTCCCTACTGTTCCCGGCCAATCAGAACCTGCAGCAAAGCAGCATGGTGATGTCATATCCGCTCGGAGAAACTGTTGATGTATGGCGCTGCAGTCAGCGCGGAAACCGATTTCAGGTACAAATTAAAATATAATACGGTTCAATTTCGCCGCTTTCACTGGTGTTTCGGTCATCGTCAAGTCCCACACAAAGTAAATGTGCAATAAAATCAATGTGCGTAAAATGCGTTTCAGGGACCCTTTAAGGAGCGTCCAGCTCGAACTCTGCGGGGTATAAAACGGCGTGCGTCGCGGAGCCGTGGTGCTCTTTCTCTTGTGACCCGCCGAAAGACAGCTGCGCCTGTCGTCGCTACCACCGCCGAATTAGGACAAGGTCTCCAATAAAGTGGCTGCCCCAAGACGCCCTCTACGTCTGGCTCTTCCAGTCAAAATACTGCGTGACAATGTCATATCAAGCAAACAGCAGACATTAGATAATGTGCTCTTTGCCATTTCACCGACAATAAGGCGATGCTTGTTGCGGTTGGCCGGAAGATGTTTCCAGAAGAACAAATCGAACAGCTGCAATATAGTTAACGCAAGAAGGACGACAGAATGTGACCATTCACGAATGAAAGTGTCACGCCTACGCGCAGTTCATAATACAGGACCATGTGACTACATCACTGTACAATATTTTCATGAAGTTGATATAAAAGTGCTATTAAATAGATCGCTATTAAATAGTCGAGAAGTTCGCTGTCACTAGGTTGTGCTTCTGCAATTACCTCGAAGCCCACAGCAACAGATGTCACAACACTTACACGGGAAAGGGCGTCGCCCCCGGCGTTCACGGACCTTGATATACTTTAGTTCGACGGTGGATTCCGAAATGAAGCTTAGATGTCGGATGTGGTGGTGGTAAAAACATTTATTGCCATCGTTTGAATGTGGGGGCGGAGCCCCCTGCATGGCACGTGGGTGCTCCCTCACTGAGGAGACACCCTTACAAAACGCTGGAAAGGCCTTGAAGCGCAATCCTCTTCATCGCGCAGGAAATGACCTTGCGCTGATCGAAGGCTGAATGTGCCTTGATGTGTAAGCACTGTGGCGTCCGCGGAAAGCGAACGTCAGTGCCTTATGTCAGTGCTCACTACCTCCCGGTTGGTTGCAAAAGTGCCGAACGCCGAGGTAGACAGAGAGAAGTTCACGGTCGAAAGTTCTGTAGCGAGTTCCTGCAGGCTTTGATTCTGAGAGAGAGGAAAACTAGTAGGCACCAGGTGTCTTGCTGGATTTTCTGAAGAACGGCACCAACGACGTCGGAGGAACCATCGGTGATCAGCCACACCGCATCGGTGCCTTGAGAAGGGGATGCAAGAGCGTTGTTGCTTTGCCCAGAACATTCTTGGTTTCCTCAAATGCGGTGTCAGCTGCACTTGTCCACTCGAGAGGGGCTGACGGCGCTTTATTTGACTTGAGCATCTCGGTCAGCGTGCAGAATAATGCGGGCCACATCGTGAATGAAGCGGCGGTGAAAATTCAGCAGTCCAAAGAATTTGCGCAGGTTGACAAGTGAAGCTGGACGAGGAAAATCGCGCAGTGCTTGAACTTTACTATCCAAGGGCTCCACTCCTTCAGGTGTGCCAAGGTGACCAAGAAACTCGATGTTGTTTATGCCGAAAACGCACTTTCCTGTCTTAATGGTCAATGCATGCTTCTGGAGTCGTCTGAAAACGCGGTGATGAAGCATACGTGCACCCGCTCCGCGGGCCCTCCTGCAGCACAAAGCAAGTGTGTTGTCAAATTACGTTTGCAGAGCTCCTTTCTTGCTAATGCAGGCCGAAAAGTGTGCCGCCGCACAATCTATAGTAAAGAATATGGGCTGACTTCTCACGTTAACGATGAAATCAGCGCGATGCCGCACACAGTAGTACGCCTACCGACAATACAGCAGCGGCTGCTCGCGCGTCTGCGCATGCGCGAGCAGCCGCTGCTGGCCGACTCCAGCGCTCGCCGCATCATGGCCGCATCGCGTTGCAAGGCGCTCCGAGATTTCCCCTAAGTGTGAAACAGACTGTATACATCAGGACACAACGAAAGTTGAGGTGCGATCTGATGTTTATTTCGCGGCGCTGGAGCGGCGCTGGAGCTGCGAATCGCTGAACTGAGTGGGCGCGGGCGCTCATAGAGCGCGCCGCTACAAACAGCAATGAGTAATCTCACGCAGCGAATAAACATCGGCTTTTTGCGAAATGCTAAAGGAGGGGGGGGGGGGGGGGGGGAGTTCAACATGAAGATCTACGATATGCGCCGATTTCCGCCAATCATATCTCCATGTTCCAGCTATCCGTGCTTTCAGCGGGCGAGGCGTTTACAGGCCACAAACGGTTCAGCTTTGTCATGTTCTCTGCCCTGGTGGTGGTAAAAAAAGTTCCCAAGAAGCACGAAGCCATTGCTCAAATGAAATTTCAAAGTGCCTGAAAATAACAGAGTTTTTATTGTAAGACGACGCTCTTAAAGAATTAAAGTTATCTGTACCTTATTGGGCGCTTTCGAAAATTCAGTGGTCAATAAATTGCGCAGCGCCCTAGTGTGCTTCAATAAACGCCGCCTACTCTCCCCGTTTCGCTGTTTGTGGAGGTTAAAGGCAAAAGAAATACTTGCGCAGGATTTCTTCTTGAAAAGCATTGTATAGAAGCACCTGCACAAGTTCCCTCGGTGTCGTCCGGTCCTACTTAACAGGAATTCCCAATTTATTCTTATAGGTTTACAAGAAAAAAACAATTGGCAGCGTATCTCCGTGCTTCGCTGCAAATGTCGTCGAAAGACGATAGTCTTCTACCGGCCGTACTACATGAGTCCCGGTTCATCTGCGGTTCGGCACGAGCTTCGGGCGTTTCCTGGGTACGCTTGAGACGATGGGCATCGGCACGCCGGCGCTTCTCCGCTGCAATCTGCTCGTCGGTCTGCAAACCCTACATGACCTGCCATGTCATGTAGGGTGTGTTCTATGTCAACAAACGGCCATTTATGTTTTGCCTTGCCTCAGACCGCGCCTCGTCTGTGTTGAATCGGCCGCATGTGGCTGGCATTGATGAAATGGAGGCAGCGCCAGCGCTGCGTGAGATATAGACGCCATCTGGCCATGATATCGGGAAACGCAAGAATGCGTAGTACGCAGAGCTACTGGTAGGTGGCAGCACCATGTCGTTTTACCGAAGCGTAGGAAACGTTCGCTCCTAACAAGCACTAGGGTCTTTAGAATTACGCATCTGTGTATTTTCTACTAAAGGAACACACTATCTAATGCTTACGTATTGATGTTGGGCTTCAGATATGCGTAATATTTGCTTTTTGGTCGACTGTGTTCAGAAGTATGAACGTAGTTTCCAGTTCAAGCAGGGTGGTCATTGAGGAAGGGGTTCACCTTTCGCAGCAGGACACACACACACACACACACACACACCAAAATTTCTGCGTTGAAGTATCCCAAGAAAGACTATCGTCTTTAATACCTAAACTACACCTGCAGTGTATATACGATAATCAGAGCAAAATCTGTTGAGAGTATATCTTTATTTTTCTTGCCTGTTTTCTGAAAGTCTAACGATCCAACTAATGGAGATGACATGACTGTGCAACAACTTGTGGCGGGAACATAAAGTTCAACTTATTCGTCATTTTCTGGCAAAGCGTTGATAAAATAATCATATATGGAAAAGAGGAAAACCTTCTGTTTCATCATATTGATAAGGTTCCTACTCTCATTATTGTTGGCTTGACAAAATTCGCAGAGTACAAGTATTAAGTACTTGTACGTTGCTTTATAAACCTCATTAGTCAGAATAGGCAAATCATTACCACAGAAGAATGCATTACGGGCTTGAAAACGACCTAAAAACAGCAGTCACCTATTCGCAAGAGGCTAAAACGTTACAAAAAGTTATTCATAATGCGTATACAGCAAAAAGTAAGCCCTAAAGCACTCAGTCTCAAGAACAGTAGGAATAAAAGAGCATAATGTGCCAATGAAATATTCCATAGTAAATTGCTAAGATGAGAGGAAACAAGGGAAACGCATAGTGTGATACGCGTTATAAATATGCGGAAACTACAAGCCAATATACTTTGGATAGAAAGTTCTTAAAATTTTTGGACATATAAGATATATTTTCTTTTCCGTCTCTGTGACATGATCTTATGACAAACACGTTCAGATTAAGAGGGCCTTTCTCTAATGCAGGAATGTGAATCTCTAGTTTTCCTAAGATTATATATTCCAAAAATCAAACATTTTTTGTACTTTAGTAGCGTGCTGTGCTTTTATTTCATAAGGAGATTGGCGCAGTATATATAACCAAATGGTAACACACGAGTGCCTTTAAAGGAGGAAAGCCCACATCACCTCCAAGTAAAATTCAAAGGTTTTGTCTGGTCAAGTAGACTGGCGCAGATGGTGCGGATGCGCAGATAAGACCTCTACCAAAAGCTGGCACGCGTCCGCTCACCGGAGCTGTTCACGCTTTGCAGAGGACCTACACTCTAAAAACTGCAGCCGGTTTCGCAGGAGTGAAACGACCCAGCTACTCTTGAGGGCATCGTTCTACTCTAGCAAAACGTCGGATGGAGTGAAATGTCCATACCTCTTGAGGCATGAGAGAGTAAAATGCAATTTCACTCCTCCTCCACCCACGTGATCCTCGCGTTCGCAGCCGCAAACATGGCGGCTGGGGTGGGAGCGGACGATTGAAGAAGACAACAGCCGCTTTGTGAAGTGTTTTTCGATATAACTATAGCAGCGACATTCCTACGAATTCCACGTACAAGATTTCGCGTACAAACGCGTGCAGTGTACGTTTAATGAACGGTGCCTTCCTCAACTACGAGCCTCAACCGACAGGAGTCATAGCGAGCTGCCTCTCCTGTGGTTTTCCCCGATCGAACGGCCGTACCCGTGCTATGTGAAACCCGCCAGCCTACACGCCTCGGATTCTTCGCTTACGTGTGCGAAACGAAGAGGAATACACTTTCAGCGACACAGTAAGCTGTTGTGATCGTCGACGGCTGGTCTTCGAAGACTCACTGGATATAACTCATACATGTAAAGAAAAAGGCTTCACTACGACTTCGGCATCGAGCCGTATGACGGCCATGAGCGCGTCGACGGTGAAAATACCGTCTGCGATCCGTCCCGTTCGCAAGTCTGGTAAGTACAGCATAATACCCTAAACACTTCTGATGGTAGAGACTATATTTCATCTGTGTGCAGAATAACGAACAACGAGGAGTGCATATTTTGTGATCGCCAGCGGTTGTTCGCTGTACAGACGTGCTCGTCGGACTCGTAAGGGAACGCCGTCGGAATGAAGCGGGTGGTAGCGGAGCACCTGGGTGCCGCTTTTCTTCGCTGGCGTTGATGAAATTCAGCCGCTATTATGTTCGTACTCGCTTCCTCAGGTGCATTTTACATCGCGAACTAGCACTGCGAACTCGCGTTTGCCCGTAAAACGGAATGCCAGCTCATGATAGGAATGCGTTAATCTGAAAGACATTGTATATGTTCCGCGCGTTTAGATTAACAGGTCTGTGTGGCGAGCGGCTACCTATGAGCCAACACTAAATATACACCTGTTCTGTGCATACCTTTTGTTTAATTACGCAGAACAGTACCTTACCACTGGCGCTACATAGCAGGTCAAGTGTAGCGGTTATATATACGGGACTTCAGTGTAAGCCGGTGTATCGCCAGTGTGTTGTGGTCTTTGTGCTTTGCTGTGGTTGTGTTATTGGCGTGTATGTGCGTCCGTGTCATGTTAGCCTGGATGTTCTATGTTCAGGGTGATGTAATTAAATGCCTGCTAATTGTAGGATGGTCGAAAAACCCATTGCTTGTTTTTTCTTTTTGTCTCTGCTACTCCCTCTGGGAGTACTAGCACCCCGCTTGGTGGGGTAGTAGAGCTCTCTGCAATAGAGTCTTCGAATCCCCTTCGGAGGCGTCCTACTACTCTATTTTGGCGAGGGTACCGGTACCCTGCAATGGGGTTGATCTACTCTGAAAAAAGGAGTTAAATTTGGGACACGAAAGTACTCCCCAAAAGTGAGTGCCCAGCACTCCCTTTGTTTTTAGAGTGTAGCTAAAACGTTACGAAAGCAAGCAGCACTTTGCGGCAGTGGTATACCTCTCGCTAACTATTTATAAACACACTCTCCCTACCATTCAGCATTACCAACTGAAACCTCGAAAGCGCCGTCACCGCGCGCTCGTGCCTGCTTTCGTTGCCAGATTTGTCCAAACGAGCTCCTCCAGCGTCAGCAGGACAGCTGTGAAGCTAGGCTTGTGGCGGTGTGTAAAATACAAACCGACACGTCTCCCAGTCACCAAGGTCTAACAAGAGATTGTGGATCAATAATGGAGGCGAAGAAAAACAAGTGCCCAGGATGGCTTATTGCACAAACGCGCCAAGCAGCTCTAGGCGAGGCCAACGACAAAGCGCGGATTCGATCGGCTGCCTCCTTGCACTTTTAAAGGGGCCCTCTAACACTTTTTCCGCACCCGTTTTCATGTGCGTATTGCGTAGACTGGAGGGTGGACAGACGAATGCTACAAGAATGACAGCGATAGGAGCAGGCAGTGCAAAGTTATTAAGGAGACAAACTTCAAAATACAAGCAAAAAAATGCGGACCCTCAACATGGATTTCGCGGGGTCAGGTGATCGCATTTCACTCTCCACAGACGTCATAGAGCTCGGCCAATGGAATTGGCTTTAGGCGCCTACGTAGCGGAAGTTCGAATGCCATCGTTGCCTGTTCGCTCCAGTGTAGTGATGACGCCGTTGCCATGCCAACAAACAACGCGGAGCGAGAGGAGGAGGAGGAAGAGGAAAGGAGGAAAGACAGGGATGTTAGCCAGTGCTGAGACCGGCTGGCTACCCTGTGCAGGGGAAGAAGGGTAAGGGGACTGAAAGATAGCAGAAAGGAGACACGACAAGAAAAAAGAAAAAGAGAGAAAAAAAAACACACGCACACAAACGCGACACTGCTTAAAGTCTGACTTTAAGCAGTGTCGCGAAAAAAAAAACGCGGAGCGAGGGCGTGCCACACTGTCAGTTATGAGCTTTTCTGACCGCTCCGACTTGTAAGAGCGGACGCTTGTGCTTCGAACCGAGGCTTTACGCGTCGTTCCGTGTTAAGACAATACAAGGCAAGTGCCGTCGTCTTTAAACTCGCCGTCATGACCACTGAGAGGGGCCGGCGAATACGACCCTACTCGTTTCTTCACGGGTTGTTCAGATAAACGTTCAGACATGGAAGCATAGAAGTGGGAATAGGGAATTTTAGCGTCTCAACATAACCCCAATGCGCAAAGCACTTTGCGTAAAGCGGAATACCGGGTGTAAACATTGCATGCGCAAGCACGGCAGACCACCTGGGGCGGTTGCCGTCCGCTTCGAATCTTTTGAGTGGTCGTCGCGCGCTATGTAGCCCTCGAGTTGCTGACGGTTTTAGTTGCTTTAGCTTTGTATGATGAAGCTTCGACGGTAAAGCACCCGTGAAAATTCGACACCGTTTCTCAGGCTGTAGGGTAGCGAGTTGCTGCCGGTGTCTCGGAGGACATAGATCACGCGGTTTTGCTTGTTCTGTTTACCACCCACAGCTGGCGCCACTTGACTGTGACAAACAACACTATCCGGTATCCAGTACGTCTTTGCGTATACCCGTTTAGTGGACACGTTCAAATTCCCTTATAGCGCTGCGTGCGATACAACACACTTTGACAGAACGGCAAATTCCACCCAGTGGTTCAGCGCTCTAGCGAGTCGCGAACGTACACAAGAGAGATGAAACAAAGGAACCGTTTTCGTATGGATATACTACTCGTGTAAGCAAAAGGCAAGAGGCGAAACGGGAGCCAGCGCCTCTATCGCGTTTTATAATTGTGGGGATCTTTCTACTACGACTGCGTCTATTGGCGTTCAATAAAAACCTACGCAAGCGAAAAAACAAAGCCGAATATTACTTTTTACCGACGTAGTGCCGCGAGCACTTATAGTGCTACTTTCATCCAATCACTGGCTCGAGCCCTAAGTCGTCATTTCCGCACAAATAGTTCTGACGCGCGCCACTCCGCGCTGATGCGGTCGGCAGCGATGTGATGATTTCAATGAATGATTAAATGATTAAATCAACTGATATGAGGGGTTTGACACCTGCCAAAAATATCCTCAGCCATTTGTCTACGCGACCCGCAAATAAAAAATGGGTGCGAGGAAAGTGTTAGAGGGCCCCTTTAAGGGCGAAGCTCCTTAGGGCATAGGCTAGTCCGGCGTCGACGTCGTCGTCGTAGTAGCCACATCTAGGTCTCAGAATGATCACGAGATGGCGCTGCGGTGCTGCTTAGCTAGTACGTGAACTGATCAATAGATGGCGCGGAGGCGCTCGCTGCGTGCTCTAGTGTGACAGGAGAGTGCTAGATGGCGGCTGCGGATTCACATCATATCCACGGAGTGAATGATGATGAGTGGGGCGAAGCTTCCGTCCGCCCGTCCGTCCGTCTGTCTGTCTGTCTGTCTGTCTGTCTGTCTGTCTGTCCGTCCGTCCGTCCGTCCGTCTGTCTGTCCGCCCGTCCGTCCGTCCGAGCGCTGCGTGCTGCTTAGCTAGTACGTGAATTGATCAATAGATGGCGCGGAGACGCTCGCTGCGTGCTCTAGTGTGATAGGAGAGCGCTAGATGGCGGCGTTTTGTGTTCGAATCTGATTAGATGGAGGTGCATTGCTCTCGTTTAATCGGATATCGCTAGAGGCGCACCTCAGCTCGATTCTAATTGGATGGAACGATCGTTCGAGATCGTTCGATGCGCGACCGATGAACCTCCGGGGCTTCGCCCACTCATCGTCATTCTCTCCGGGGATATGCGTGGATCTTTTTTTCATTTCCACTCATTTTTCTGTTCCTTCAAAACGTATGCAGTTAGTGCGCTAGACTGTTTCGCAACAGGCGCAGGTAGGCAAGGTCGGTCGAGTTTTCAGCATTTTATGCGGCAGAGATGTACAGTGGTCAACTCTCATATCTATAACGCCGGAGCGTCGTGCTCGGAACTGCACGAGCGACATCTACAGTTGGAAACGGGACACATCTGAGCATGCGCATCGCCACTGACGCGCTTGCCTTGCACTTTCTGTCCTTGTTTATCGCCGAGGCCGCGATAGCTACTTTGGCCGGCAGAAGCGCTGTCAGCCATATAGCGCCGGAAAAAAAAAAGTGCAATCACCCGCATCGGCGCGTTTTCTACTGCGTACCTATATTCTCGGTTTTCGGTATCATATCGTACCGGCAATGCGCCGCATAATGTATATTGCGCATCGCTCTGTGAATTTTTCATAGCGCATTGCGTTTATTGCCGCGTGCTGTCATTTTATTTCGTAAACCTACTATTAATTGTAATTCACCAACGATGCGTTGCCTGCGACTAAATGTAGTTTGGATTGCCCATTCATGCGACGATCAGTCGGTCCTTCGTCGGTTGTAGCCCTTAATGACCGACGACGGGGAGCATCAGCAAGCCGACCTTCCTTATAGAATGCTTCGACACTCTATTCACATTTGGAAGTGCAAAATTCTATACCGGCCAAAAGACAGCTTCCGAGCAGCCTGACCCGCCCCTCCCCCCCCCCCCCCCAAAAAAAAAACACAGAAAACATATCCAGTTCATAGGTGGGCGTAAATCTGTTGTTGGGACAACGTGATCGCGAAGGGAGAATCAGAACGCAGCACAGCTTGCGTCGGGCGCTGCCAACAATACGCTTCGTTTCTTTTCCTTTTTGTTTCTTTTGTTATTGCGCTAAACCGTTGACAGCGCTACTGACGGCCAAAGCGGTTGTTGCATCCGCGGTGATAACCAAGGGTCGAGAATGCAAGGCATGTGCGTCAGTGGCGCTGCGCATGCTCAGAGGTGTCCCGTTTCCAACTGTAGATGTCGCTCGTGCAGTTCCGAGCACGACGCTCGGGCGTTATAGATATGAGAGTTGACCACTGTACGTCAATTTCAGCATTGATTACGATTTCTGTTGCACTCTAGCCAGCAAGATGTGAAAAGTATAGTCATCCTTTCTTCTGTTTTCTAAGCTTTTTACAGTGATTAGCGAATTGTAAGATTTTATCAGCTAGTAAGTGGTTTAGGAAATGAGCATAACTTATTTAGGAGTCAGGTTTATCATATCAAAAGACAAAAAGACGTTTTGAAGTAAATGGAATCTAGTTTTCTAAAGCGCCTTTTTGTGCATTGAAGCAGGAAGAGGAATGTAGTGTCCATGCTTAGGTCCGAAAACTTGGGGAGCGATCTTTTGTTATGAAATCATTGTCACCAAACCCGTGCTGTGACGTACGGGACGCGATCGCCGGAAATAATTCCAAGAACCAATGTCCTGGTCCCCCGAATAAGATCCCACGAAAGCTTGGAAAATAAGATTTTTGGTCCCCTTCAGCACACTAGCAAAACGCCAGCAGTGGTTCAAAGACCGAGTCAGAGCCAAGGATGATCAAACAAAACAAATATACACTGTAAGCAAAAGCTACCCGATATTTGGGTTTTTGCGGCTCATGAGCCTTAAAAACTCCCTTGTTTTAAAAATTACTACGTCTCGTTGAGGTAAAATGAGCATATGACATAGTTTTACTACCACGTGTTAGAAAGGTAGTAAAAGGACGTTATTGCCCTATTTTACTACGTAGGGGGTTTTGTGTCACGTGATAAAAAAACCCCAGTCTAGAGTTTAAAGCCACGTGATCAAAACTACATACCACGTGATGTGGTAAAAAACTCCAAACTGCCGTGGCGCAGGGGTGGAGGCCGTGAGAGCCCTCGAATGACTATTTAGGCCTAGCCACATGGTGCGCGTTTGCAAGCAACTGTTCGTCAAAAGCGTCGGTCGCGGAAGAGGGGACGCGACGTCTCGGGGCGTGAGTGTAAACGGCGTGAGTGTGATCAGCGCGCACGCGTATCGGCGCGTGCCGATACGCGTACGGCGGCGTCCGTCAACTAGAACGTGATACCGTGACATCTCCGGCAGCTATGCCTAGTGACCGTCGTTTCGAAGGCACCGCCGAGTTCTGGGAAAGCACGGGAACTACGGTCGCAAACGTTCCTGACTGACCGCATCGTCAACCAGTACGACAACGACACGGCGAACAACCCCGAGTGTTACCAGTGCGGCGTGGTTTTGTGCTGAGTTCGAGCGATGCTCGCTGTTCTAGCGCCGGTCTTTGTGGACGGCGGCCAAGTGAAAACGCACTTTCGAGTATCTCTGCTCCCGTGCTTGTGCCTGTGCTTGTTGCGCTCTCAACGAGTGAAAACGTGCTTCCAATGTTATAAGTTCGAAGGGTGAGTCCTCGTTTACTGCTCAATAAATTGAGTGATGTCTGCATTTTGCGTAAGCCTAATGTTTACCCAGCCACAGTAAACCTCGAATGAGCTTTAAAAATAACTCTAAGAAAAGCCGAGAAAACATTGTTTAGGCAGTAAAAAATTACTCCGCGTATACTCGCTGAAAACCTCCAGGGGGGTAAATAATTACTGCCGTTTCTACGTTCAAAAACTCGGTTAGCGTGAGAGTAAATTTTTACCTTGACTGTCACGTAGTAAAAAAAACCCAGAAAAGGTTAAGCGCTAGAGGACAAGCTGTTTACTCCCGTTCCTGGTTATTTTTGTTTAGTGTGTATTCTCATCAAACAGGTAGTTACAGAAAACGTGCACAAACACGGCTGTTCCGAACTCAAACACAGATGGCTTACAAAATTACGCAAAGCCAACCAACACGAACAAGCTCATGCATTGCAACAAAGAACAAAACACAAAAGAGTGCTATTCACCAAATCACTTGGGCGTCTTCTCAACTCGAGCTTGCAGGTGGGCTTGTCAGCTGGCTCGTGGAAAAACGTCTGAGTCACGCACGACTTCTTGCCTCTTTCTTCTTTCTATTCTTCTGCTCTCTCCCTTCTGCGGCCCGTGTCCGACTGCTTATATAGCCCTGGGAAGCTGTGCTAGAAGGTTCGGCGCGGCCCACTTGGCTCAAGCACACACAAAATTGGGACCGTTCTCGCCCGTTCTACGTCCTTCTTCGTGAGGGCGGCGCCTCTTGCTCTCTCTCACTGCGCGAGGAGCTTCGGTGTGTACTCTCCGCCTCCTCTCTCTCCTTACGTCTGTCCGGCGCGCGCGCTCGCTGCGATAAGAAAGCTTCCACAATATTCTCCCCTTTTGGAGGCGCGGCGTGACCTTGGGCGCCTCCTCCGTGCGCGCCGCTTTTCTTGTTGTTTTGGACCTTCCCTCTAGAGAAAGAGATAGAGAGGAGAGAAAGGCCGTAGTGGAGGGCTCCGGAAATTTTGACCACCTGGGGTTCTTTAACGTGCACTGACAACGCACAGTACACGGGCCTCTGGCATTTTCGCCTCCATCGAAAATGCGACCGCCGCGGCCGGGATCGAACCCGCGTATTTTGGGTGGTTACGGTACTCGGCTGCCACCCAAAATACGCGGGTTCGATCCCGGCCGCGGCGGTCGCATTTTCGATGGAGGCGAAAATGCCAGAGGCCCGTGTACTGTGCGTTGTCAGTGCACGTTAAAGAACCCCAGGTGGTCAAAATTTCCGGAGCCCTCCACTACGGCCTTTCTCTCCTCTCTATCTCTTTCTCTCCCTTTCCCCCCACGGACGCTTAGCCGTGCTCCCTACATGGGCTGCAGAAATTAGCGTCCTTTCCTAACCGAACCACAATCAATCATCCCTCTAGTTCGATGCCGGGTTTCCCGTCGAAATAGGCACTATTTTGTGACAATCATTATGCGTCCTGTGAAGCGGGAAATGCGCCTTTTGACATCCTCCGGCATTCACACCATCTCTCAATGGCAATAAAGACCAACTCAGCCTTCCAGAAAAGTTACCCTGTCCAATTCAAAAATGAATTTGGCTCGCGCCCACGGGAGACATAAGCCACTGTAACTTCTTCGCCTGCTGCGAGACTGAATTTGCTGACTTCTGGCGCAGACATATTTAACAAGGGATCACCACTTACAGGACGCTTCATTTAAACGTTCGTGATAGGGATGAGATAAAGGCCACGTTAAGACACCGTGAACGGCCCCGCCAAGAGGTCTAGTGACTATGGCACAGGGTTGGCTATCCGAAAGTCGTCGGATCGAGTTTAGGCTGCGGCGACTGCATATCGATGGAGGCGCAATGCTGATTCTCGTCCACTGTACGACGTCAGCGCACGTTAAGAGAGCCCTGGTGGTTCAGTTTTCCGGAGTCGTCTATTACGGCGTCTCTCATAAGCATGTCGTAGTGCTGGGACGACATAAAAACCTCAGAAATCAACCATATCATTTCCAGTAGTGTCGCGCGCTGATATACATATTGCCGAAGGTAAGGAGGGCACTAAGCGGTAAAGTGTGATCGTGTTCAAAATAAAAGATTCTGATTCACATCCTGTAAACGTTCGACTTCAAATCGCAGGTGTTCAAGATTGGATCGAGATTGTGGCTCTACGGTACCAACTACAAATACGAGGCTCGGGGGAATGCTAAATGCATCTATCTCTTAGCAACAAGCCTTCAAGACGAAACAGTAAATTTTACCTACAACGTACGTCCGAACGATGCATGGCAAGTATAATAAACTAGCTATATGTTGCAAGACGCCTACAAATATGTTAACAGAATGAGATGGTGGTCATACGGAAGCCATAATTTCTATATGAAATTGGAGCTGTAAAATCCAAAACAGCAGTATCACTGCCTTTTTAAATCTGCGCTAATGCTCGTCTGATGCCACTACAGGGAAAGTAATTCGCAGCATAAATGCGGGAAACTGATCCGACGTCTTCATTCTACACGCCCAAAGAAGTATTGAATGTTAAAACATACTAGCAGCGTAAGCTCTTATGAGACCACAACAACGACCGTTTTTGGCGCCGTAGTTGTGCGCCGCCGCCGCCGGTGTCCGTATCCACTATCGTGCATATTTTAGGAAAAAATAACCAGGACTGAGGAGGATTCGAACCTTCGTTTTGTGCATGGCAGACGAGCATTCTAGCACTGAGCTACGTATTCTTTTTCTTTCATGGTATTTATTATACTGTGATTAAACAAGTAACGAACAGTAGCCAACGAAGCCTCAGTACGTGTACAACAAACAATACACGGAATAAACTTCACAACAAGTCCAAACAATCTCCAATAGACCTCTCGAAATTGGATACCAGTCCGACTGGAATTCTTCCTGGTCATAAAAGTCCTTTATCTCTGAAGCCACTTGCATAAAATGTGACTCTACAGACGCAAGCGGTTCTGCATTCCTGTCCATCATCTGCGTTTCCCATGAACTGTGCATACCCTTTAGTAGGAGCATATCAACAGGCACGTCATTGCTCTTCGATGGCACAAGATAGCGTGTGGCATGGGAATGTAGTTGCAGCTCTTTTTTAAGTGCCCTTTGGATAACATCCCAAAATAGGATGGCATCCTTACAGCTGATGAAGCAACGGTAAAGTTTTCAGGGACATCACAGAGGAGTCGCTTTAGTGAAAATGCAAATATGCCTTTTCTGTCCAACGAAACTTTCACATGCAGTGTTTCCGAGTGCACCTTGTAAAAGAAAGGTCTTGGAACGTAGAGAAAGAGGCAATTTATTTACACGACCAAGTACGTGATGTCCAGATAGCCCAATGCACATTGAGCGGTTCAAAGGAGGCGGAAAAGGCATATCTATGAGGTCATTATACAGACATTTTCTTGCGATAGAAAACAAGTAACCATTCGACAATCTAACTGCCAGCCAGAGCAGTGATTCGGACACTTCACGCATGAATCCGATCAAGTAGGGGCGTGCTGGAATATTTGTTGACACTACCAAACGTGGCAACACATTGACACGATTCACTTGCAAAAATGTCCTGAGCAATGGATGAGTGCAGTCTCGAAGAAAGAAAAAGCGAGACACTAACTGTTCAACAAAAAGGTGCACCAATCCAACACCACTGGCACTAATTGGTCTGAAAACGTTATCACCCCTGATTGGTGTAGAAGTTGACGACCAAATAAATGTCGCAAATATTCTGTGGAACTTTTCAATGTAAACCCTCGAACAATGAAGTATTTGCTCAACATAGGAAATATTTGTTGATATAATAAATTGCATGCTTTGGCTTTGCCGAAAATTGAGAGGTTATGGGAAACAAAAGTTTGGGGTAACGTTTTAGGGCCGGCACACGTTCTTTCCAATAATTGGCGCTTCACTTATACGCATACAACGGAACTTCAAGGCATTTTAGGCGGCACACAGGTCCATTCGATGCCCGCGAAATGCGTTGGTTCGGAGATTCATTGACGATTCCAGAGTCCCAGACTTTTGGCACTGTTCATTCTTGCACCGGAAATAGTTATAAATTGCTCAATAATGGACACCACCGTTTCGATACTATGGCGATCAGTACAAAACAAGGCAAGGTCATCTGCATGCGCCGGTACTTTTACCTCATTTCCATAGACAATGTAGTCGCTAACATTGCAAAAGCGAATCACACTTAAGCACAGTGATCCTAAGTAAAGGGCGAAAAGTGATGGTGACATCGGAAAACCTGTCACGGAAGAACTAATCGACACAGCCTCTGACAGGCGACCGTTAACGATCAAACGTGTGGAACAATGCTTGGAGAAGAGCTTTACACCAGTAAGTAGTGGCGTCAACGTTAGCGTGTTCTAGAAAAGAAAAAAAGAATGACAGACAGGATCGAATACCTTCGCTAAATCTAATTGCAGCATCACCAGCCGGTCAAAGGAGTGAGAACAATGTTCCAGTACCGTTGGGAAAGTGTGTATGTTTGTTTGTATTGAGCGACCTCTAAGACCGCACCAATAAGAAATGACCTTGCGTATTGGTCTGTTTGCGAGCACTTCGGCGAATATTTTATAATCTACATTACACACTATAATAGGTCGGTACTCACTGACATCACGAAGCTTTTCTCTGTCGGAGTACTTTTGAATTAGGAGAGTGTGGCTTCTAGT
Source organism: Hyalomma asiaticum (assembly GCA_013339685.2). Lineage (NCBI taxonomy): Eukaryota > Metazoa > Arthropoda > Arachnida > Ixodida > Ixodidae > Hyalomma > Hyalomma asiaticum. Next base: position 81,346,975 of record CM023483.1, read on the forward strand.
GTATGACTGAGGAAGCACCTCAAGGTTAAGACACTGTAAAAATCTGACATAGCACTGGGCATTGCAAGAATTCGAAAGCTTTAAAAAACTCGCCAGAAATACTATCACAACCCCGCGTTTTCGTCAGAGGCAATTGGTCGATGGCAACTTCTATCACGTTTTGAGTAAATGAACCGCTAATGAGGATACACTCGTCCTCTGTTAGAGGGGTCACAAATGACAGAAACGTTTTTACGAGATCATCATTCTGTGTTTCTGAAGGGCCCACTTTGGTCTAAAATTTCACCGATTGTTGCTACTGCTACCGCCTATATGCACTGTGACAATCCAGCGGTCAGAAAGAAAGTGGCTCGGTTTCGCACGACAGAACAAAAGAAACAAGCGCTGCTGAAACATAAATGTGATCGATTCTCCTATAGGTACTACCTTGTGTATGCGTATAGGACGGTGAGCAGCTGAGCGTTCTCTTGTCTACAAGCCCCGCATTTTCAACTATCAGCGAAAGTACTTCAGCGTTCCTATCTCTATGGCTCAACCCGGTACGATCACTGAGACTCGCCGAAGTTCGCTAAGAAATGCTTCGCATTTAAAAGCGGGACAAATATCTACGGACTTTAGGTGTGAGCTACAATGGGTGTGTCCGCCTGCAGTGTCCGTCTTTGCCGGTGGTGGGCTGTGCAGTCGGACGCTTCCCCGGTATTTACATACGTTATCCACTACGTAATACACAGACACCAATACCAAGAACACGTACAAATTATGGAAGATCAGCCCTCACTTATCAGATACCTGCACTAATAAATCGTGTATCTTCGCAAATAAATTTTGATATCCCACCCCATATATTTAAAAAACAAATAAGACTTTTCCTATTAAATGACTGTGCAGCCGTTACAGCATAATCTCATTTATTGTCACTGCACCATTATTCATGCATTGCCTCTTTTTATATTTCAAACGTTTGCATTTTCGGTATGTGCAGTTTTCCTAACTATATGGGTGCATTTTAATTTCTTGTGCACTTACCTGTAACATTTATTTCGCTGTATCTGTGCATTTTGTATCTTCTTATATTTATTTTCCTGCGTACCGATGCTATTATATCTTATCAAGTTGTATTAGTTGTATAAGTTGTATCATGCTGTATTAGTTACAACTAGTTGTATTACTTATACTTTTTATTCGCTGCTGCCTATGCGGTCCCCCAGGTCCCTTCAGCCTGCTTTTCAACAGCTTTTTTGCCCGGAGAACCCCCAACTTTCTGTGTTGGAAATAGTTTCAAAGTTTCAAAGACACCTTAGACGTACTCAGGAGGTAGTAAATGTTCTCCTCGTTAGTACTACGTGTGTCAGGGATAGTTAACTTTACTACATGCGTATGTGACGGATTAGCGAACGCTCCTGCCTCCAGTGGAAATAGTGTACTATGCTTCAATAGTGATAGTCTTTAACTTATTTGATTACTTTGGAATAAAGGAATAGTTCAACGTAGTGACATACGTACACGGACACAGTACAATAAAAGAATCTGGACCTAAAACACCGATTGCTTATCTGAATCCATGTCTGTTCACCAGCACAATGTGCGCTTTTTTTAAATATGACCATAAATAGCGTTAACGCTATCGTTAGCGTATATGTCACGTAACAGTTTTGATCTTGAGCGTGTGCTATTGTGTGTTATCGTTATTGGTGCGAGCATGATTCTATCTACACTGCTACTTCATCATTCCTGTGTGCACCGCATTCACATCAGTAAGGACGCGAAGGGTTCAGGGATTGTAAATTAGTTTAACGCGACGTAATTGGTCAGTACGAATTAGAATCACCGGGCAGTGCCGTACCGCTTCATATTTCCATTATTCCGAGTACATATGTACTTCGCTCCAATAACTTCTGCCTTCTCACCGCAAATGTTGGTAAAACCTCCTTGGATGCGAAGCAGCTTATGGTCGAGCCTGTTCTGTCCCTGCACTGTCCACACCCCAACTGCGCATGCGCAACAGCTGCCCACGCTGGCAAGCAACGAGAACGCGCCCTCGCCCACGATAGACAGCACTGACGCAGGTAGCGTCTGCTAGCGAGTTTCTTGATTGAAAAAAAAAATTACAGCATATCCACGAAGTGAATGATGGTGAGTGGGCGAAGCTCGGGATGTTCATCGTAGATTGTGCTGAGTTCCGGATTAATTTAGTTAACGCGCACGCTACGAATCCTTATGGTTCAACTACGCACAAGTGAAATCTCCCACCGGCACTTCATTGCAAGTCAAGTTCCAGTACCTTTATATATGGGGTGATCAGCGAACGCTTTTGTAGCGCGAGCAGTTGGTTTTAAATGCGCAGCATTTGTCGCACGATGTCGCGCTTCGGCGTCGGCGGCGCCATCAACACACCCACTGCGCATGCTCGGCTCGTCTCGTGCCGGCCCACGAAGACACCCGCAAAACTGTCGCTCCAGGCGGGCGTTCAGCAAGCCGAGCATGCGCAGTGGGGGTGCGGACCTCTTCCCCGTACTCATCTTCCTCGAACGCGGGCGGTGTGTATATAAGCGGCGGAGCGCGCGCTCGGAATTCAATCCATCACTCGGGCAGCGCGACGCTTCTGCGAAACGGCAACGCCGAGCTGCGGATTCCGAACTTCGGGCACGAGAAGCAGCGAGCTTTAAGACCCCAGGTACGTGAGCGAGAAGCGGCGTGCAAACGTCGTCAACGACACGCGGCTCCGGACGCTGCTCGTGGACGCAAGCGCCCACCTTGGTACCGTCCAATACAACGACGGCACCAAGCAATAAAGACACACTTTAACTTTACACTCCTTGCCTTCGCTTCTCCTTCATTCAATAAATAAGAATCATAAAGACGAAATAACAATTAAGCATTCCCAAACCATACCCAATTACGCAATGATACGATACCCAATTACGATGATACGATTACGGTTGATGCGAATTTCGCGATGATGCGAATTTAATGTTGTTTTAGACGGACTACGTTGTATAAAATGCACCGTCATTCGGTGTTATACGAACAGCTTCCCAGCCATTGCGGATGATACGAACGCGCGATATGACCGCTTCATGTGCGCGAGCGAATGACTCAGATTTTTGACTGCAGATCTTTTTTCCACGAGTTCCTTACGACTTTGGACCGGAAAATGGCAGGGAAAGACACAAAAATTTTGCTTTTCGTCGACCCGTGTTCCGCCCATCCCTAAGACTGCAAAGACTGTAAGGTTCCTGCCCGCAAACACCACGAGCTGTCTATAGCCGCTGGATGCGGGAATAATCCGAAATGTGAAACACCATTTCAAGGGATTGCTTGTGCGGAGGTTCCTGGCGAAAATTGAGCGCAAGGATTAAAACTTGTGAATTAGCCTGCTTGACACGTTACATTTCTTGGCCATGTCCTGGGATAATGTGACCCAGGACACGATAGCGAACTACTTTCGCAAGTGTGGATGTTTCGCGGAATTGGATGCGGCTCCGACGGAAGAAAACCAAGAGCATGATGACGATTTGCACATCGAGGGTTGGGAAAAACTTGAAACTCGAGCTTCGGCGCGAGACTTCGTCACCGTGGACGACAATGTAGCCACCTGTGGGCTGCGATCCATGAAAGAATTGGTCAACGAGGCAAAGGATACCGAGTCTGAGAGTGATGGTGAAGATGCCGGTGAGTGTGATCTCCTACCGTCAACATCGGAAAACCTTGACGCCCTCTGTGTACTGCATCACACCGTAAGCACCGGCAGCTCGAGTGAAGAAACCGCAGCATGGTTTTATTACTTTCAGGCGGCTTTCTTGAGGAACAGCGAAGTTCAGAAAGTTCAAAAGAACATCATGGACTTTTTCAGCAAGAAGTAGTTGACGCCAATAAAGTTCTTATTTATCTTCATGATCAGCTTTAACTTGTTTTGGCTTGTACGAATTCGGGATGGTGCGAATATTTTACGTGCTCCCTACGAATTCGTATCATCGAGATTCTACTCTATAAAACTCCCAAAGAAAAATAATTCAAATAAATGCTTCCGAAGCACGGAATCGAACCAGCAACCTCTCGCTCCGCAGCGCGTGGTGCTAACCACTACGCCACACAGAGCAGATCCTTCAGGGAGCTAACTGCGAGCCTTATATGCACACCCTTTACCGCTGGCAGGACTCAGAGACGGCAGGCGCTTATAAGCGTTTCTTCATTACCAGCGAGATGGCGCAAGGAGCGCAACGGGCGCTTTTAAAAGTCGTTGGCCAGCTCGCTCGCTTCTTATAATATTTGCGTAGGGAGGCATTCCCCCTCTCTCCTTCTCTTTACTTTTATTCCCCTTTTCCCATCCCCCAGTGTAGGGTAGCAAACCGGACTCATGACTGGTTAACATCCCTGCCTTCCCTTCCTTATTTCTCTCTCTCTTGCGTAGGGAGAACCTTGCCCTTCCGCTGTCTGCTCGCGCGGTTGTCTCGTGGTCAGAGGAAGAGGGATGTTTCGAGCTTTCACCGTGATGTCCGCGCTGATGTTACGGGAGCGTACGAAAGTCACTCGAGCTCAAGGGATGCCGCTAAACGAAAAAAACAAAAGATGAGCGCGAACTATCAAGTGTCACATCTCGACACTTGAAGCACGCTAGTTTCCTTCGTTGCTTCGGCCGCCTTTACAACAGGAGAGCTGTTCAAACTGAGAGTATCCATTGTGACAGGTTATTCGCTCTCGTTCGGTGTGTATCCGTGCGTTCGTTTCGTGCGTGCTTCACTTGATAGTTCGCGCTCATCTTCTGTTTGTTCATTTAGCGGCCTCCTCTAAGCTCGAGGGATGCGCTGGAAATTTCAAGCTGCCTCTATGCTCTGCGCGTTGCGGTACTTTAATTAATATTGCTCCTGAAGCTGCGAGCCTCACTTCGTATAGCATTACAGTTTCTTGCTATCGCATTCATTCTTCGTCCTTGCGGCGAAACTCTTACTTTTTCCAGTACACGCCTTCGACAACACATTAGTCACGCTAACACACAACCACATTCATTTTCTTTTTTTTTTTTTGCCACATGCTTCTCTTCTCCTTCTCGTAAAGGGGAAGAGCGTGCGAAGCGTATGTATGCGAAAGCTTGGGAAGGCCTTCTTGACGAAGAAAACTTCACTTGTCGAAACGTTGTCTCTAGCAACAGTCCATGTTTTTTGATCGTTATAAAAGATCTGTTGATCAATTCAAAGAATCTTATTGCCACGGGAGAAAGCAAATGGGACAATACTATGTTGCTCTTGTTAGACATCACAATTCTGCGTCCAGGTATGTTCATGCAGTGCCTCTTAAACGTTTACTTCCCAGGATAGCGGTTCCGCACCTAGGAACTTTTTTCAAAGAGGAAGACAAGATTTATGGACAAAGTCAAGAGAAGCGCAAGGTGCCCAACAGCATGAGTGTACTCAAAAGCGAAGGTAACCTTTGTGTTCCATCCCAAAATTCCTTCATTTTCCGGCGGTGAAACGAACTACGAATGCAACTTTAATAACTCATATAAGAGATATGTATACAGGCATACACAAAAGCACTCTACACTTGTCATATGCGCCCCTCCACGGTGGTCTAATGGCTACGACATTCGGCTACTTATCTGAAGGTACTGGAATCATATCCCGGCCTCGGAGGCTTCATATTGATTTAGGCGAAATGTAGAGGCTCGTGCACTGTGCGATGTCAGGGCGCGTTAAACATTCTCAGGTAGTAGAAATTTCCGGAGCTCTCTACCACGGCGTCTGTCGTCATGATACCATGGTTTTGGGACGTAAGCCCCCAGAAATCAGTCAAATGATTCTCTTAACATTTTACAGTGCATACATATCCCTAAAGTGCTGGGACACTCATATTTTTGTGTGAATATAATAAATGTGAAATGTTAAGAGAACAAGTTGACTGATTTCGGAGGTTTTACGTCCCAAAAGTAGCTGCTACTATAAGAGACGCCGTAGTGGAGGGCTCTAGAAATTTGGACCACCTGAGGTTCTTTAACGCGCACTGACATAGCGGAGTTCCTGCGACCCTCGTATCATCGGCCGAGTACCATAGCCACTAGACTACCGTGGCATGCTGAAGCCTTCACCGTGCAGCGCACTTAAATAGTGTGATGATGATGATGATGATGATGATGATGGTGATTATTACTGCACTAAAGCTCTAACTATTACTTCTTTCCTATTCTATACAACGTATATATATCTGCAACAAATCGAGGCTTCATACAGAGTACGGGTACTTGGAAGAGTCATAGTGCTCATTGCAAAAAAAAAAAAAAATCACGCTTGCTATCCATTGCCAAGCCAGAAGCTCATCTGTTAGCTAGGAAGAAAACAAATGTGTGCGTCGGAAAAGTTCTCATTGGCAATGCGAAGTTTGAGAGCTTCTTAATACAATGCACACCAGCAATTACACCGCTGGGGACAGCGTCATCAACTGAAAAAAAAGAAAAATAGCCAACAAGACGGCGCCGAATAATAAGCGAAATATTCATGATTGTCCGCATTCTCACGAACTTCCAAAAGGCATCAAGTACACACTGTGCTGGAAGTACAAAAAAATAGAAAAATACACAGACCCCCCCTCCCCCCCCCCCCCCCCCCCTCCAGAGGACGGTAAGCCCGGTCAAAATGAAGGGGCCAGGGCCACGGTTATGAATCCAGCTTTTTTTTTTTTTTACTCATGGGTTTAATTTTTCTTCGAGGCATGATGAATAGAATGAAGCCACTTTCACGCCGGCTAGTGCCCTGAAACGTGCACACTTGGGCATAACAAAAGACACGTAAAAAAGACCTTCAAGAGCCAGAGCGCCACACGCTCCTAAAATGGGGTCAATCATCACTCCGAAATGCGCAGAGTCGAGAGGCGGTATAGGAGGGTCAGCGAGCGTCTCCAGCGCGGCGGCCCGGTTAAAAGATAGCGTTACCTTTAAAAAAATATCACGATACGTCAGTAAAAACAGCTGAGCTGATAACATCACCTTGCTTATCAGTCTGTTTAGCGGAGATGAGTGTATCGACAACATACGGCAGAGCATGCGTTACCGTATATAGTGTCTCTAACACTGACAACAGATCCAAATCAGTTGCACAGTTCCGTATACTAGCTAGCGCAAGCATGTGGCTCACGTGGTGGTTACGAGAACTAATGGCGTTCTAGTGAGATGCGGATCTTACAACAGATACCGATACGCCGCGTCCTCTGTTGCTGCATAGGCGCGGCGGGTGCGGCAGCTTTGTGAAATCCGTACTTGCCCCGCTAGTCTACATTGATTTGTTGCTCCTCTGAAGACCAACATGGTCTCCCTAATGAAAGTTCGTTGTTTTCTCTGAACGACAACTTGTCCAGTATGAATAGCAAGGGCGACGTTTAAGTTCCGGTATAAGCTATGAGGCGAAACTATTGCGATATTATTTGCGGCTGGACGTGTCTTGCAGAAAAAGCAGTCTATTATCCACTATCCGGTGTGGGATAAAATTAAAATATATAATGAGGAAATACAGCAAATAAAGATTGCCCGTAACGTGAGACAGCTGTACCAAATGCTGTGTACCGCGTAATCTGCGGAGGCAGAGTTGTTTTTCATTCTGTGTAAGCTTGTCTACCACTTAGCAACGAAGAGATATCCTTGATTCGCAGCGCATTGCCTGCGGGACATGATTATTACATCCATCCAGGACATGTAAGCCAAGGTGCTTGTTTCATTTGATTTTCATTGAATTTTTTTAAAAAGGCATGCTAATAAGTATACCTGTTTACGAGAAAGATGTATACATGGATTCGCTGTATTTACATGATCGTTTTTGTTTCTTCCCTCAAAGCTGTCCTGTACATTCTTTATTGCACATTGTACTGGACCGGCCACTAGCCACTTTAAGCTATCAGTCCAAATAATCGTTGTATGTTCATTATTATGTCATTGGAAGTAACTTTCCACTGATTGATTGATAAATTCCAGAACGAACTATAGTGCTTGAGCAGTGCGCCCTGTGAACAAGTGGTGTCAAATATATAGAATTAATAAACAATGCCGGTGTTCTCATCACTTTGTTTATAAGCATATGGCTAATTACTTGAATGAAGGTGGCTTAACAACAATCTAGAGGAAAGGATGGACGAGAGGTGGACACGAGAAGATTTAGAACCCGCACCCTGTGAAAACGTCGAAACGCTCTTCCCGATATGCCGTTTAGCGTTGAAGGCACAGTCTGGGGACATGAAGCACGCTTGGATGAGCGTAAACTTCCTTGGCAAAAAGAAACAAACGTACATTTGCCTACAACGTGCATGCTCGTGCTCAGCGCTTTTTAAGCGTATCGAACTGCCTGCATTTCTCTTGGTTCGCAAAGATTTCAAGGTCAGTTAGCTGCTCGTACGCCTTTCGGCTTGATATTGTGATAAGCATGCACCTGAGGTAGCGCACTGACATTCTGCTAGCATCGGTTTTTCCAATGGCGGATTCTCCCACCATAGCCTCCTAGCGCTCCGGATGAAATATGAGCATACCGGCCGTTGTCAAGTGATGGCACAATTAATGCATATAATTTCTGCAGTGTTTGGTAGGCCTTTACTCCATCTCTTCACATATCTTCACATATCTTGGCATCTTCACCCCATGACATTCTTTCACAACCACTGACAAATTGATTTACTGTATGACATCTGCTTGTTCTCTGTTGTAGCTGTTCACTATTCAGTTGACCACTTCCATGAGGTTCACTGTACCTTTTAACAGCGATTGGCTCGCTATAAGGCGACGCGCGTAAGATAAGACACTTCTTTGCTTACTCCTTCAGCGAGGAATTCAAAGGCCTGTTGCATAATTAATGCATCATGGACAACAATTTCTGACTGCGACATTAGTCTTGCTGTGGAACTTTGCTTACTGCCTTGGGATATCTTTTTTTCTAGGCAATGGCTTCCGCATTCGGTCCGTGAACGCTCCTCTATACTGGTTTGCGCTGGTTTGAATTTTGAATTTTGAATTTGAATTTTATTGATCACAATTTTTACATGAAATTTGCACGCACTGTGTGGACCCGTAGCCATAGGCTAGTTTGGGTCCAAAAAGATACATTTTACAATATGGCACTTTGGAAAAAACATAACTAAAGAAGTTATACAATATTTAATAAATAATCTGGAAAGATGCTGTACAGTACATGAAATAACCACAAAAGAGCAAAGAAGAAGACTCAGAACTCAGGGAAAAAAAAAGGAAAGACCTCTACTTACAGACTAAAAAATGAAGACAGCCATCACACTAAACATGACCGGACATTAAATAAATCAGGAACATTCTTCTAAATAGTGTTTTTCTAGTGTCTTAGTAAAGTTTGAACATACTTTTATTTCAAAAGATATCTCATTCCATATCTTAATACCAGCAAACTGTAAAATCCGTTCACCATATACGTTGTTAGTTCGCGGTATATTCCATTTACCCAAGGTTAGTTGTCTGGTAGAACGAGAAGGGGCGGAAAACATCGACACATTAAAAGGGTGGTTGTAATTGATAACCGTGTATACATATTTGGCTAGTTTTAATTTCCATAGCTTATCGAATGGCAAGATAAGTAATTGGAAAAACAGAGGTTTACTGGGAGCATTATACTCGGAATGAGTAATAATTCTTACAGCCCGTTTTTGAAGTCGTCTAACCGGGTCCAGGTAAGTTGTGTACGTGCTTCCCCAAGACTCAATGCAATATGAGATGTGACAATGAATGAAAGCATAATAAAGTATTCGTAGAGTAGTGGTATTAAAGTGTTGGCGAGCATGAATAAGTGCATGGCACTCTGAGGCTAATTTGGAACACACATTCTGAATCTGCATCCGCCAATGTAAGTTATTATCTATAGTGACACCAAGATATTTAATTGTGGTTACTTGCTCGATCACAGAATCGTTAATTTTAATGCGTATATCATTAGTATTAATGATTTTTAACCTAGAGTGAAATGTAATACATTTGGTTTTATCGGTATTTAGAGATAGTTTACTATTTGATAACCAATGAGCAACCTTTTCTAATTCGATGTTAGATTTCGACTCAAGATCACCTAGATTTTGACCTGTTACTAAGACACAAGTATCGTCAGCGTACATCAGTATGTTAGTAAACTGTAATATCTGCGGAAGGTCATTTATGTACAAGGAGAACAGCAATGGTCCCAGCACCGAGCCCTGAGGAACACCAGTATTCAAGTGACTCATAGAAGACATGAAATCATTAATTAAAACAGCCTGTTGGCGACCTTTCAGGTAGTCCGAAAGAAGTTCTAAAATGGTTCCACGGAAACCGTAATGTGGTAATTTATTTAGCAGTATTCTGTGCTCTACGGTGTCAAATGCATTTTTTAGGTCCAGAAAGATAACTGTTACTAACTTATTTTCATTCAAGGCTGTGTTTATAAATTGCGTAAGTGTCAAAACAGCGGTGGACGTAGAATAGTTTGGTCTAAATCCGTGTTGCTGATAGGAGAGCATGTTATATTTTGCAATAAATTTATAGAAACGATTAGCAAGAATTTTTTCGAAGATATTGTTAATTATGCTCAAAACAGAGATTGGCCTATAGTTGGACGGTTGTGAATGATCGCCACTTTTATGTATTGGAATAACCTTTGCAATTTTTAAACAAGAAGGGTAAATGGCTGCTCTCACGGAATGGTTAAAAAGGCGACACAAAACCGGTCCGAGGACGTCTAAATTTTCTTTAAGAAGCCTTACAGTTATCCCATCTAGGCCTGCCGATTTATTCGTTGGCATTCCTGATACAATAGATCTGATTTCCTCAAGTTCGATGTCATACATGACAAAAGAGTTCGGATTGGAATCCGAAAGAACATGATCGAGGCTGGGTTCCTTGAATTTTTTAGCTAGTGTTGAACCGATGGAGGCGAAGTAAGTGTTAAACGATTCAACTGTATTGGAGTCGATGACATCAGGAAGTACTTTAGAAGGCGGAGGGTGGCCGACAACATCATTTACAATTTGCCAAAGTTCTTTCGAATTACCATTCGCTTGCTCTATTTGTCGGGCATAATAATTCTTTTTACTCATTCGCATCAAGGCCACTGATTTATTACGCATTGCTTTATATTGGCGCAAAAATAATTCGTTATGCTTATGCCGTTTCCATTTGTCGTACCAGTAATCCTTGCCCCTTATGACCTCCAAGATTTCTTTATTCATCCAGGGACATAAGGGTGTTTCCCGTGAATGAACCGAAACTTTTGTGCTGCTAATTTTTATAGCGTTTTTGAGAAGAGAAATAAAGTTGGAAAATTCAATATTAGCGTCATCGTTGTATATTTCTTCAAAATTAGATCCAAGAAGAGTATTTCTTAAAGCCACGTAGTCGATTTTCGTTATAAACTTCAGCCCTTCACGTTTTTTATTCTTGAGATGATCAACAGAGACAAATATGGGGAAATGATCTGTGATAGGTTTGTCATACACTCCAGCGCTAACATTTTTCTCGGAATTCGTCAGCGCGTGGTCAATCATTGTAGCAGACGTTGCTGTCATTCGAGTTGGTGTGGTGATGAGATTGCGAAAGCGATACGATTTTAGTAAGTACATGTAGTCGTCGTTCGCTGAACTACGGGTATCAATGTTCATATCGCCAACAATAACAGCAGATTGTTTGACGTTGTTTGTTAGGTGACTCAGAATCATTTCAAGTGTTTCAAGAAAGGAGGGAAAACACGCATTTGGGGGGCGATAAACTACGCCCACTGTAAGTGAAGATTCCACCCTGACGAAAAGTGACTCAATGGCACGTGTACTGCATGATAGTGACGGAAGAATTTTATATGAATACTCATTTTTAACAAAAAGAGCAACACCTCCCCCTCGAGAACGAGAGTCACGCGGCTGCGATAGCATTGTGTAATCGGGAATAATAATGTTTTCATTCCTTTTTAGCCAAGTTTCAGTGACAGCGATCACATCAAAGCGTTTCGGCTGCTGGGAAATATATGCGAGGAGTTGATTAAGATTTTTTCTTATGCTACGAATGTTGCTATGAAATATCGACATGCCTCTGCAAATGTAGTTGTCTTGTTGATTTAGGTGAGACATTTTGTTTGAACTGGGTACGTGCGCCGGGTATAGACACAAGCGTGCTACCTAAACCACACCGCCAAGGTCGTCCTCGCAGGTCACATGAAACACACGCGAATTTTCACTTTTACGCATCAGGATCCTGCCGTCAGCCACCCACACAAACTTCCAGTTTTTTTCTCGCTTGAACTGTATTGCCTTCCCAAGCAGAACCTTGTTCTCGGGGCACAGATGTTCGTTTACGAACACCGGCTCGTGTCTCTCAAAACCAAGGGACGACCTGTTCAGTCTGTGTTTTTTGGCTGCCCCCAAGACCCTGTCTCGTGTCGATCTAGACAAAAACTTCACCACCACGTTTGGAGGGCCGCTCCCACGCGTTGGTACACGATGAACAGCATCAAGTGCGTTCTCTTCAAGCCTTACACCCAGTGACAACGCAATTTTGTTGACAGTCGAAGATAGGTCCTCATTAGGTACCTGTGGGATTCCCTTCAGTTCAATATTTTCCCTTCGACTGTACTGTTTAAGCTCAATTAGTTGCTTCCTAGTTTCTTTCAATTCCTTATTTAGCCTTGAATTTTCCTTTTGACACTCTATGCTGCGTGTCTTTGCCTCCGAAAGTTCTGAGCGCATACTTTTCATTTCGTTTCTAAAATCTTCGAAGGAGTTATGTGCCCCATTGACTTTGTGACAGCTATCAATTCGGCCTTCACAGCACTGATGGATGGGTCTTGATTCTTAATTGTAGTAGTAAGGTCAGTCATAGCCTTAACAAACTGCGCAGTCATTTCCATCAATACTTTTGTGACTTCCTTGATGCTGCCAGGGGGTTTGTCCGCTAAGGACTTTGCAAAGTCAGACAAAGGATCTGTTGCACTTGACATGATTGCACAAGAAAGACAATGGACAAATACGTTTTTCAGAGCAGTCCCGCAGCTATGAAATTTGAGTACCACTAATTAGGGTAGATGCGTATTTGCCTACCTGAAATGACGCAAATCGACGGTTTAGCAGACGTGAAGCACGGCTGCCAGGACCACTCTGAAGTGTACAAGCCAGCTGCGCGGTTTCTTATATAGGCGACAAAGATGCCGCCCCTCGATGAATTCCGGAACGGTGACGTATGCTTGCTTGTTTGATTGTTGTTGTTGTTGTTTTGTGGGGTTTTACGTCCCAAAACCAGTTCTGATTATGAGAGACGCCGTAGTGGAGGGCTCCGGAAATTTCGACCACCTGGGGTTCTTTAACGTGCACTGACATCGCACAGCACACGGGCCTCAACATTTCGCCTCCATCGAAATGCAGCCGCCGCGGCCGGGATTCGATCCCGCGACCCTCGGATCAGCAGCCGAGTACCTTAGTGACTAGACCACCGTGGCGGGGCGTTGCTTGTTTGATGAGTACGGTGACTGCCAGGATGCGCATGCGTCCGACGATGGCCTGCTGGCTGGTGCCAACCCTCGAAGTGTCCAAAGTTGCCTGAAATGACGCAAATCGACGGTTTAGCAGACGTGAAGCACACCATCACGGAGTACTTGGTGCTGGCACGTAAACACCGAGGAATTATCCTTATGATTTGGAAGTTTCCCATAATTTATTCGTCTTCGCCCAAGGCATCCCGAATTTTTGGCCATGATCCTTTCGCTGCAGGGCCTTTTGGTTCGGAAATGGGCGTTTTTGACTGTTGCCAGGAGAACACGACATATGGTGCCTCCTTGGAAACTACCATTTCCCGCGTGTTATGGGCACCTCCTTACCTTTGACTACAGAAGAGTAAGGCTCTACGACGACATCGCATAATCGATAATCGACGACATCGCATAATCGAATGGGGTGGAGGGCATACGATAAGCATTAAGAGATAATGAATAGTAGTCTACCATTATCTCTGAAGAGGAAGATGTATAACAGCTGCATATTACCGGTACTCAATTACGGGGCAGAAACTTGGAGGCTAACAGGGCTCAGCTTAAACTGAGGACGACGCAACCAGCTATGGAACGGAAAATCGTAGGTGTAACCCCAAGGGAGAAGAAGAGAGCTGAGTGGGTTAGGAAACAAATGCGTGTTAGGGACATATTACTAGAAATTAAGAAGAAGAAATGGGCCTGGGCGGGCCAAGACAACCGCTGGTCATTAAGGGTAACAGAGTGGATTCCTAGAGAAGGCGAGCGTGGCAGGAGGCGGCAGAAAGTTAGGTGGGCAGATGAGATCAGGAAGTTTGCGGGGATAAATTGGGCCCAGTTAGCAAGTGTAATACTTACTGCGAAAAACTTCCCCGCATAAAAGGGACTGTTTTGCAAACACGATCTCTACCCCAGCTGCGAATATCGCACATCGCCAGATGCTGATTAAAACATCAGTTGCAAATTTGGTCTGTCTCACTGCCCTCTATTGAGGTCCCGCTTTGCAGCCCCCCCCCCCCCCCCCCAAGAAAGGTGACGTTTTGAATATAGCCGCTTTGGAGCCCGAAGCAAATTGCGCCGACATCTTGCGTATAAACTCAAGCCAGCATTTGCACCCCTCCGACTAGTTCAATGGCCGTCCAGGCGAAAACAGAAATCTGCGGACGAAGTTTTGCATGAAGCAGCCAAAAACAGAGCAACAGAACAACCAGACGACATGCAGCCGCCGCGGAGAGTAGCGCGAAACCGGAAACGCTGCCGGTAGCGCGGTCTGATCGCGATGCCGTTAGATCACGCGACCGCCAACCGGCCCACGTTTTCAGTGGGGCTCCGAAACTGAGTTTGTTGAAGTAATGTTAGTCTCGGTCTCGTCCCGCTCCTTACTTTTTTCTTCGTCTTGTTCTTTTTACTCTAACAGCATGGTCACTATCACTCTTGATATGACTATCGTGATATAATGTCCCTATCATGTAGCGCTATCATTATCGATATCACTCACGTAGCAGTGGGCTCAGGGCAATGATTTAAGTAGTGGGTCGAGGGAGAACGGGGGTACGCTTTTCCTTTTTATGAAACCACATAGTTACCTTGCCGTAGAGGTGTAAGGCAGCCGCTGGTCCCCTTTGCGCTGCCCGAGGTGTGTCTTTCTCGTTTCCTCTTTTTTTTTCCCAGCTCTTATTTTCTCTTTGTCTCACACATAGCAAGTTGCGTTATGGTCGTCCCTACACAGAAATTTTGTAGTTCCCATAAATGCATGTTCTGCCTAGTCTAGCCTGTTTAGACAAGCGGTTATGACATTCGTCTTCGGAACGTGGGAAGCCGAGTTCGCATCCCACTTCGCCAATGAAGTTTTATTTGCCTTAAATTATAATTTCCTTATGCTAAAAACTGCGAACGACAACAGCGGTGACGCTTATGCTACTAATCAATCTCCACCATAACAGACCAGCTGTTAAAAATAACTGGAACAAAAGAGTTTACTCGTGCTCATCAGCACTCGAGTCGTCGTCCACGTCAGGAGCCTCCGCCCTTTTACCTGCATCGCTAGTGCTTGTGCGAAGGGAGCTGTACGGACAAGACATGCTGTGTCGCAAGAGCTCACTTTGTTGTGCATGCGCCAGTGACGCAAGAAACCCTCCACTGCTGTATCTGCGCGGGTGCAACTGAACGCCTCAAGGCTGGAACGCTTGGATGCCACCACAAACGTTAACTGCTGGAAGAAACACCGCAAACGGCGAAGCGCTTGCTTCTTGTTGGAAAATGGCGCGTGTGTGTGCTTTAAATGCCATGAAGCTGTCATGGTGTCCGGGTATTGCTTCCGATGCTCACCCAAGTACGCATCCCAAAGCCTTCCCTTACAAAAATTTCTAGGAACATTAACTTGGCTCTCTACAGAAAATTGTTACTACGACCTACGAACAACAAACAGAATGTCTACCATAGGTCTGTGTACTTCTTTACCGACTGCTTGTTGGCGTTCTGCGAACAACTGACCACCAACAGTGCATAGACGCGTGTTCATAGGCAGCCTGCTTACTTTCTACCAGTGCCCTATGAACATTTTTCTTTTGACGCTCTAGGAACATACTGCCAAGAGGATGTATGTTTATAGGCTTTCTTTGGATCATCTACTAACATTTGTCTCAGTATACCTTTTTAACAAGTGGTTAATATATCTAGGGAGGCATGTTCATGTACACACTGTTCACATTCTCAGAATGGTCTACCAACATATGTTAGCCCGTGACAGCTTGTGTCGAATGTGTGAACGAGTTGTACAACCAAGCGTACGCAAAATACATACGAAGAAGTAGCGAAATGAATAATTTATTATGCTTCATTGGTACACAGCAGTAAGAACAATAGACAAGCGCATTAGGTAGTAAATTTTAAAATACGCAACTTAAAGCAGCCTCTACTTAGCACGAGGTGGCTAGATAAATAGATGATTAAAATAAGCAGATCTGCTTGAGCCTCACAAACACATTCGCATAGAGGTATGATTTGTTCACGAGTATTTCAACTATCAGAAAGTTAAATAATTGATAAAAAGGAAAACAAAAAAGACCGTGTCATTTAACTTGAAAATTCATTCTAGTAGTAATTTACTACCAACCGCAGACACGTGGCACTGTATCATAAGCAATATGTGCTGTCAGATAGGCTTTGCACTTACAAATCAGCATTCCGAGGTACGCGCATGCATACTGCTAGGCTGAAGGTATATCAACGAAGGGAATAATAGGAATAACTATGCAGGAAAACTTACTACGTAAGCATCTTCGATCGGAAACAAAGAGAAATATGTGAGCAAAAGAAAATATTCAAGAGCATCACACTAACAGAACATACAAGAAGACTGGAAATAGTTCATGTGTGGTCAGAAGATATAACAAAACTCCAACGAGACGCAGAAGTAGTTACCACTTGGTCTTGTCTTTGCTGTATGCAGGTTGCAGTGATCTTGGCCTGAAACAGTGGAGGGCTTGTGCCGCGTGTCCGTTTTCTTGCCTAAAGCACATCCTAATAGCTTCGCCTTTCGGCAACACCACATAGTTTTGGACCACTCAAATTCAGGCACTCACACACATCGAAGAATATATCCAGGAGCTCACACATGTCGACAAACTCAACGGTTGGGGCTGGCATCCCCGACACACGGCGCATTCAGCATGTCGACGCAAAACTGCCAGACCGGTGACACAGCATGCGCACGCCGTTCTACCTGTCTCAAAACCTCTTTCCTCGGTACGCGCCAACAGTGAACAGAGAGCTTTCGCACAATGGATATTCTAGGAACCGCATAGGGGGGGGGGAAGGGTGTGGGGGGGGGACTGCCGGATTTGCTCCTCCTTGAAAACTAGTGGTGATGGTTCACGACTTTCGCGCGTGCAGCAGGTGCCAGCGCGGCGTGCCTTTCTGCATGGTTTGGAGGGTCGTTTTCAATGACCTTGGTTTTACCCATAGGTCGGCAGTGTAGGGGAACACTCACTCACACTCACTCACCCAAATTTTTCCAGCATCCGCACTCACTCGCACTCGCGCTCACCTCCACTCACACTCACTTGCACTCACTCGCACTCGCACTCACTTCCACTCACACTCACTCGCACTCACCTCCACTCACACTCACAAGCACTCACTCGCACTCGCACTCACCTCCACTCACACTCACTGGCACTCACTCGCACACGCACTCACTTCCACTCGCACTCACAAGCACTCACTCGCACTCGCACTCACCTCCACTCACACTCACTTGCACTCACTCGCACTCGCACTCACTTCCACTCGCACTCACAAGCACTCACTCGCACTCACCTCCACTCACACTCACTTGCACTCACTCGCACTAGCACTCACTTCCACTCACACTCACTGGCACTCACTCGCACTCGCACTCACCTCCACTCACACTCACAAGCACTCACTCGCACTCGCACTCACCTCCACTCACACTCACTCGCACTCGCACTCACTTCCACTCACACTCACTGCACTCACTCGCACTCGCACTCACTTCCACTCACACTCACAAGCACTCACTCGCACTCGCACTCACCTCCACTCACACTCACTTGCACTCACTCGCACTCGCACTCACTTCCACTCACACTCATTGGCTCTCAGTCGCACTCGCACTCACTTCCACTCACACTCACTGGCACTCACTCGCACTCGCACTCACTTCCACTCACACTCACTTGCACTCACTCGCACTCGCACTCACTTCCACTCGCACTCACAAGCACTCACTCGCACTCACCTCCACTCACACTCACAAGCACTCACTCGCACTCGCACTCACCTCCACTCACACTCACTGCACTCACTCGCACTCGCACTCACCTCCACTCATACTCACTTGCACTCACTCACACTCACTGGCACTCACTCGCACTCGCACTCACTCCACTCACACTCACTGGCACTCACTCACCTCCACTCACACTCACTTGCACTCACTCGCACTCGCACTCACTTCCACTCACACTCATTGGCACTCAGTCGCACTCGCACTCACTTCCACTCACACTCACTTGCACTCACTCACACTCGCACTCACTTCCACTCGCACTCACAAGCACTCACTCGCACTCACCTCCACTCACACTCACTTGCACTCACTCGCACTCGCACTCACTTCCACTCACACTCATTGGCACTCAGTCGCACTCGCACTCACTCCACTCACACTCACAAGCACTCACTCGCACTCACTTCCACTCACACTCACTGGCACTCACTCGCACTCGCACTCACCTCCACTCACACTCACAAGCACTCACTCGCAACACTCGCACGCACTTCCACTCACCATCATGGCACTCACTCGCACTCGCAATCACCTCACTCACACTCACAAGCACTCACTCGCACTCACTTCCACTCACACTCACTGGCACTCACTCGCACTCGCACTCACCTCCACTCACACTCACAAGCACTCACTCGCACTCACCTCCACTCATACTCACTTGCACTCACTCGCACTCGCACTCACCTCCACTCACACTCACTGGCACTCACTCGCACTCGCACTCACTTCCACTCACACTCACTGCACTCACTCGCACTCGCACTCACTTCCACTCACACTCACAAGCACTCACTCGCACTCGCACTCACTTCCACTCACACTCACTGCACTCACTCGCACTCGCACTCACTTCCACTCACACTCACAAGCACTCACTCGCACTCGCACTCACCTCCACTCAACACTCACTTGCACTCACTCGCACTCGCACTCACTTCCACTCACACTCATTGGCTCTCAGTCGCACTCGCACTCACTTCCACTCACACTCACTGCACTCACTCGCACTCGCACTCACTTCCACTCACACTCACAAGCACTCACTCGCACTCGCACTCACTTCCACTCACACTCACTGCACTCACTCGCACTCGCACTCACTTCCACTCACACTCACAAGCACTCACTCGCACTCGCACTCACCTCCACTCACACTCACTTGCACTCACTCGCACTCGCACTCACTTCCACTCACACTCATTGGCTCTCAGTCGCACTCGCACTCACTTCCACTCACACTCACTGGCACTCACTCGCACTCGCACTCACTTCCACTCACACTCACTTGCACTCACTCGCACTCGCACTCACTTCCACTCACACTCACAAGCACTCACTCGCACTCGCACTCACTTCCACTCACACTCACTGCACTCACTCGCACTCGCACTCACTTCCACTCACACTCACAAGCACTCACTCGCACTCGCACTCACTTCCACTCACACTCACTGCACTCACTCGCACTCGCACTCACTTCCACTCACACTCACTGGCACTCACTCGCACTCGCACTCACCTCCACTCACACTCACAAGCACTCACTCGCACTCGCACTCACCTCCACTCACACTCACTTGCACTCACTCGCACTCGCACTCACCTCCACTCACACTCACTGGCACTCACTCGCACTCGCACTCACTTCCACTCACACGCACTGCACTCACTCGCACTCGCACTCACTTCCACTCACACTCACAAGCACTCACTCGCACTCGCACTCACTTCCACTCACACTCACTGCACTCACTCGCACTCGCACTCACTTCCACTCACACTCACAAGCACTCACTCGCACTCGCACTCACCTCCACTCACACTCACTTGCACTCACTCGCACTCGCACTCACTTCCACTCACACTCATTGGCTCTCAGTCGCACTCGCACTCACTTCCACTCACACTCACTGGCACTCACTCGCACTCGCACTCACTTCCACTCACACTCACTTGCACTCACTCGCACTCGCACTCACTTCCACTCACACTCACAAGCACTCACTCGCACTCGCACTCACTTCCACTCACACTCACTGCACTCACTCGCACTCACTTCCACTAACACTCACAAGCACTCACTCGCACTCGCACTCACCTCCACTCACACTCACTTGCACTCACTCGCACTCGCACTCACTTCCACTCACACTCACTGGCACTCACTCGCACTCACCTCCACTCACACTCACTTGCACTCACTCGCACTCACTTCCACTCACACTCATTGGCACTCACTCGCACTCACTTCCACTCACACTCACTGGCACTCACTCGCACTCGCACTCACCTCCACTCACACTCACTTGCACTCACTCGCACTCGCACTCACTTCCACTCACACTTGTAGCGTTCCTATTTACAAGGACACAATAGAATACACTGCATTGGAACGTGCGTCCATCTTTTAATGCCTGCGTCTCTACCTCAACGTCCTCTTCTTTGCCCCCTAGGATGTTGCGCCCCCTCTTCTCCTAGCGGAAGGCTAATACCGCTTCACACTTCCAGGTTTCTTTTGCTATCCCCTCCTGGGGTAATACTTGAAAACATTTGCAATTGAAGCACATTCAACTGATCCGTGCTCGCCGATATACCAAACCGTCTTCAGTATTCCTTGCTGAGAGGCTGTCTTTGTCACAGAATAAGGACCGTAAAATTTTGCGTTGACATCTTTCACTCCCTTCCTAACTAGAACGAGGTCAGTGACCTGGATGTCTGGAATTTCCGAGTTATGTCTCTTGTCAAAATTTCGCTTCATTCGGGTACGGTACCTCCCTCCCAACGCTTTTTCTTTCCGCTCCTCGATGATCTTGAGATTTTCTAGGAGTCCCAACTCACGATCCGCC
Organism: Hyalomma asiaticum; assembly: GCA_013339685.2. Taxonomy (NCBI): domain Eukaryota; kingdom Metazoa; phylum Arthropoda; class Arachnida; order Ixodida; family Ixodidae; genus Hyalomma; species Hyalomma asiaticum. The sequence continues at coordinate 81,368,112 of CM023483.1, forward strand.
TGCAAAATAGGGGCTTCTCCTGATGAAGCGAACTGTGGACTACATCCCAAGCCAGTGGTGTAGGAGCGGTTATGATGCCTAACGGCCGCTTCTAAAGAGCATTTCCATCCACCAGGGAAATTTTCGTACATCCTCATGAACTGCTTTACATCCCGTATCGCACGCTCTGCAAGTCCGTTCGCCGCAGGGTGGTATGGCGCGCAGAACTTGATCGATACATTATGTTCTCGAGCCCATCCTGCTAATCTTTCGCTCCTGAACGCTGGACCGTTATCACACACGATCGTCCTCGTTGTCCTAAACATATCTCTTTCGAGGAGAGCGATGACGCTATTTGCGTCTTCTCTTCCTGCGCGTGCCGCGACCATTCGTGTGCATTCATCTATGGCCAGAAGAAACGCTTGCGTTTTTCTGACCCCTTCTCGTTTCTTATTTAGTTCGGCAAAGTCCAGGTGGACGACTTCAAAAGGCACCTTCGAGTGGCAAGGAAGTATCATGGCATCCGTAGACTGCTTGTATTTGACCTTATTCACTTGACAAATGTGGCATGAACGAACGTACTGATTGACATCTTCCTTCATGCGGGGCCACTTAAATCGCTTGACTAGTTTATTGTAAGTGCGCCAAAATCCATCGTGTCCTCCTGACTCCGGGCTGTCGTGGTACAAATAAAGAACCTTAGGAACCAGCGTTGGCGGAACTTGGTAACGACCTTCAATAAAAGTGAGAGGTTCGGTGCCTTCCCACAATTTCAATTAATTAATTTCGTCCGGTTGTTCATTGCTGGATTGTATCATTAATCGCGACAAAGCATCTGCATCAGTTAAAAGAGGTCCAGGTCGGTGGGAGATGGTGAAGTCAAACTGCTGCAAGTAATTCACCCATCTGGCAATACGTCCTTTTGGTTGGGTCATATTCAAGAGGTGAGTGAGAGCCTGGTGATCCGTGAACAAAGTGAACTTCGTGCCTTCGAGGTAAGTGCGGAAGTACTGAATCGCTTTAAGGACTGCAAGTGCCTCCTTTTCAGTAGTGGTGTAGTTGACTTCAGGTGGCTTCAGTGTATAGCTGTAATACCCCACGACATGTCTCTTTTTACGGCCAGATGAGTCACAACACTTCTGGTACAAAACCGCACCTGTCCCGTAGTGTGAAGCGTCGGTATTCAGCTCAAAGGGTAAACTGAAGTCAGGTATCCGTAGAACAGGGTCAGCAGAAATTTTCTGTACCAAATCGCGGTAAACTTCCTCACATTCATTGTTCCACTCAAAGGGAACTTCCCTTTGTGTAAGGCGTGTGAGGCACCTTGTTTTTATGGCAAAGTCCTTTATGAAAGGTCTGAAATGTCCTGCTAATCCCAGAAACACACGCAATGAGTGTACGTCGTATGGTTTAACCAGTTGGGAGATCCTCTCGACAGACTCTTGTTTAGTGCTTTTGGTTGTTCCATCAAAGACTCTTCCAAGGAAAACAACTTTTTTCTGAAAGAAGGCGCTTTTCTTAAAATTGACTTTCAGGTGCGCCGTGCTCAAGGCAGTTAGTACCTGAGACAAGTGATCTTGATGCTCAGCCTCTGTTTTTGAGAAAACGATAATATCGTCTATGTACACATTGCAAAATACTCCTAAGAAAGGCTTCAGAACTTCGTTCATAATCTTCTGGAACCATGCCGGCGAGTTCTTCCAGCCGAATGGAAGCCTGTTATACTCATACAGGTCAAAAGGCGTTATAAAAGCAGTGTACATTTTTGTTTCTTCTGTTAGCGGAATCTGCCAGAAGCCTTTGCATAAGTCAATACGAGAAAAATGTTGGCAGCCACCTGTCTCATCTATAATCGTGTCTATCTTTGGCATGGGGAATGGTATAAGGTCGGTTTGACGATTGAGAGCCCTGTAGTCTGTGCAGAGTCTGAAAGTTCCATCTTCCTTTGGCGCTATTGTTATAGGAGATGCGAAAGGTGATACAGACGGTCGAATTATATCAGCGTCCAGCATCTCTTGTAGTTCTTTCTTCAACCACATCTTCCGCTCTCTTGACATGTTGTAAGGTGACTTGCGGATGACGGTCTTGTTAGTTAGTTCAAAAGGGACCTTGTGTGACGTCATCGCTGGTGGGTAGTTTCCTACACATACGAGTTCAGGGTATGCCTTTTCAACATCTGTTGCACATTTTACAACTCGCAGGTCATCTTCTTTACCCTCCTGTGTCTCGTTCCTTGGTAATCTTTCAACTAAAACCACATCATCCCAGTAAACATTGATTTTGAGTTTCTTTATATCTGGCCTGGAGAGAAGAAAGTCGTATGTCACGCCCTCAATCACCAATACTTCACTATCTATCTTGTGCCCTTGAAAGTCGATGGTTACTGAAGCCCACTGATTGTGCAATGCCACCTTTCCGTCATAACCTTGCACTCGTAGCACTCTTCCGCTATGAATATGATTCACATCCGCTAGCTTGGCATTTAATATCGACACAGAAGCACCGCTGTCTACCAGGGCCATCATGTGTCTGTTGCCGACTTTCACAGGAATGTGAAGTAGGCTAGAGCGAGCTAAATAAACAGTCTCAGTTGTGGTCATCGGGTCGGACTGATCACCCTCATTTATTAGTTTTTGTCATCGAAGGACCCTCGGCGTCGGTATCGATGTTATGCACACGACCTGTGCGGGCGCGCCAGCCCGACTTTTCTTCCCTGCTGTCAAGACGGCTCGGTTCTCGTTCATTGCACCTTGAACCGCCCGCGACAGACCACCTGAAGCGTCCACTAGAAGTGGCAGGATGTTGTTCATCGGAAGTCGATTGGATGTCCTGAAGACACTCTAAAAGCCCGTCTACAGTTTTTGGGGACCGTACTAAAGCTTGCTTCTGAACTTCGGCGTGCAGTCCATGCATTATTAGGGCTACCACAGCAGATGGTGGCAGCAAAGGCTCGGCCAGTTTTAAAAGGCGGCGTTTCTCAAAAAAGTACTCGAGAAGGGAGCCCTGCGTGAATTTGAATTTAAGTGCAGTGTCCCATCTTTGTACTGGATTGGTCCTAAATGTTGACAAGAATGATTCCTTCCACTCCTTCCAAGGGTTGTTAGCGTCTTCAATAACACGTAACTCGTACCACTTGCGCGCGACGCCTTTCAAGTAAGTGCGCATGTTAGAAATCTTGTCATCGTCAGAGTACCACTTGTTCTTCACAGCGGCATATTCGTAGAATTCCATCCAACTGTCTGGGCTTGAAGACGAGCCGTCAAATGCGTCTGGCTCAACAAGTTTAGGCACGGGCTTTTCAGCTTTTAGGGAACTGATCAGCGACGTTACGAGTTGGTTCTGTTGTACAACCTGCTCTTGCTGTAGCTGAAGAGCTTTCAAAATGAGGCTCACCTCATCCGTTGAAGACCGTGATCCAGAGTGCTTTCGACGCATCGGCTGAAGGACTAGCTCGTCAAAAGTCTGCAGACGCAAGTTCACTTTCACAGCACCTCTTCGACGTAGTTGATCAGTGTCCATGGAAGATTTCTCCAAGACCACATTTACAAGTTCAGCAGAGCTGAGTTCCCGGGGTAGTTCCACCGCTGGTTCATCATGAGCTTGGTATTTCGAAAAGATGATATCCTCCGCGGAGGCCTCGTCAAGGAAGAAGGTCACCCACATCTTGTAGTCGATTGTCGACTGCGCCAAAATAATGTAGCGTTCCTATTTACAAGGACACAATAGAATACACTGCATTGGAACGTGCGTCCATCTTTTAATGCCTGCGTCTCTACCTCAACGTCCTCTTCTTTGCCCCCTAGGATGTTGCGCCCCCTCTTCTCCTAGCGGAAGGCTAATACCGCTTCAACACTCATTGGCACTCACTCGCACTCGCACTCACGTCTATGAAATGAGTGCGAGTGAGTGCGAGTGAGTGCACTCATGAGTGAGTGCGCCGACCTATGCAGGCATCTGCGGCAAATAGAGTGACACGAGTTTTTCCTCCCGGATAGAATAAACGGCAGCGGTGCCAGTACACTGCGCAGGTTTCACCTGGTCGCCGACCTAACTCGGCACTACGCGCACCTCTTCTGTCGCGCGTACATCTCGAACTGTGAGCGCTGTCTAATGTATCAGAGACTAGAACACATAGTATTGCGCGACTGTCCCCCATTCGTGCCACAGCAGTAGACGGCGGCCACTAAGCTGGCTGATATGGGAGTACAAGCAATAGATGAAAGACGTATTTCACCCGAAATAGGCGACCATACCGAATTACCAAATGCTACAAGGTCACTTTTATCAATAGAAATGGACTGGATGCTAGACGTTCGGTACCACTGCGCTAAGTTGCGGATTATGAAAAGCGACTATTAAACTTAGATGCAACTAAAGTGGCTTCTTTCCATTATGCGACTATTAGACCTTTATCATAATCCTCGAGTTCATTTCCCTGCACAGCATATTCGTCCGACTAATGGCGGCCCCTGTCGCGTTTCAAGTAGAGGCGAGGTCCCAGTTACCCGTGCTGGGGTTTGACTATTGGTAGTGTTTATGCCAAGAGATCGGCGACCACAGCCTCCCAGGCATCACACTTGGCGCAAGAGGTACGCCCCAGGGAGCCGTATTATCCCCTATTCTTTTCAACATTGCACTTCTTGATCTGCCCCAGCAGCTAGCTAAAATCCCAGATATTCATTTCAGCTTCTACGCCGACGACATCACTGTCTGGGCAAACCGAGGCAGTGACGCCGACATAGAAGAGCACCTGCAGTTGGCACTAGACACCATTGACACATATGTACGAGGGCGTGGCCTAACCTGCTCCCCTTCCAAATCAGAGCTTTTCCTCTACCGCCCCAAGGAGCGTAATTTAGTAATTCCACCCATATCCCTCACGCTAGGTGCCAATCCCATCCCACTAGTCTCTAAAATTCGTGTGCTAGGGCTAGTTTTATACTCGCATGGCGCACACGGAGAAGTCATAAGGACTCTCCAGGCACACACTCAACAGACCACCCGACTAATTCGCCGCATAGCGAACCGTCGGGCCGGCCTGCGCGAGGGCAACACGCTTCGACTAACACAGGCTTACGTCATAAGCCGCACCACATATGCCCTCCCTTACCTACCCCTCCGTAAAAAGGAGAGAGACCGGATTAACGCGCTCCTACGCAGTTGCACGAAAACGGCTCTACGCCTTCCTCCCAGCACGTCCAACGAACGACTCCTTAAACTCGGTGTGCACAACACTTTTGAGGAACTCTCAGAAGCCACCTTTACGGCACAAAAATCGCGTCTCTCTAATTCAGTGGCTGGCCGTACCCTGTTATCCAAGTTAAACCTAACTACAATTACACGCTCACCCGAGGGGGTCCCTCTTTCTTCAAACCTTCGGTCTCACCTCAACGTCCCCCCCATTCCAAAGAACATGCACCCTGAGCGAGACGAGAAACGCAGAAAGGCAAGAGCTCGGGCTCTCCAAAAACAGTATGGCGAGGACCATGGTGTGGTCTACGTGTACGCAGCGGCATATACGTCAGGATCAGTGTTGTACGGAACGTCGTTCCAAGGAACGACGTTCCTGGAACTAGTTCCTTTTTGGAGGAACGAAGGAACGCTAGCGTTCCTTTAAGAGTTGGTGGAACTGTAACGGTAACGCGTTACATTTATGCAGTAACGGCAGGGGGAACGACGTTCCTTTTATAAGCGTTCCACATGTCCGCATGTTGGACGGATAGGCCGGGCCCCAACCGCTGAGGCCGAGCCTTGAGTCCCCGCTTCCCTGTTAGCAGTCTCCGTCACTCAAAAGAAAACTACACGCAAAACGTCACTCCTTTACTCTCCCTCTTCGTGGCTTCGACGAGGGCGAAACTTCTCTTTCGCCAGTGTAAGCACACCACACAAGTGCATTTCGTTACCCCCATACGGTGGCCGCGCACTGTCGCTGGGCGAAATGTTTCCGGCTGTCTACGGACGCAGGCGGAACCACAGCCAGCCGCGAAATTCCTTTCGTCCCTTCAGATCCCGCCGCCAAGGCTCCCTTCGAACTAAGACACTGACAACGCGCGCTTTGCTCAATGCATTGGTTCTGAGAATGCGGTTACGGCTCAAACGTGTGGGCATCGGCGTCAATGGCATTTTTTACGCAGGAGGCCGCTCGGCGAAGCAGACGAGCTGCGGCAAATGTTACCGTGAAGTCAAAATAACGTGACGTGGCTAGCAGGCAGGCAGTGTCTCGATCAACGTAGCTGTGTGTGGGCTGGCGACACTTAGCAGCCGGAAACGTAAACCACGAGAGTTTGGAGAACAGAACTACAAGGCCAGCCAGCACGACCGAGCCGGCTGGGGTTTGTTAACAAAAGGGTGGCGTGGTCTCTTGTCAAACGTCCAACTGAAGATCGCTGAGAAGACATCAGCTGCTGTGTTTCCACGGACGCTCCCGGCTTGCTTGAGTGGGGAATTGTTGGATTCTCCGAAAGTCGTGTTGCAAGCGACCATTCCGACGCAGCATACTCTACTCGACACGCTGCCGGCCTCTGCTGATGGGGCGACAACGTCCACCGAAAAAGGAAAACTTGGCCCTCCTGCTGTGACGAAAGGGGTCGACGAAAGGGCCGTAGTTATGGCGAAACAACTCTCAGGCGCCAGCAGGGGTGCAGGAAATCGACAGGAAAGCGCGCGGGACGACACCAACCACGTGGGGAGGGGTAGAAGTCTTTCGCTTTATTTGAGCCAGTCTGAAGAGCAAGGAACGGTCGTTCTGAAGGCTGGACACACTGCAGTGATCGTTCACTTGGCATTCGAAAATCACGGAACACCATCCCGCCTCCTGTGCCATCAGATTCTGTTGCAATGAGTACCTATGTGGAATTATAAATTGCTTCCTGGCCATGACTACCCCCGATGTTTCAACCGACTGAATACAACATCGCACGCCTGTGTTTAGCCCAATGTATGACTTGTGCTCCATCAAACAGTACAAGTGGAGTGTCGAAAAGATCGGCGAGAAACTAAAAGCAGCACGTGCATGTATGGTTTATTTAATGTTCTTTCCTATTCGCATAACGAAAAGACAGCTTTGTGTTCTAAGTGTTGATTGATTGATTGATTTGTGGGGTTTAACGTCCCAAGACCATCTATGATTATGAGACACGCCGTAGTGGAGGTCTCCGGAAATTTCAACCACCTGGGGTTCTTTAACGTGCACTGACATCGCACAGCACACGGGCCTCAACATTTCGCCTCCATCGAAATGCAGCCGCCGCGGCCGGGATTCGATCCCGCGACCCTCGGATCTGCAGCCGAGTACCTTAGCCACTAGACCACCGTGGCGGGGCACGGTGTTCTAAGTGTAAATCGGCCCATTTGTTACTTTCTTGTTCACATTAGGTATGATTTCTACTATGTCTTGATCTCATAAGAACTAGAGCCACGCTCAGTAGCACGTGCGCAAGTTTTTGCTACTTGGGTTGTGCGGTTGTGCTGCTCCGAACCTTTCAAGCATGACATACGTCATTTTTGTTTTCAGACATCATTTCTTGGTTGGTGTCCGATGAAATGATGCACGTGAGGCGATTTATTTATTTATTTATTTATTTATTTATTTATTTATTTATTTATTTATTTATTTTCCACCTATTAATGTAATTTCACTATTGCATGAAAGTGGGGCTGCTGTAGAAATTGAACAGACAAAGCGTACTCCTTAGGACGCCATAAGAAAAAGAGATACTCCTACGTCGTCGTCGGTAAGCTCATCAGCTGATCATGCAGTTCGAATTCTCCACACCGACACACGCTGCGCACCACCATAAATAACAGCCAAAGAACAGTATCACAAATGCTTTAAAATTGTGAGACCTAAGCAAAATAATATATTCAGAACTGTCAATTGGACTACTAAACGACTAAAAAGACTACTAATACTACCAATACTGAGGGAAGAAATTTAGGGCAGCAAATGATGACGACATATCGGGAAATCTTGTTGCAGTATTGATAGACGCGGGTGAAGCACGAGCTATTATATGCCAATTGATGTAGATCGACAGGTCTACAGCATACATAGCTTTTAGTGTTAAATGTAGGCTTGCTACTCATAATGTCTCATGTGTTGGTGAATGCGAGTGACTTTCTATCTGCACACCTGAGGAGCACTATTCTGGCTACTCATTGGAAGACCCATTATGTGTTGCACTTGTAATAGACTAGAGTCAAATTCGCTGTGAACAATTCGGGACTACGTTCGGTGCTCCCTGAAAAAATGTCTAGAAGCGTTTATTTTCATATTTTCTATCTCGGTAATCTGCTGCCGGTAAGGTTCAAGTTCACGAAGTGTACGTAGCTCGAATTGAATTTAAAGCGTTTAAGCCACTTAATTTCAGCTCACAATTTTCCGAAACTATTTTGAATCTTAAAAATCAAATGTAACGTAAATGTAACGACACGTTCCAATTTCCAAAATGTAACTGGAACGCGTTCCTTTCTGATTGAAGGAACTTGTAACGGGAACTCGTTACAAAATCGGCAAGGAACGAGGAACGAGCTTTCGTTCCTGTTTTGGAGGAACGTGTACAACACTGGTCAGGATCCCGTATGGCACTGACGGTAGCTGACAACGAGGCGAAACTTCTAAATTGCAGCTCAATCATTACCAATTCCTCCACAGAGGCAGAGGAGGCAGCCATCGCGCTTGCGCTGATCTCTACATCTGCCACCACAATTATAAGCGACTCTAAATCTGCTATCCTAAATTTTGCCAGTGGCTTAATATCTCGCACCACTGCTCGCTTATTACGCTTCTGGCAGCCCCGGCACTCCATAAGCCTCATCTGGACACCAGCACATGCCGGCCTCCCTGGCAACGAGGAGGCTCATTCCCTAGCCCGAGGTCTCACATTCCGGGCAGGAGAAATCGAGCCCCCTTTACAGGCCGAGGAGCGCCTGCTCTCTTTCCGTGATATTCTCGCGTACTACCGGGACGAACGGAGAGTATACGCACCCCCAGCTTCATCCCTAACCGTAACGCAGGCCGCACATTGGCGTCGCTTACAAACTAGGACCGCCCCATACCCCATACTACTAAACGCCCAATATCCAGACCAATTCCCCTCTTCATGCAAACTTTGCGGCAAACCAGGGGATTTTCTGCACATCCTCCTCACGTGCCCCACTTTCCCCCATCCCCCATCACCGGCTGTGGCGGTGTCTTACTGGGAGTCCACCATGAATAGCACTTCCGCCTCCGATCAGCGCAAGGTCATCTCCTGCGCGATGAAGAGGATTGCGCTGCAAGGCCTTTCCTGTGTTTTGTAAGGGTGTCTCCTCAGTGAAGGAGCACCCACGTGCCATGTAGGGGGCTCCGCCCCCGCATTCAAACATTGGCAATAAATGTTTTTTACCTACCTATGCCAAGAGAGCCGGGTCGACATTCTCCGCGTCACAGCACATTGTTTTGCAGAAGTAAATAGCTGCCATAAGTTGGGCTAGTTCGTATCAAGCGTAATGAAATATGATTACTGGCGTCCATGTCCCCTTTGCGCAAGCAGTCATGTCTTATTATGTATATACGGATCACAAATTCTTATCCCCATCCTCATACTTCATCACTCTTCTTCTGTTGCGTTGTCCCCGAAGTAGAGTAGAAGGCCGGGGCGTACTAGATCAGGCCACCCTCTCTACCTGTCTCCAGTGTATTGGACTTCAAGTACGCGAGTATGTAGCTTCATTATGAAACTGAGGTTTCTTCGATGTAACGTTGCTCGCTGTGACAGATTATGCACTGCATTGTGATGCTGTTCATTATACCGATTATGTTAATATTTCATGCGATATTTTCTTTGAAGGTCACTTTGGTCAGTATTCATTGTCACTTGATTGATGCTTTTGGTAGTCTTTTCAAGCTTGCCTCTTTACATCAGCTGATGTCCTAGGCAAATTTTCACTTTGATACCTGGGTCATATTTGAGTTCTTTTGTTCATACTCATTGATTTTATGTGGCGAAGATACTGCATAACATGACTGAAAGCGGCTATCACACAGTCATCCATTATGCTGTCTGTGCTCATATAACAGGATGCGCTGCTCTCATGCTGAGAAATGCATTGTCGTTTGGCTTTTGATTATTGTTACTAGTGCGCTTTCTGTAAGCCTCTAGTCGTTAATAAGTTCCAGATATATTTAAATTATTTCTTCTGCAGTTCCTTTTGAATATTTGTGGTTTTATTTTTCTCGCATTTCTCTTTTCTTTAAACTACCATAAGTTAGTTTCTCAACGAAATGTTGAATGAAATGTTGTTGACGTCATGATCATTGGCAGTGGGGCCTCCTTGTCAGGCCGCTTGCCAAGAAACTTTCTATCCTTATCTGTAGAAAGATATGTCACTACTGTTTTTGGTAGATTTGCTTCATACTATACAAAGTACAAGCTATATTGATTTTTCTATGCATGACAACTAATTGTCACCTAAATGCTAAGACTGATGAAACCTTTGCAGACAACTGTGTGCCTACCTTACTGCACTATTGCTCTGTTGCACTCAATGCTGGTGCTTTGACCCACCAGAAAAAAAAAGTTCCACGCAAGTGCGACACCAGCACTTCTTCCTAGTGTAGTGAAGAGGAGGAAGAAGAAGCGCATTGGCATTTGTCGCTGTGCGCGTGATCTTCGTGTTGCGTCGTGTTGGCTCTCGACTGCCTTCTCGAACCAACAGCATCAGCATCCTCTGCACGATAATAAATCGTCGTACGACATTTGGTGGAAGTGCTGGGTATCCCCTTGAATCTCATCCTGGAGCTACGCAGCCGAAGGTTGCCGACTGCATCAGCTGCTACCATGACTGAGCCTGCCAACAATCAGCCTGGAGCCGCCGCCGTCCCTCCTGTCATCTGCGGCGGAGCCCAGCGGCAGCGGGACCCCCCTATCTTTAGCGGCGCAGGTGAGACCGACGCTGAAGACTGGCTATCCACCTATGAGCGCGTCAGCGAACACAACTAATGGGATGATGCGGCGAAACTGCACGCTGTGTCCTTCTACCTCGCCGACGTTGCAAATTTGTGGTTTCACAACCACGAGCGCGAACTGCCAACATGGTCTGTTTTCAAGACAGCCTTCGCGGAAGTTTTCGGCCGGCCGACCTTAAGAAAACTTCGAGCGGAGCAGCGTCTACGACAGCGCGCTCAGCAACCCGGCGAGTCGTACACGAGCTACATAGAAGATGTCGTGGATATTTGCGGCCGCGCCGATCCTAGCATGAGCGAAGAGGACAAAGCCAAGAATATACTTAAAGGCATCGAGGACGACGCATTTCAAATGCTGCTCGCACGAAACCCTACTTCTGTCGCTGCCGTCGTCACTCTTTGCCAGAGCTTCGATGAGCTGCGTCGACAAAGGGTCCTTACGCGCAGCTCTGTTACGCCCGCCCCCTCTATCGCAAGCCTAACGCTCGCCTCCAACCTGTCGTCGGATGCGGTACTTCCCGGCCAAATTAGACTTCATTCGGGAAGAGGTGGCGCGGCAACTGTCTATGCTACCTGTGAGCGATCCACCTCCTCAGCGTGACACGACTTTGGCTGCGCCCATCAGGAGGGCCATTCGAGACGAAGTTGCTGAGTCGCTAACTTTGGCGCAATCCATGACTCAACCCATGGCTCAACCTTGTCCTCCCGTGGCTGCACCGCTGACATGTGCTGCAGCCGCAGCACGACCTGCATCGCCGGCATTCATGTTACCTGCGGCAATGCGACCGCAGACGTCGCCACCTCCTTTGCCTCCTCGAATGCCACCGCGAAGCCATGCCGTCCAGAGCCCCTGACGCACACGCGACAACCGACCTATATGCTTCGCTTGCGGTATCGCCGGCCACATCGCGCGCTTCTGTGATTGCCGTATGCTGCCTGCTGGTCCAGCAGTGGCAGCGCCTGGATATGTGTATCCGCACAATCCTAATGCGCATGCCACGCGCACGGACCCAGACCCAGTCAGCTCGCCGTCTTCTCGGCGGCCTTTCGACAACCACCGCTCGCCGTCACCGCGTCGTCGTTCGCTGTCCCCCTTGCGCCGCCGCCAGTCACCTAGCGAGGGAAACTAGTTGCTGCAGTTCCGCAGGCACGAACTGCAAGCGTCGCGACTTCTACAAGGCCTGCACAGTCACCACGCAATTTACTGGACGTCATGGTCGAAGGAACTGCCGCAACTGCGCTTATAGATACAGGGACCGCCGTGTCTGTCATACACGAAAAACTTTGTCGCCGACTGCGTAAGGTAACGACGCCGTTGTGTGGCATGTTGCTGCGTACCGCAAGCACGCAGAACATTGCACCGCTTGCGGCGTGTACCGCAAGGGTCGTTATTGATGGCGTCGTGTATGTTGTGCAATTTCTTGTGTTGTCTGCTTGCTCACATGACATCATCCTCGGTTGGGATTTCTTATCTCATCATCGTGCCATCATAGACTGTGCTCGTGCCGAAGTAGCGCTTTTCCCGCTTGCTGATTTCGCGCTTCCTGAGCCTTCTGCAAGAAAAGTCGCCAAGCTCACTGTTGTGTCGGACACGGACATCCCGCCCGAAGTGTCGGTGCTTGCGTCCGTATCTTGTTCCGCCGAGCCAGATGCTACCGTACTTTTTGCGCCGTCGCCTATTTTTCAACGCCGCAAGGCTCTGCCTCTCCCGTTCGCTATCCTCACCACTACATCCGGATTATCAACAATGCTCGTTTCCAATCCTTTTCCGTTCAGCGTAACGTTACTGCGCGGAGAGTCACTTGGTCGTGTTCAGCCGATTGACCCGCTTCACGTTCTCGAAACTTCCGACGACACGCCGTGTTACCAGCTCGACGCCCTTACTTCTCGCATACAGTGCGCATCGCCCAATCCTCAATGTCGCCGTCGTCGTCTTCGTCGTCATCGGCTGCGGCCGTCCTACAAGCTGCTTTGGACGACAACCTGCCGTCTTCTTACCGCCAGCAGGTGCTCGCGCTTCTTCAGGAATTTCGTTCCTCATTTGATTGTGACCAACCATCCTTAGGACGTACATCGAACGTCACTCACAGCGTTCACACTGGTGAGCATCCTCCGTTACGTCGGCGACCATACCGCGTGTCGGCAGCCGAGCGGAAGGTCATAAACGAGCAAGTTGACGATATGCTGCGACGTGGAGTCATTCGCCCTTCACACAGTCCTTGGGCTTCGCCCGTGGTATTGGTACGCAAGAAAGACGGGTCAATACGCTTTTGTGTGGATTATCGTCGGCTGAATAAGATAACTCGAAAAGATATCTACCCACTGCCCCGGATAGATGACGCACTCGACTGCTTATAAGGAGAGGAGTACTTCTCATCCTGAGATCTTCGCTCCGGCTATTGGCAAGTGCCGATGGCTGAAGAGGATTGCGAGAAAACGGCGTTCATCACACCCGACGGATTGTACGAGTTTACCGTAGTGCCTTTCGGGCTCTGTAACGCGCCCGCCACTTTCGAGCGTATGATGGACACCCTTCTTCGCAACTACAGGCGGAAAACGTGTCTGTGCTATCTCGACGACATCGTCGTGTTCTCGTCCGATTTCCTGACGCACCTCATTCGCTTGCGTGAGATATTGAATTGCCTCACATCTGCTGGCCTCCAACTCAATATCAAAAAGTGTCGTTTTGCTGCGCGCCAGTTAACAATACTGGGACACGTCCTGTCGAAGGATGGTGTGCTCCCCGACCCAGCCAAGCTTCGCGCGGTCGCAGAGTTTCCTGTGCCCACTACTCTTAAGGAACTCCGCAGCTTTACGGGCCTCTGCTAATACTTTCGGCGCTTTGTGCGGAATTTCGCTACTATCATCCCACCATTGAACAATTTGCCTACTGCTCGCAACGGCATCTCCGCGTGGTCAACTTCGTGTGATGAAGCCTTCCAGCAACTACGTCGCCTGCTCACTTCGCCGCCGATCCTTCGCCATTACGACCCTACAGCACCAACAGAGATACACACCGACGCCAGCGGGATAGGACTTGGTGCAGTTCTCGCGCAACGGAAAGATGGCTACGAGGAGTACGTCGTCGCGTACGCAAGTCGTACTTTAAAAAAGGCAGAAGCCAACTACTCTGTGACGGAAAAGGAATGTCTGGCCATCATTTCGGCACTCACCAAGTTTCGTCCTTACTTATATGGTCGTCCATTCGACGTAGTTACCGATCATCATGCCCTCTGCTGGCTGCCCTCATTAAAAGATCCGTCAGGTCGCCTCGGTCGATGGGCGCTTCGCTTGCAAGAATACGACATCCGCGTCATCTATCGATCAGGCAGGAAACATTCGGACGCTGATGCACTTTCTCGATCATCGCTACCTCCCGAATCGGCCTCTGCGTCAACACCTTCCGTATCCTTGTCACCCATCGACGTCACCGATATGCCAGAGGAGCAACGTAAGGATCCACTTCTTTCGGCAATGTTAAGCTTCATCCACGATCCATCCGTCGCACCCTCTTCTCGAGCAATCCGCCGCCAAGCCGTTCACTTTGCTGTGCGCGATGGCATACTTTACCGCAGAAATTGTTTGCCCGATGGCCGGAAATGGCTCCTTGTGATACCACGGCATATGCGTTCCAATATCTGCGCTTATTTCCATGATGCTCCTCATAATGGCCACGCCGGTGTTCTGAAAACGTATACCAGGCTAAGGCACCGTTTTTACTGGCATGGAATGTATAACTTCGTCCGTCAGTACATTCGAGCTTGCACGGCCTGCCAACGCCGAAAAATTCAACAGCGCCCTTCTGCAGAGCTACAGCCGCTGCCTTGTCCACATAGTCCCTTTGACCGCATCGGCATCGACCTCTACGGGCCACTTCCCTGCAGCTCGACGGGTAACCGATGGATAATTGTTGGCGTCGACCACTTGACGCGCTACGCCGAGACTGCAGCGCTCCCAGCCGCCACTGCGCGCGAGGTCGCGTTTTTCATCTTGCGGAACTTCGTTCTTCGACATGGAGCACCCCGAAAACTGCTCAGCGACAGGGGGCGCGTGTTCCTCTCTGAAGCCATACAAGCCCTTCTCGCTGCGTGCAGCATCATTCACCGCAAGTCTACAGCCTACCACCCCCAAACGAACGGCTTGACAGAAAGATTCAACCGCACACTAGGTGATATGCTGACTATGTACGTTGCTTCGGATCACAGTAACTGGGACACCGTGTTGCCGTTCATGACGTATGCATATAACACCGCGACACAGGCCACTACTGGATTTTCGCCATTCTTTTTGTTGTACGGACGAGGCCCTCGTGTACGTTGGACACGATGCTACCATACCGACCCGATACATCCGAATGCACACCGGTCTCTGAAGCGGCGAAATATGCAGAAGATTGTCGACAACTCGCACGTACCCTTACGACCAGCGCCCAAAGTCGCGAGAAACTGCGCCATAACAGCGACATACCCACACCTCAGTTCCAGACTGGCTCCCTCGTTTGGCTGTGGGTCCCACCTCACAGTCCTGGCCTCTCGACCAAGCTTCTTGCTCGCTACGATGGCCCTTTCCGCGTCGTAGACCGTACCTCTGCCGTTAACTATGTCATCGAACCCTTGACACCATCTGCCGACCACCGGCATCGCGGTTCATGTCAGCCGACTTAAACCGTATTATGACCCCGCTATCCTACCAGCACCATAAGTCGCCAGGTTGGCTCCTCTTCTCGCCGGGGGGATATTGTAGTGAAGAGGAGGAAGAAGAAGCGCATTGGCATTTGTCGCTGTGCGCGTGATCTTCGTGTTGCGTCGTGTTGGCTCTCGACTGCCTTCTCGAACCAACAGCATCAGCATCCTCTGCACGATAATAAGTCGTCGTACGACACTAGGACGAAAGTGTTCAGCTGGGCTGGCACTAACCCCCACTCTGCAGCACCCTGAACCTTATGGTGCAGCTGGTAACATAGCGGGTTGCAGCTGCTACCATAAGGCAGGGACGACGTCCGTGGATCGTGGGTGCCCCCCAAAATCATTATCCCGTTGACACCTTCAGAAC
The DNA here is from genome assembly GCA_013339685.2 of Hyalomma asiaticum. Taxonomy (NCBI): domain Eukaryota; kingdom Metazoa; phylum Arthropoda; class Arachnida; order Ixodida; family Ixodidae; genus Hyalomma; species Hyalomma asiaticum. The sequence continues at coordinate 81,384,088 of CM023483.1, forward strand.
CACAGAGTTAATGCAATAGGGATGCAAAAAATGCCTTGGCGCCATTTGAACCCCTAAGGCGTTAGCTCTGAGGTCCGATTATCATTTATATATTCTGAGGGTGGCAACCAGACCAAAATTTTGGTGGGCGCGCCCAGTTCCCGAGCACGATTCCTGCTTCTTTTTCAGATTACGGCTAACATTTCAGGAACAGTTTTTTGATGACGCACGTGCAAGTCCTTGAACGCATTCAGAAATCCCGGAAAATGGGATTATTGGAGTCTCCTCAAAGCCGTCGAAAAGACCAGCTTTTTGATGACGCATGTGCAACGAGCCGGACATCAGACGATATACGACGCATCCAGGACTAAGGCTTCCTACGCGCGCCGTCTGCAACGTTAACGTCTCGGATATCCATTTCGAAGTCGTCATAAATCCTTTGTATGCTAGCTGGGCAGGAGAGTACCAAGACCGTGGCATCTAAATCAAGCCGCTCATGCCATACATGTCATGATTTTCATGTTATGACCTGTCATTTATGTTCGTCATGCAGGCATGTTGTGCCATACTGATTTTCGTATACATCCCATTAACGAAACGGCCCAGGAGAGCACCAAGACCGCTTCATGTAAACCATGCATGTCATGATTTTCATATTATGACCTGTCATTTTATTCGTCATGCAGTCATATGGCATAGCGATTTTCGTATACAATCCAGTAACGAGACGGCCACGGATACATACATACATACATACATACCACTCACACTCATTGGCCCTCACACTCACTTCCACTCACTCGCACTCATTTCCACTCACACACACTGGCACTCACTCACACTCACTTGCACTCACTCGCACTCGCACTCACCTCCACTCACGCTCACTGGCGCTCACTCGCACTCACTTCCACTCACACTCACTGGCACTCACCTCCACTCACACTCACCTCCACTCAAACTCACTTGCACTCACTCGCACTCGCACTCACTTCCACTCACACTCATTGACACTCACTCGCACTCACTTCCACTCACACTCACTGGCACTCACTCGCACTCGCACTCACGTCTATGAAATGAGTGCGAGTGAGTGCACTCATGAGTGAGTGCGCCGACCTTTGGTTTTACCATAGCTGAGGAAATCTGACGTCCGCGAAGTCTTCGATGCGCATTCTTTATTTTTCTTTTGCTTCACATACAGTATTAGTGCTACTGCTAATATTACTATAATTTTGCCTTCTCACTGAGACTCCTGCCTTCTGCATTCTCACTCAGCGAGAAGGCAGAATTCTACTATTACTATAATTCTGCTATTACTTCTACTACTAATACCTTCAAGTATTGATATAATTCTGCCTTCTCTGCCTTCTCACTGTCAAATAATTCTGACTTTGACAAGGCAGAATTATTTGACATCTTTCAAACAAGTGCGCTTGCCACGCTTGACGGCTACACGTATGTGTTTATATTTATGCGAACACACAAGGAAAGTAGTTAGCCGTGTATTTTATGAGCATGCGAGCCACAAAGCTAATGCTCGGAAAAAATGAGCCTTCTCAGAGCTTTAAACATATCCAAAAGGGCTTTTATGTGGCAGATGGTTACGAAAAGGGAATCTGCGGGAATTTGAGAAATATGAAAGCTGCGCAATTAACTCATTAAGAGATTGTGCCAGCTAATGTGCGATAGCAATTCACTGCTCTGTGCTGGTAGCAAGATGAGCTGTTGTTGCTGTTTCACGTTGTTATTTTCTTTTTTGCCAGCAAGAAAAGCACATATTAAACGTTAACAGCTGTCACAAATCTGTCTGGTTAAGCAAAATAATGTTAGTATTGAAACGAGATGACACCAGCGTTGGCCCCTGCTTCGTTTCTTTTTTTTACTTCAAACACAAAAAACCGAATGTTTCGGGGTCAGCTCGAACCCTTTTGGGGTGAGTGCTGGTCTTTGAATCTTTGTGCAAGACGGCCGTATCAAAGAAATATGTCATCTGTTAGTTTGACTTCAGGTCAAAGAGAGTATACGTGAACGTGAAAGTCTGGAAAGACGTTCGAAGTGCCCACTAGAACAGTGCTTGCGCGCTCTCTTAATTATATTAGCTATATTGACAAATGGAAGTTTGATTAAAACCTCGCATGTTATTTTTAATGCAAAAGCAGCTTACACTACGCGTTGCGAACAAGTTAGCTCAGGTGCACGCATACTTTGTGTTCAGGCAAAATTCAGCTGCAATCATCATGTCGTGCGGGAAATATCAATATCAATATCAGTGTACAGGTTAAACGTTTGTGGCGACACACTCTGCGCATGAATGCCGCGCAGCCTCCGCATCCCTATCTTCCGGCCCGGCGTGATTCGGTTAAACGCGGCATGGCCTGCGATAAGCCACAGCGCCACCGGAGCGATCCCAACTACGTCACCGGCGGTGGCCACAAAAACCGAGCTGCCAGTTGAAATCAGCGCTTACCTTTCGCTACTCGGACAAGCTTAGCCACGGTGTGCTCCTCTGCAAGTGCTAACCGAATAAACCAGTTGTAGTGAAGAAGTGTGGCCTGTGCAACAACCGCATCGCTATCAGCATGAGCTCGTGACTGTTTCGCTGGGCCGACCGATTGTTCTGACCGCTGCTCCTGTCTCTGCGTCTCTGCCAATAAACCTCTTAGCAAGTGGTGGAGGCTGCCGGGTTTCATCCGCCGAAACCTGGAACTTCGGAGTGGCACTCTGCGTCCCATCATGGCCGACGACACGAGCGGAATCCCTCCAACGACGCCACCCCCCGTGGTATGTGCCGATACCTGCCGGTACCGGTAAAGGGAATCTTACTTTATCTACAAATTTGGCACAATTAAGCGTGGCATAAATGAACATCCTGGCGCTCTCTCGGTGTTACGATCGTTAGGAAGTGAACAGTCGAATTGATAAACTTTGTATCCTCAATTACAAGATCGGCCATTCCCGCCAATTATCATTACCTCATTCGACTTTTCTTTTTTCTTTAAAAAAAACTGTGTACGCCCGATTCTATCGGCCTGGCCCTGTTTGCATTACCCGTGCAGTGCAAGCCGGCACACGCAAAGTGGCTCCGGAGATCGTACGACGAGAGGGGACAATACGTCATTGTGTTGTACACAGAATTTGACTGCTTCAAAACCTCGCCTTTCTGTGCGGCTCTTTTCCTTCATGTTGCCCTTTCTTCTTCCTTGCCTACCTTAAGGCCGGTCCCCACTAGCGGCAGAACGCGCGCGGCACGTCGCATGCGGCGCGCGTTGCTGCCGCGAGCGGCGAGATTCGTGAAAAGCGGCAGCAACGCGCGGCAGATGCTCGAATGGGTCGAGACTCATTTTTTTGCGGCAGCCGCTGCCGCCGCGAAAAAAGCACCAATCAGAAGCGAGCCGCGGAGGCGTGCCGACGGTGGTGCCGACGCGTGGCGCCATCTGTCCGTCAAGCATAGAACCACAATACACAGCCTCTGAGATTCGAAAGTGACATGGCCGTCGTAAAATTTCAGAGGCCATGCCCAGACCTATATGCAGTTTTCGTTAAGCCTACCCGTACCGAGACGCCGAGCAAGAAGTATGCTCGCAGTAGCAGTTTTTTGATAGCGTGACCAGCCGTAGCGCTAGAAAGACATACATGGTCGACGAAAGACGAAATCGTGTGATTAGAGCTCACGTTTTCGCGAGACCTTTCGAATGGAACAACACAAGTCGGGGCGTCAGGTCGTTCTTGGCTGCATCGTCGCCACTTGCCGCAAAACGCGAGTGGGCACTTGTTGACGCGCGCTTGCCGCGGAAGCGCTCGCCGCACGCGACACGCCGCGCGCGTTTTTGCCGCTAGTGGGGACCGGCCTTTACCCCGCCACGCGGTGGCGTCGAGTGCGCATTACAAATGTGGCTGCAATCGGGAACAAGAGCGCTGCGCCTTTCATGCCTGAATACCTCCCCCGTTCTTCCCTCCTGGGGCGCGTTGCTGTTCAGCAGCACCACAGAGGCAACATCCAAACCGCATAAGGTACGCCACGGAAAGTGTCGTTTGTTTCGCCAGATATAAGCCGGCGCCACGGTTTACAATGCCTAATTGATGGATTGCTCTGTAAGATGTCTACGGACTCGGACAGCACTGGCGCGGCGGGCGGCACTCGTCCTTCTCGCTGTTTCCCCCATTTTCGCCCCTTTCTCTTTTTCTTCGTTTTTTTCTTCTTTCTTTCTTCTTTTCTTTCGCTCTTTCTCTCTGTGGTGTGTGTGTGTGTGTGTGTGTGTGTGTGTGTGTGTGTGTGTGTGTGTGTGCGTGCGTGCGCGCGCGAGTTGCTTTTGCGTGACTTGCTCATATTTTGTTGCAGTGAAGATGCCAGCAATCTTTTTATTATTATTTTTATTTTTTATTTTTATTATTTCCGTATATTTTCAACCCACTCATCCGCTTTCCCACCCTTGTCCTTCTCTCCTTACTACAAGGCAAAGTGTGTATATAAGGCCATACTGGCCTGTGGTTAACATGTCTTGAAAAAGGTCGGGCTCCGACCGAAACGTTGACTTAATAAACCGTTGTTCTCTAAGAGGCGCATCGTCAATTCTGTTATAAAATAGCGGCAACCCAAGCTATTTTTGCGTATACAGTGTGTGTATATATATATATATATATATATATATATATATATATATATATATATATATATATATGAAGAAGGAAGTGTCCTTGGATCCAGCAGAATCAAAACACTTCGAAGCGGAGGACGTGCGAAACGAAAACTTATTTTTCCAACGTTTCAGCCGGGGACCGGCCTTCATCAGGGAAAACAGAATACATGGCAGAATACATACTCATCAGAATACAAACAGAATACATACTCATCAGGGAAAACAGAATACATGTATTCTGTTTTCCCTGATGAAGGCCGGTCCCCGGCTGAAACGTTGGAAAAATAAAAAGTTTTCGTTTCGCACGTCCTCCGCTTCGAAGTGTTTTATATATATATATATATATATATATATATATATATATATATATAATTGCAGTGAACAAAATCTTGGACGCCGGAAAATACTAGCAGTAAAAAGAAGACACACGTCGAAAAACAGAATGTATTCTTTACGTTTCGGCCGCAGGACCGGCCTTCGTCAGAATAACAAAATGACAGTGGAGCTACAGCATATACGCACATATGTTTCGGTTACAGTGGTCACGTGAGCATAAACATCATAAAAGCAAGTACAACAATCAGAAACGAAATATATCTATTGGGGCCCCACTTTGTTATTCATTTTGTTATTCTGACGAAGGCCGGTCCCGCGGCCGAAACGTAATATATATATATATATATATATATATATATATATATATATATATATATATATATATATATATATATATATAAAGTGCCAGAGTGCCGACCACGCTTTATATCGCGAAGCCAGGATGGCACCGACGAAGAAGGCACACGAGCCAATGACTGATAATGGTTTTGTACAGATGATGAACATGAGGTCCGAATCAATGACACCAATTCCCCCTTGAATGGAAGCGGCCAACCAGGCCGCTAGTTAGGCAGTGGACCACAGATGGAAGGGTTTAAGGCGGTAAACGTGGACGATTTCTGTCCCGCGGCAGCGTCGGTCAGTGGGAGCACGAACATGTGCAACGCGGTAGTTCACAGGCGAGGTCTGCTCGATGACCTTGTAGGGGCCGATAGAACGAGACTAGAGCTTTTCACATAAGCCAGGTGTGCGTGCGGGAGCCCATTGCAGTACATCGTCACCCGGGCGGTAGACAACGACGCGGTGAGCGGCATCGTAACAACGTTTGCGGTGTTGGCTAGCTTCAGCGTTCATCCGGGCGCGGCGACAACATTGAGCAAGGCGATACACAAACTGGTCACATATGAATGGTGAAGGTCTGAAGGGGCCAGAGAAGAAAGAAACGTCGAGTGATGAGGATGGGTGACGGCCATACAAGAAGAAAAACGGACAGTATCCTGTCTTTCAGATGACATGATTGATTGATTGTGTTTCGGTTAGGAAAGGACGCTAATTTCTGCAGCCCATGTAGGGAGCACGGCTAAGCGTCCGTGGGGGTGGGAGAAAGGGAGTGAAAGATATAGAGAGAAAGGCCGTAGTGGAGGGCTCCGGAAATTTCGACCACCTGGGGTTCTTTAACCTGCACTGACAACGCACAGTACACGAGCCTCTGGCATTTTCGCCTCCATCGAAAATGCGACCGCCGCGGCAGGGATCGAACTTTCAGATGACATCAAAGTCGTAGTCTTGTAATCGGAGAATCGAACCGCCAAGGCGTCCAGACAAGTTTTTGAGTGTCAACAACCAGGAGAGAGCATGATGGTCGGTCACAACAGTGAAATATCTACCGTGGAGGTAAGGACGAAAGTTTAGTGTGGGCCAGACAAAGCCAAACACTCCTCCTCGGGTGTGGAATATTTCTTTTCCCTTGAAATCAAAACGCGTCTTGCATATACGACAACCTTCTGGCGAAATTCGCGGTCGCGCTGCAGCAGCACGGCGCCAATTTCTTGGCTATTGGCGTGCAGCAATATGGACGTTTTGGTGTCGAAGTGCCGAAGTGAGTTCGCGCTTGAGTTCTTCGAATGAGGCTTCACATTGGTCGTTCTAATCGAAGGAACCTATACTAGACAGAAGTTTGTGGAGGGGAGAGGCAATTCTGGAAAAAATGCCGGATGAAACGTCGAAAATATGACGCGAGGCCAACGCAGCTGCGCAATTCTCTTGCGCGAAGTGGGCGTGGAAAGTTGAGCACTGCAGAAATTTTGCCCTGGTAGGGTTGGATGCCGTCTTTGCTAACGAGATGACCCAGAATATTGATCGTCATGCTGGCGAAGCGGCACTTCTTCGTGTTTGTTTGAAGTCCAGCATTGGAAAGGCATGTGAGGACATCGTCCAGACGTTGCAGGTCGACGAAAACACCACGATGTCGTGGAGGTAGCATCGACAAGTTTTCCACTTGAGGCCTCCTCCTACGTCCTACCTCAAAGATCAGCGGTGACCTGTTATGAAGATACTTATAGTGCCTCCACCACTTGAAAAGCCGACGGCGCTTTATTTCGCTAAGCTAAGATGGCACGGATGAAAAAGGCACAAGAACAAGCGACTGATGATAGTTTCGTACATATGAAGTCCACATCAATGCCTATATATATATATATATATATATATATATATATATATATATATATATATATATATATATATATATATATATATATATATATATATATATTGTCATGTGGTCGTGACAAACGAAAACCACTGCACGTGTCAACACACACACACACACTTTATATATATATATATATATATATATATATATATATATATATATATAAAGAGAGTTTGAATACCTATGTACTGTATATGGCCGCCTTTATTCTTCCTGTGGAATTTTCAGGCAATACGGATATTAGAGTATACAGGCTGGTGTACGACGGAAACAACGGCTGCTTAATCTTCCGGGTTCCAGGACAACTGCAAGGTATGTATAGAAACGAACGCTAACAGCCTGCTCGAACACATGAGATTAACATGAAAGGCCTCCTCGAAGCCTAAAGATATACAGTTATTAGTCACGTATGTTCCTGCAAACTTACTGCACAGAATTATGTTCTTTTTGCTGTCAAAAAAAAGCATACTAGTACGTTCCGAGGACTTGCCCTCCCTCAGCAGTTCTCATCGATATAAAATCCACGCATATCCACGGAGTGAATGATGATGAGTGGGTGAAGCTCTGGAAGTTTATCGTAGATCGTGCCGAGTTCCGGATTAATTTAGTTAACGCGCACGCTACGAATCCTTATCGTTCAACTACGCACAAGTGGAATCTCCCACCGGCACTTCATTGCAAGTCAAGATACAGTGCCTATATATATATATATATATATATATATATATATATATATATATATATATATATATATATATATGGGTGGCCGGTGAACGGCGAGCAGTCGGCATTTTTCATTCAAGAAACTCGCTAGAAGACGCTGCCTGCGTCAACGTTGTCTCTCGCGGGTGAGGGCGCGTTCTCCTACTTTGCGAGCTGGTAGAGCGTTCATCGAAGATAGAGCGTTTCCATAGTCAACGCGCGCCTTTCGCTCTCTCTGTCTCTCTCTCTCTCACAAGACAGCAGATGGAAGAGTGAGAGAGCTCACGCGCCGGGAGGCACGCGCCGAGGGCGAGCGCGAGCGTGTCTACGACGTGACAACGAAATAGCGAGCGCCGCAGCACCATCTGTTGATCAATTCACGTACTAGCTAAGCAGCACCGCAGCGTCATCTCGTGATCATTCAGAGACCTAGAGGTGGCTACTACGACGCCGGACTAGCCTATGCCCTAAGGAGCTTCGCCCCTAAATACTTTTGCAATATATCCTAGAAAACGTCCTGATAAAACACACTGAAAGAAGACTCTTTCGCCTGGAGAACTGTCACGTCGCTCTCACTGTGTATTTTTCTACTGCTCATGGTGCACATCCGCTTATAAGACTTGTACAGTGACTCATTGTACTTTATCATCGTCACCTCTCATACCTCCCTCTATCCCTATTTATCCCTTTTCCCTTTACCCCTGTGAGGAGTAGCAGGCCAGAGACTCACTCTCCAGGCCGACATCTCCTCCTTTCCTCTCATAAAATGCTTTCATCTTCTTTTTCATGTTTTTACAGAAGAAGCACATTGTGAGTTCCCGTTGGTTTCCAAGCATAACTTTGCCTTCTTTCCATCAATCCTTGTGAGTCCTGGTTTATAGGGAGCAAGACTATTAAATATGGCTGTTTATAGTTCACACCACATTGATGCTAACTACAAGATACTGAAACATACCGCAGGCATTTCCGACAGATAGGTTGTGTCGTTTTCGACGAGCCATTGTCATCGGCTGATTTCCTTGAGCACTTGGACTTCGCTAAGGTCGCCTCCTTAAGTCCGTTAACCGGCACTAGCCCGCGACGGCGCGCCTCTTCACTAGCGTACATACACTACAAATTGCTTCACCCCAAACAGCATTGCCCACTTCCTGTAATCAGCATGGCTTCAGGCAAGGCTGCTCTTGTAGCACGTATTCAATTCACTTTCCCATTTAACTTCTCTTCATTAAGAGAAATAACGATCCATCCAACATCCTTTTCATTCATTGCGCCCTAACCTTTCCATCGTCTACGACCTCACTGCTTGGTTCGCTGATTGGCAGCATTTGTTTTGATTTATGCATAATACGTCAGCATCTGCAAATAATTTCACAGCTGTGTTCTTAGGCTCGAGTTGGTTGAGATTTTTTGGCAATATCGTCCTCACACGAATACCTGAAGAACCTCCAACTGAGACGGCCCCACTTCTCCTGGCTGCGTATCGATTTATCGTCTGTGCGGGCGCGTCCACGTGCGGGCTGGGCTCGTGGGCCTCGAAGGTATTCAAAAGGAAGAGTGGTTGGCCGAGTGTCCCACTGCCGGGCACAGCTGTCTTTGAAATCGGAAAGGGTTTTAGTGTTCAGCCATGTGGTCAGTGACAGGGGCGGATGCCAGTACCTCTCCTATCATACTTGCTTTTCTAATCCCTGGAGCCTGTTGGCTAAGTAGCCTTTCTAGCCGCCCTCTCTCTTGTTATTTTACCTTTTAATCTAAAGTTTATTATAGGTTAATACTTTGTTGCTTTTATGATTCTTTCTTCAATTCCTGTTATACCTAGATGATGATTTCAGGGCTTTTGCGTCCAAAACCACGATATGATTATTAAAGACGCCGTAGTGGATGTATCCGGAAACGTTGACGACCTCAGGTTCTTTGACGTGCACTGACATCGCACAGTACACGTGCCACGAAATTTCGCCTCCACCCGTTATACCTAGTGGCACATGAACGGACAAATCTTTTGTGACCTGTAATTGTATATCTCCGTTTTTCGAAATACCCCGCTTTGACATGATTACGTCATAGGTGTGCTTGCGTATGCACGACACCCACCGTCTGGTGAAAGTTTGGGGGGTTGTAGTGGCACCACACCTTTGAGCTCAGTCGAGGTCCGCACAACCAAGGAGCTTTCTTTTTCACACTGAAGCTGATATCTGCTAAGGACACGACCGGCAACGGCGGACACTTTTGTCACCACCAACGAGACGAACGGACGCCAACAACACCAGCGCTCCAACGGACACCAACGAGCCTGACAGCTTGTGCTGTATTGCTCATGCCCCACGTTGGGCATGAGCAATAGCCCCTGCTTCGCACACACGCGAATATGCCAGTATTCATGATATCATGCCTCCTTTTCCATTGCTTATCTCACCAGGTAGAGATGAATTTGTAGTGCCAGAAGCAGAAATGCTGAATTCGCTTCTTGTCATCAATCTTACAAATTCTGACACCTGCCCAGATGATGCAGCACAGTCGCAGCGTAAGCTAGATTCTGCTGACTGGTTTCTTTCTCCGCTTATAGGAGTGACAGAAAAGAGCAGCAGTGAACTGATAGTGAAAGGGAAGATTGACAGAGCACGCAGCAAAATCCAGCTGACGCTTTCATTGCTATGTGTCCTCTGCCCAGGCCTGAACGTTTTTCCAGCGTAAGCTTTAGTGGGCTCGTTGCAGTGACTGAAATTGGTGGTGATGGTGTCCACTACCACCGCCACCGCCATCCGTGTCCGTAACGACTATAAGCTTCCCTGTGAAAAATCCTGCATATCCCGCGCATGTGGGACCTCTTAAACATGTGTCGCAGTACAATGGTACAGTGTGCTGTTATCAGTGACGTTTGCGCGGGATCTGGAGTGCACTAAATAGCACAAATCGTGCAAGCACTATTAGAAGAAAAATCTGCAGCACTTTCGCAACACACACGAGTTCAACCGTGCCTTCTGGCGATCTTCTGGTGGACAGCATTGTTCTGCAATTTTTGCGTGAGCGCCTGAACAGGTTGCTCAATGATGCTGTATAATGGTGTTAAACTGTACTATTTCTAGCCTTTGTTTTGTATCATGCATACCTAATGGTGACGTTGCTTTGGTCTGAAACATTTCTCCGTTAGAAGCCCATGATTGGGCTTGATATATTTCTGTTCATCAGCATCTTGACTTGGACTTACGTTCATTGGCTCTGATTAACAGCGGTAAAAATAGCATTATATCTAACATACGCAAGTGGATGTCGAGCATAGCTGTAGCGGCTTAATGTTTGAAGTATTCTGCATCGGTTCGGAGGTTCGCCTACGGTTGACAAAACACGCACACACAGATGTGGCGAAACATGTGCGAAAGCACACCAACAGTGCTTTCCCACTCTATTGCATTAGTTTCCCCGCCCGATCTAAAACGGGTGTCGGGTGTTTTCCATCCGCGCTTCAAAAGGCTACGCTAAAGCTGTGATATGCTACAAAACGGCGCGCTACGCGACGCTAGGTGTTTTAAATGCGAAGCATTTCTTAGCGGGGGCATGTCCCGCGGCGTCGGCGTCCGCACTCACACTGCGCTTGCGCAACTCTCCTCCTTCCTTCTCTCCAACAGCTGCGCGTTACTCTCTCCACTTTTCTCCTACCACTTGCTTGCGCTTCTCCGCCGTGGATCGTCTGGAACGGTGATCGACCTGGCCTTGGTGTCGGAGCGCTGTTCATATGAGTGGAAGCGCGACGCTGACACTGCCGGGTCTGATCACTATCCCATCACCCTGTCTCCCAGCCATCCCAGCCGTGGTGCGGTGCGCGAATACAGTGTAGTGCGGTGGCCGCTCTTCCGTGAGCTGTGCGTCTCGGTGCAGCGCAGCAGTGACTTCTTCGAGCACATCGCCGAGTGTGCCGAGCGCGCCTCCACGCGCTGTGTTGTGGCCGCCGGATCGCCCGTCCCCGACATTAAACTGTTGAACCTTCGCGCGGTTCGGCGGCGTGCGCAGCGACGTGCTGTACGCTCTACCGCGGACGGTGCGTGGACGCTATACAACCGGCTGGACGCGGTGTGTCGACGTCACGCGCGGCGGTTACGTGACCGCAGCTGGACGGGCGTGTGCTCCTCGTTGAGCGACCCTCGCCGCCGTGGTCGCGGCTGGCACATCATGCGGGTGATGATCCAGCCGAAAGTGTCGCGCCTGCCTGTCCTAGCCATTGCCGTCGCGTGCGGCATCACTGAAGCTGAACTTGCCGAGCTACTGGCGTCCTGCTTTGAACCCCCTGCTGCTGCCCAGTGTGTTGTGCGCGCCACTAGCCCCGCCACGCAGTCCCTCCCGCCAATCGAGCCGGCACTTGCAGGTGATGTGCGCGCTCTGTGTGAGGCGGACTTCACCCTCTCCGAACTCGAAAGAGTACTGCTTCGGAAACGAAAGCGCAGCGCGCCTGGAGCTGATCGCATCACGCATCAGCTGCTCCGAAACCTGGACGCCTCCCAGCACCCACTCTTGCTGGAGGCGTACAACCAGGTTTTCTCCAGCGGCCGCCTCCCAGATCAGTGGCGCTCGGCCGTTGTGGTCCCTGTTTTGAAGCGAGGTAAACCGCCGCGGGAACTGAAATCCTACCGGCCTATCTCGCTCACCTCCGTGGCTGGGAAAACCATGGAGGGAATGGCACTACACCGCCTACAGTGGATAGCAACGGCGCGCGGCTTCTTCCCGGCAGAGCAATGTGGCTTCCGAGCTAATCGGGCGACTGCCGACTGTCTAGCCGCCGTGGTGAGCACGCTCGAACAAGCCCTGCACGACAGGGAGATGGCCATCCTCCTCCTCCTCGACGTGAAGTCGGCATTCGACACGCTGCCCCACCATTCCATCGTCCACGCAGTGCGCGCGCTCGGTGTTGAGGGCAAACTCCTGCGCTATGTGCCGGCCTTCCTCGCCGGCCGATCGTTCAGTGTGCGCGTGGGGAAAGCGACGAGCTCGCCGCGCTTGGTTAACTCGGGCGTGCCACAGGGAAGTGTGCTCAGCCTATTTCTATTTAACCTAGTGCTCGCACCCCTCATCGAGTCCCTCCCGAGCACGGGCGGCTTCCCTGTGCGAGCGGTGATCTACGCCGACGACGTCGCCTTGTACGTGCGGGGTCCCACGCGGCAGTGCAGCAGGGTGCGTGCGTGCATGCAGGACGCTCTCCAGCGTGTCGCCGGATTCATCGACGGCATTGGCCTCACATTGTCGCCCTCGAAGACTGAGGCCCTCGTCGTGCACCCTCGTGCAGCTCAGCGTCGCGCCTTGCCGTGCCTCCAGCTCCATGGCGCGCCAATCTCCTGGCGAAAGTGCGTCCGCTACCTCGGGCTGACGATTGACAATCGCCTACGGTGGTCCCCCGCGGTGCGGCGCATTCGGCAGGAGTCTCGTCGCGTCGAGGGCGTTGTGCGAAATCTGCTGGCTCGCGGGAACGGCTGCCCTCCCTCGTTTGCGTGTACCATGTACGAGGCGATGGCGCTGTCCCTGGCGTTCTACGCCCTCCCTCTCTGCAGTGTGCCTGTGCTTCCGTGGCACCTGATTGACCGGGACCATCGGCGAGTCCTCCGCATGTGCCACGGGATGCCCCGCAGCTCCCGTGTAGCGGACACCCTCGCGGAGGCTCGTGCGTGGCCCCCATCTCTCACGGCTGACATGCGTGCACTGTGCCATATCGAGAGGCTCCATAGGGCGCCTGGTGCCGGCCCCCTCCTCGACAGACTGCGGCGGGTGCCGCACTCGCGCGTGGGGCGGATGGTCGAATTGTACGACAGCATTGTGGTCGATGACCCCGTGACCTGTGCGCGTTGGCCGTCACCCCACCGCAGTGTCCATTTGCCTGTGTGTGTGAACCTCCCAGGAGTGAGCACGAAGCGTCACACACCTCAAGGTGCCATCGCGCAGGAGGCGGCGGCGCGAATGCAAGACGACTTCGCCGGCAGGCTCCATGTCTTCTCCGACGGGTCAGTGCTGCAGGACCGCTCCGCCGCTGCTGCCTGCACAGCTCCCGAGCTCGGCGTGGACAAGCAGTGCCGACTTAGCTACTGTGCTTCCTCTACGACAGCGGAACTGGTCGGGCTACAGCTGGCTGCTGACCTCCTCCTTGAGTCGCCGGCCGTTACGAGCGCAGCGATATTCTGTGACTCTAAACCGGCCTTGCGTCTGCTCGCGAAGGAGGAACGCGGCCCGCCGCTCGCCCAACGAGTCGCTCACAGTCTGCTGTCTTTACGGGAGCGCGGATGCGACGTCGTCCTGCAGTGGCTTCCCGCACACGTGGGCATCGCGGGAAACGAGGCAGCGGACGAACTCGCTAAGCGCGCCCACTCTGCCGACATCCCGCTGTCCGATTGCGCCAGTTCGTACGACTCTGCGCTCATCAATTTTCGTAGGGAACTGGCGCGATCCCACCCTGACTCGCGCATCGCCGACGGCTGCCCGCCACGCCCACTGCCCGCGACCGGTTTCACTCGGCGGGAGCGTGCACTTCTCTTCACCCTTCGAACCGGCGCGGCGTGGACAGCCGAACGCCGTCATCGACTTCGTGGTGCCGTCTCTCCCGCGTGCATAGACTGCGGGGAGGTGGAAACCCACGCACACCTCCTGTGTGGCTGCCCTGCCTTCGCCTCCGCTCGAGAACAGTTGCGTGCCAGCTACCGTAAACACGGCCTGTCGTGCTCAACACTACAGGACTTGTTGCACCCGGCTGGTTGCACTGAACGTCGCCGCTCCGCTTTTTCCGCCCTCCTCAACTTCATCGAGGACACGGGGTTGGCCGGGCGGCTATGACAAACTAGCGTGTATTTTAAGCGTTTAAGCTAGCGTGTGTTTTAAGTGTTTAAGTGTCTTTTAAGTTTTTAAGTTCGAGCTTGATGTTTACCTGTGTACAGTGTGGTGCCTACGCCCGTGTCTGCCTCTTCTAAGTTCTACTTTATCTTTCCTTCTCTGTTTTAGTCCCCCTCCCCCATCCCCCGCACAGGACGGTTGAGGTGTCCTCCTCAACGAGAGACAGGCTCTCGAGGCGCTTGCGCTACTCTCCCGCTCTAGTGCCCTCTCCTTCAAGTGTGAATATATTGTGGGCAATCATTAGGTACTTCTACTTCATCTGTACATACTCATCATCATCTCAGTCTCTTCATCTTTGTCTGTGGTGGGTTGCCATCTTGGGTCCAATCTGCGCCTTGGGGTCAGCCATTCTTCGCCGCCTCAAGGCTTAATAAAACGGCGTTATTACCCCTGCTTCACAAGTGGTGGAGAGTGCTCTTCGGTCCTCCGTCCTCTGCCACCCCAATCTACCCCCTGGAGCTTCGATCAGGACGCCGACTATGTCAGCCGCCCGCTGTCATGTCGCAGCCAACAGGCACTTCCACTTCAGCCATGTCGGCTCACACAGCTGCCGCCCCTCAATGTTGGGTTGTAACCGGCCACCAGCGTGACCCCCATCTGTTCGCTGGACTTCGCGGTGAAGACGTGGAGGGTTGGCTTGATGACTACGACCGAGTAAGCGCAGCCAACCGTTGGGACGATCCGCTTAAGCTAAGCCACGTCCCTTTTTATCTAAGGGGAGTGGCAAAGACCTGGTTTTACAACCACCAGGTTGACATCGCGGATTGGCTTCACTTCAAGGAGCAGCTTCGACAAATTTTCTGCACACCGGCCGTTCGCTCCGCTCTCGCAGAAAAGACGCCAGATTCCCGTAAACAACAGCACGGCGAATCATATATGTCGTATATTGAAGACTTCCTTGCCCTTTGTCGACGTGTGAACTCATCCATGACTGAATCAGAGAGGGTTCGGCACATTCTCAAGGGCATTGGGAGTATCGCCTTCAACGCATTGGCAATTAAAAACCCCGAAGCCGTCGCCGATATAGTTGCCACCTGCGAGCGCCTTGATGAACTGGACTCTGTCCGTTTACAAACGGATCCCACAGAAAACATCCCTCCCGCCGATTCCCCATTGCACGCTACGATCCGTACAATCATACGGGAAGAGCTCCAGTCCCTCGGATTTTTACCAGCTTCAACGCCCCTGCCTGCTTCTGGTGACGTTTTGCGAGACGTTATACAGGAAGAGTTGGCGTCCATGACTTGTGCTGTCTGTGCGGACCGTCCAACAACTTATCCCCGCTAACATACGCGAAAATATCCGCAAGTTCGCCGGCCGTGGTTCCATCGATGCCTCCCCAACCAACGCCGGTCCACATGGCTTCTTTGACTGTCGGTGGATCAACTCAGCCGAGTTATCAGCAGTGGCGCCCGCCGCGTACTACATGCTACTACTGCGGATATCGTGGTCACATCGCGCGGTTTTGCCGCAAGCGCCAGCAAGACGAGCGCCGCGGTTACAGCGTGTACGAACGGGATGACTATTCCGCCGGACCTACTTTCCAACGCCGTCCGTATTTCCTCCTCGACGTCGTTCTCCATCGCCGCCTGCAGAGTCCCCGAATGCTGCTGCCTACCGTCCGGCGAGGCGCCGCTCCCCATCACCTCTTCGCTGCTCTGCGTCACCGCTGCGCCCTGCTTCTCCCTTCTCCGATCGCCGTCCGGAAAACTAACTTATGCAGCTTCAGGAGGAAAAGCTGCATCGGACGACGGGACAGAAATTCCTCTAGCGCGCCCATGTAACATGATATTGGTTTCAGTAGAGGGTGTGTTAGTGGAAGCTTGATAGAAACTGGTGCTAGCGCATCGGTAATTCATCGTGACTTGTGTTGGCGTCTGCGAAAAGTTACCACTCCATATGACGGACCTGCATTACTTGCTGCTGAAGGATCCAATATTCGGCCTACTGCTTTGTGCACCGCCCGAGTTTCCATTGATGGACTTCTATATTGGATACCATTCGCCGTACTAAGTTCGTGTGCCCAGCAGCTCATCTTGGGATGGGATTTTCTTTCTACGCGTCCGCTTCCATCTGCTGCCGGCAACGGGTTATCCACATGACCGACACCAACCACTCACTCTACACCGATGATGGACCTCTTCACTTTCTTGCTGCGCAAGACACTGAGCTACCACCCCGCCATCAGAAAATTGCGGCCATAATGTCTGATATCGTTGACAGGGGTGACGTGTTCGTCCTACCATCTGTCCGCTGTCTCGTAAGAGGGATCTCCGCCTTTGCGTCAGGGCTGGTTCGGTTTGATAGTGGTCGTGCTCATCTCTACGTGACGAACACGACGCCCGAAAAAATTCTCATCCCTAAAAGCACTACACTGGCGCGCGCCCTTGAATCGGGGCCTATATCATTGCTTTCCTTTAAATCAGCATCCTCTGCAGCGTCATCTGTTGGGAGTTCTAAGTCGCTTCCTGCTCTTACATCTACCATCAGTTCCGACCTGACACCTTTACAATCACGAGAGTTGCTGGCTTTGCTCAAGAAGCATGAAGCTATGTTCGATGTGCATTCCACTTCACTGGGTAAGACATCGATTACAACGCATCGAATTGAGACCGACGGCAAGTCCATCGTGCGCCGTCGCCCATATCGCGTATCTTCCGCCGAGCGGAAAGTGATAGAAGAAAACGTCGCTGACATGCTACAACGCAATATAATACGCCCATCCTCGAGCTCCTGGTCATCTCCCGTTGTTCTCGTTCGAAAAAAAAATCCAGGCATATCCACGGAGTGAATGATGATGAGTGGGCGAAGCTCCGGATGTTCATCGGTAAAAACCGTGAATTTTCGGCAAATCTTGCCCAGTACATCATCAAAGACGTGACAAACACTGTGTGTCGTAATCTAGCACTCTCCTATCACACTAGGGCACGCAGCGAGCGCCTCCGCGCCATCTATTGATCAATTCACGTACTAGACAAACGAACGGAGGATGGACAGACCCACGGCATAAGGAGCTTCGCCCCTAAAAGACGGCTCTGTGCGGTTCTGTGTAGACTACCGGGCACTCAACAAGATCACGTGCAAAGATGTATACCATATGCCGCGCATAGACGATGCCTTGGATTCCCTACAGGGTGTCGAATACTTTTCGACTCTTGACCTACGTTCCGGGTACTGGCAAATACATATGCATGAGGACGATAAGGAGAAAGCGGCCTTTTCAACACCCGACGGACTCTACGAGTTCAACGTCATGCCGTTCGGCCTCTGCAATGCACCCGCAACGTTCGAGCGCATGATAGGCACCATTCTCCGTGGCCTGAAGTGGAAGACTTGCTTACGCTATCTAGATGATATCGTTATTTTTTCATCAGACTTCCCTCAGCATCTGCGCCGTTTGGATGATGTTCTCATGTGTCTTGCCAACGCTGGACTTCAGATTAACACGAAGAAGTGCCATTTCGCAAGCAAGACAGTCAAGGTATTGGGTCGCATTGTCAGCAAGGACGGCATTCGCCCTGATCCTGACAAGGTTTCCTCAGTTCTGCACTTTCCTCGTCCCGAGAAGGCCAAAGATCTGCGCAGTTTTTTAGGCCTCGCTTCCTATTTTCGCCGATTCATACGGGACTTCGCCACCATAGCTTCGCCTTTGCAGCGGGTAGAGCGCTGGGCGCGTTGTTCAGCGCTTGCTTCGGTTCATTCCGCTTGACTCCTTTGATGCTTCCGATGAAGTGTAATGGTCCGATAACGTTTCGTCAACGCGAGGGCCCTACAACTGCGCCCCACTGCTGACCAACGTAGCAACGGCGAGCATTGTGCCGTTACCGTCTACGGCGTTAACGGCATGACAATGTACCTTGCACCCAACCTCTCGCGCACAGCCGTGGAGACGCACATCGACGAGGCCATGGGTGACTACCAAAAGCAATACGCAGACACACATCCTTTCATGCTCATTGGCGACTTAAATGTCAGCCTCATGAAGGGCGATTGGATACTTTAGTACATGTCATCACACCACTCGCTGCAACACGTATCACACGACGACCGAAAACAACAGCCAACTACCATTCACGGCGCATGCATTGATTGCGTCTTCACCAATTTCAAGATCCACCCACTGCACCAAGATCCCCTCACGGTGCACTTCAGCGACCACAAAACCATCCTCATCAAAGCAAAGTACACACCTCAAGTACTAGACGCTGCTCAATAAAGACCTTCATTGACCGTTTCACCTTCGTCTATGAAATTAAAACAACGCAACCCCCCCCGATGATTCGCATCACCTCAGGGTTCCCTTCGGGAAGATGCGGTTTTTTTTTGTACGCCACGAGTTTACGGAGAAGGGGCGGCGCAAAACCGAGGTGTGTAATTTACAGCTACGCTGTAGAAGTATTGCACGCTTGGCGCTGCACCTTTCGATTTGTCTGTGGTTCATCGCCAAGCTACTGACTGTATATTACCTAACCCCCAGGCCGAATACATGACTAAAGGGCAATGAGGAAATAGAAAAAAAAAACAGGAAGTCTTAAAAAACCGCGCAAAGGATAACACAAGTACATTATAGCAAAGAACTCCAAAGTACTAAGTAGTTCGTTTAGTATTTGGCTCTAAGGAACATAGTGTTGATATTCTTTGTTGTTAAATGAATTGGTAACATACATCGAATGAGACGCGATTTTGCTTTCAAAGATGGCAGTTCAGATCTCTCAAGTAGGTGCAATATTGAGGCACAGAGGAAGTATTCAATGTTTTTTTGTGCCCGTTGGAGTTTGTCACTGCTTGTACTTGCGTACGGCACCAGTATTACTGATGCGGTAACATTGCTGACTGTGCTGTTTCTCACAGGGCTTGGATGTATGGTTGTTCAAACGGAGGCAGTTCTTGGTAGCGAAATGGATGAACATTGCAAAAGCATGTACATGAATGCTTGCGGTAAATCTCCGGCGCTAACGAAAGCATACGAGGAATCATGCAAGAACGGAGTTCGTGGCGCATAGCTAAGATTTTTACCAGTGTGCGTCACTGTTCAAATAAATGAAATGCAACCCTCCATGACAATTTTGGTCTTTAAGGGCAACTCCAGCGATTTTTCGGTGTCCACGGATCGCAATAAAATTTTCAACATATCTTCTCCTCAGTGCTCTAATAATATATGCCAAGCGAGGCGGCTGCAAGTTATTTGGTTTTCCTGGAAATGAATTTTTAAAAATATTTAGCGGATTCCCGCGCGAACCATAGTGTGTATTTTTACGTCGTCACCTTCAACGCCGTGTATACGAGCCAGCGGACCGTCAAAAGTAAAACCGGTATAATCAGCATTAAAGTTGTCGCTGTGAAGCTCTGAAATGCTGGAATACGTCAATACACCGTCGGATGACCTCACCACTGTTATTTTTCTGGCACTAGCTCTACATTTGTGATGGCGAGAAGGCTGTTACGTTATCGCATAGGCTGCATGAAGCGTCTACCTGTTTCGGTTTCGGTTTGAACACACGTTTCAGTAGGTTATTTAATATTATTGGTGGGTTTCTGAGCAGACTGAAGCATCCTGGCTGCTACAGGACTATTATTACCATTGGAAAACATCGATATTTGAACATGGTAAAAACCGCCAGAGTTGCCTCAACAACGAAGGAAGCTGGATTTTGTGGACTCAGCCGCGGGTCGACAGCTTGAAAGATCCCACAGATTTGCAAAATAAGAAATGTATAATAAAAAAGAGCGACGCTGAATCTTTTTGCGAAGCAACGCTTACGAAGCTATAACATTGTTGTAAGGACAAGGCAGCCACCAGCTCAATGAAGGGAAGTAACGTGAGCCAAATGGTAAAGGTAAGATAAAACACGAGATGGTAGATTGAAGAGGTTAGGTAAAGACAAAGCTCTGATATGAACTTCTTAACTAGGTCGCGCAAGTAGCCATATATGCATAATGCCATCGGTACCCGACGCCCGCTCAACGGTACTAAAAAATCCACGCATATCCACGGAGGGAATGATGATGAGTGGGTGAAGCACAGGAGGTTCTTCGGTAAAAACCGTCAATCTTCCGTGAATCTTGTCCAGTGCATCATCAAAGACGTGACAAACACTGTGTGTCGCCATCTATAGCGCTCTCCTATCACACTAGAGCACGCAGCGAGCGCATCCGCGCCACCTGTTTATCAATTAACGTACTAGCTAAGCAGCACCGCAGCGCTCGGACGGACGGACAGACAGACGGACGGACGGGCAGACACACAGACGGATAGACAGACAGACGGACGGACATACAGACATCCATACATCTGAATGAAGTGAGCACCGCAGCGCCATCACGCCTTCTAGTGAGCACTTCACAAACTAGAGGTGGCTACTACAAACAAACGAACGGAGGATGGACAGACCCACGGCATAAGGAGCTTCGCCCCTAAAATCATGAAAGCTCCACTAACGTGAAACCTAGGGAAGTGCGAACCATGCGGTGATGCGCCGGCGTTTGCCACAGGAAACGTCAGGCGTCGTCAGAGGCTGTTAGACGTTAGAGGCCGGCAGTCCGGCTCATTAGCAGAAACTCATTAGAATCACTTCTGACACGATAATATAGGATAGGTTAAGCATCATTTGTCCAAAGTCTGCGGTTGGCGCACGGGGCTAGGCTGCATCTCGCAAGGTGCTCGACGATGCCTCTGGCGCGCTGGACGGCCCATTCTTGTTCCTCGGGAGCCTCGCTGAGGAGGGAGGCTTGGCATCTCTCAGGGAGGCACCCCGCTTGAGAAGGTCCTGCAGCCCAGCTAGCACACAAAGGATTTAAGACGTCTTCGAAACGGATATTCTAGACGTTAAAGACGTAGCAGAAACGGCATGCGCAAGAAGCTTTAGTCTAGGATACGTCGTATATCTCGTCTAATGTCCGTCTTGTTGCACATAAATGAGACCTTTCCTTAACGTCTTCGAAACGTCATCAAAAAGCTGGTCTTTCCGACGGCTGAGGGGAGACTCCAATAATTCCATTTACCGGCAATTCTGAATCCGTTTAATGACTTACCAAAAACGTCATCAAAAAGCTGTTCCTGAAACGTTAGCCGTAATCTGAAAAAGAAGCAAGATTCGTGCTAGGGAACGGGACGCGCCCACCAAAATTTTGATCCTGTTACCACCCTCAGAATATAAGCTAACGCCTTAGGGGTACAAATAACTACAAGACATTTTTTGCACCCCTAAGGCATTAACTCTGTGGTTCTGGAGGTGTCAACGGGGTCATAATTTTGGGGGGCGCCCCCATCTGCGGACGCCGTCCCTGCCTTTGTGGTAGTAGCTGCGACCTGCTATGTTACCAGCTGCACAATAATCCTTTCGGTGCTGCAGAGTGGGGGGTAGTGCCAGCCGAATACTTTCGTAGTTACGTCCTAGGAAGAAGTCCTGGCATCGCACTTGCCTGGAACTCTTTTTTTTTTCTAGTGGTTAAGGGCATCAGCACTGAGTGCAAGAGAGCAAAAATAGTGCATTAAGGTACGTACACAGTTCTCAACAAAGGCTTCATCAGTCTTAGCATTTAAGTCAAATATTGGTTGTCATGAATACAAAAATCAATCTAGCATGTAATTTGTAGAGTATGAAGCAAATATAACAAAATAGTAATGACATATCTTTCTACAGTGAAGGATAGAGAGTTTCTTGGCAAGCGGCCTAACAAGAAGGCCTCTGTGCCAATGATCACGAAGTCGAAACGCTGCTGCATCAACATTTTATTGAGAAACTAACTTGTGCAAGTTTAAAAGAAAGAAGAAAATCAGAAATGCGAGAAAAACAAAACTACAAATATTCAAAAGGAACTGCAGAAGAAATACTTTAAATATATTTGAAACTTATTAACGGCTAGAGGCTTACACAAAGAGCACTAGTAGTCACAATAATCAACAGCAAAACGACTATGCGCTTTTCACCATGAGAGCAGCTCATCCGGCTATATGAGCACAGACAGAACAATGGATGAATGTGTTATAGCCGCTTTCAATCATGTTATGCAGTATCATCACCGCATAAAATCAAGGAATATAAACAAAAGAACTCAAATATGACGCAGATATGAAAGTGAAAATTTGCCTAGGACATCAGCTGATGTAACGAGGCAAGCTTTAAAAGACAACCAAAAAATCAATCAAGTGTCAACGAATATTGACCAAAGTGACCTTCAAAAAAGTAGCGCATGAAAATATTAACAAAATCGGTATAATGAGCAAGGTCGCAATGCAGTACACAATCTGTCACAGCGAGCAACGTTACATTGAAGCAACCTCAGTTTCATAATGAAGGTACATACGTGCTTGAAGGCGAATACACTGGAGACAGTGTTGAGGCGACGAAAAAGAAAAAAAAAAGAAGCGATATTCTCACTAAGATGTACAAAATACAGATGTGGCCCTCTACAAATAACTATATTACGCACATCTATTCAAATCTGACATGAACGGAGATCAGACTGGCAAGCATCATTTGGAAGCCAAAAAAGAAAAAAAGATCTTGGCACAGCACATGAAGCTACTCCTAAAAAGGACTTCAAATAACCATCAGGCTAACATGTGCAGGATCAAGCTGGGTCTCCGGATTTTGCCCTGTTTCACATTAAAAAAAACACTCTTACCTTATACCTAGTCATTAAGCAAAACACTTCGGACAGCCAACTCCTTTGAGAATAGAACCTCTACCAAACGCGCAACTAGTTCACGTCCACACTCATCAAAAACTAGTTGCAGTGTCCAGGCTTAGTGCAGTTGGTGAATTCGATCCTACTGGCATCATATGACACGCTGAAACCGCCGTCGCGGAAATGCTTTCAGTGTAGAACCTTGGTGGGGCCGTGGTAGAACGCAGTTGGTGCACTATCAGGTTATCCATACAACCGATTAAACCCGATGTATTCCTGCAAAGGAAAGAAAAAAAAAAGGGGGGGGGGCGTTATTTTCTATAAAGCTGTTCTACAAGTGTGTTTTGAGGAACGAAATTTGAAATGCATCTCTATCATAGACTGCGCCCTTTACAGGAAGAGCTCATAATATCCTGTAACTTGCAATAGATAAACACTCAAAATGAATTTTATTCGAGTGCCTGGTTCTTCTGAACTGCTGCATGCACCACACACACACACACACACACACACACACACACACACACACACACACACACACACACACACACACACACACACACACACACACATATATATATATATATATATATATATATATATATATATATATATATATATATATATATATATGTATAAATTTAACGAACCAACAAACTATGAAGCCTAGGAAAGCATAGGAGAAGTTATTGAGGTTCTTTATTGTAGTATTATACTTGTGGAGTAAGTAGAAAGGAACTTAAGTGGACGAAAAGACAAACCTGCCTTCTGTGGAGCCAAACCCGCCACCTTCGGGTAAGGCGTCCGATGCTCCACCGCTGAGCTACGAAGGTGGTAGCTTCGTAGTTCGTAGTTTATTTTGAACGCATTCCCATACGCAGCATGTAGAAATCGAGTGACACACATACTTCATACTTAGACGGTGAGAATATTCTTCGAGGCGTGCTCACGTGCTCACTGCGCACTTGTTATGACAGGGTCCCTACAACACTTCTTGAACACACTGAGCAAACGGTGCCAATCAGTTGTTGAGCCTTCTGTGAACGTGTGAGCCAAATGTTATTTTGCTGCAAGCAGCAGTGGATTTGCAGTTTTATGTTAAATGCATCATGCAATCGCCTGCTATTGTTCCAACAAGTGATGTCACTAGCAGCACCGACCCACGAGTTGCCTGCTCTTCTTTCAACAAGTAACGTCACTGGCGCCAACGACTAGGTCCCTTCGCTCACCTCACTCTTTTTAAAGACAGGTACTGGCATTGCCTTTATTTTTTTGCATGCAATATGAACAAATATATAATTCCAGACTACCTTTCCGTGACCGTAAGTTCAGCCAATGCTATATGTGCCTCGAGCAAAGTAGTCGGCGGCCTAGTGACATTTATTGGAACGAAGGGCAGGTGAATTACAGCTGTGTTGGAAACCAAATAAAAAATTCCCTGGTGCACGCAGCTCAATAATATTTGGCTCACACGTTCACAATAACCTCCACGACTGTTAGGCATTGTTTGCTATCGAGATTTCGAATGTTGGAGGGCTTCTTTAGTAAATGGGACCTTCAAGGTCGCGCGATCGACGGACACAGTGACTGCGCACAACTGTGCATAGCGTCAACAAATTTTCGCTGTGGCTTCGATTTCGCCTGCACAAACTGCCTTCCATGGCTAGGTAATAGTGAAGTTAGTAAAATGCAACAAAATATGGCTCATTTGGGGTAGCGAGTATGTCGCGGGGTTAGAGATGGGCAAAGCGGCTCACTTGACTGAGCGGCTCAGAACGGCTCAGCTCACTGCAATGATCCGGTTCATTTCAACGGCTCACCGGCTCAACGGGTGCGAGGAAAAACGCTCTGGCGCGAGGAAAGAACGGGACCGGCCGGAGCCGTGGGCGGCCATTCCGCTGCCTTGCATTCGCGTCCGTGGTTTGCCAATGTCACTGGGGGCCCTGTTAACATCCCTGATTAAGGCAATTAAGCGAAGCACACATAACTTCCGCGTATATGGCTTCCGCACAAATCAAGTCGGCGAGGTACCTTATATTGCAGTGATCGTTCTACACGTAAGTATTAAGTATAATAAGCGCTAACCATTAAAAAACTACCTGCAGAGTATGTGAGAACGTTTCTCTATTTTACAGCGTGACCTGTTATGAGATCACAAGGGCCGTTTTTGCGCCGTAGTTGTCCACCGCCACCGCCGCCGCCGGTGTCCGTAATCGCTATCGCGCAAATTTTACAAAAGATGACCAGCACCGAGGAGGATTCAAACCACGTCCTCTGCGTTGATTCGAACCTACACCCTCTGCGTGGCAGTAGAGCATTCTACCACTGAGCCACGCATGTGCTCGAAAAATCTTTGCTAAACGACCTAAACAGGTATAACGGCTGCCGAGGAATCGCATTAACAAATGTACTGTTACGTGGCAGAATAATAACACGCCACTACACGTCGGGGAAAGTGGATTGCATAACGAGTTCGAAGAATCATTTGAAAGAACACCGGCTGCATGGTTTGTAGCTCTGAACCCATTACAGAGGCATCATCAACATCATCATTATGAAACAATCTTCTTCAACATTTCCGTCGTCAATATTACAAAGCGCTGCCCTTTGAAGCAGTTTTCTCGTATCGTGCCATGCATCACGCGGCAGGCGACTTGCGCAGCCCCGACAGCAACCTGGCTTGGCTCTTCGATATACCTGATGGCGCCTTCTCAAGGTGCGGACCGCTGCTGAAGAAGCGAATCGCAGAGCTACGCGCGCGGCTGCAGCAAGGAAACGTCGGGCACAACAAACAGCTGTGCAGAGAGAAGCCCAAACCGCAGCTCGCCGTCGACGCCGCGCCGAGAATTCGGTTCGTTCTAGGGAAAACAACGTCAAGAGACTCTCTAAGATGTGCAGTTATACAGACTGTACGCCACAATACCGCAGTAATTATGGCGTAGTGGGTAATTCCCTACTTGGCGCAATGATAGAGTTATGGAGCAGGGGACACCTACCACCTCTACTTGCACTAGTTTCCTGAAGCGTTTAAAGTGGCACCTAAGAAGGTCGCTCCTCCAGCTTACGCTGTCACTGTCCTGCGGTTCCGCGCAGGCCTGGCTCTTTTTATTTCCGGTTCATGCAGTTTTGTTACACATTTTCATTAGCTGAGGGGTCAGGTGGGCTGCAGAAGTTATGAGGCGCTTAGCAGATACTAACATACATAATAATCTTATCTCACAACAATACCACAAAACTTGATTCAACCAACATGTCTTCCGAAAATCATAGAACCAAGAAAGTTGAAACGCTGCGCGCCTGTGTATGAGTGTGTGCTTTCTTTCTGTGACTCTGCATCAGTTCGCGCTTTCTTATGCTTCCTAGAAAGTATGCCCGCCTCCGCTTCATGGAATGGCATACAATCAGCCTTGTCGGCGCGGTACCGGCTCGTCTACAAATCACCACGTATCCGGTCGCCATGCATTTTCCATCGGCACATTTCGCTACAAAGAATCTGACATGTTCTTGCTGAGAACTCGGTTTGTGCACTGGAATGGAGCGCGCCGCCTTTATTAAATATTGCTACCCTTGACTCTTGACCATCGTGAATGCGAAGAAGGCAAACAAAAGCCCCTGTTCCTGCGCGTCAGGTGCTGGCTAAGTCCGTACTAGCCACGTGAAAGCGTGACATCGTTTGCTAATCCTCCTCGTGGAGGATTAGCAGATTGTCACAAAATTTATTTGCTGTGCGGCTCCTAAATATCATGCTGCTCCTAAAGAGACAGATCTTCGACGTTAAAACAAGAGACGTTCGAGGCATCCTCGCCCTCGATCTCACGAAAGCATTCGACACCGTCTCGCACCGCTTCGTACTGGAGTCTGTGGCAGGCATTGGCCTCGGCCAGAGATTTCAGGAGTACGTACGCTCCTTCCTAAAAGACAGAGAAGCCCGACTGCGAGTCTCACAACTTAAGTCGGACCCCTACACGCTGGGCTCCATCGGAACCCCGCAAGGCTCAGTCATTTCCCCATTACTATTTAACATAGTGATGAAGGGACTTGCGGACAGACTACGAGATATCCCGAACGTAAACTGCGCTCTATACGCAGATGACATCACCATCTGGAGCCCGGGAGGTTCCCTGGCAGATGTGGAGCAAGCATTACAGTCTGCCCTAGATGCCACGGAAGAGTATCTACTAGACACGGGAATGAAGCTATCCTCCAAGAAATCGGAACTCTTATTATATCGCAAGTCGTGCCAAGGAGTCCGCTACCTAACCCCTCTAGAAGAACTTCCGATCGCACTACACACAAGAGACGGACAACAGATTCCGCGAGTCAACCACATACGCATTCTAGGGCTCCTAATCGAGGCCACCGGATGCCATGGACATACAATCAAGCAGTTAACCGCCAAAACCGAAAACATGATCCGACTCATCCACAGAGTCTCGGGGCGCAGGAAGGGTCTCTGCGAAGATAACCTTCTGCGCGTATACCACGCGTTTCTTATGCGCCACATAAATTACGTCGCCTCTGCCCACAACTGGACGAAAATAGAAAAGTCGAAACTAAACACACTCTTGCGCAAGAGCATCAAACAGGTCTTGGGCATTCCACAACGAGCAAGTACAACAAAGGTTGATCAGCTCGGCATGCACAACAACATCGACGAAGTGATCGAGGCTCAGACTACGGCGCAAATACTCCGCCTATCCTCATCCAAAGCCGGTAGACTAATCCTAAATGAAGCTAATGTTTCCCCATCTCCCTACCTCGAGCACGCGGTTACACTACCGAGCGAAATTAGAGATAACTACAATGTCTCACCGTTTCCCAGAAACGTCCACCCACAACACAACGTGGGTAGGCGTCGGGCCCGCGCCCGCGCGATTCTCGACCGCACAGACGCGGATCGTGAAGCTACCGCATTTGTGGACGCTGCCCAGTACGGCAACACATCTACTTTCGCGATAGCAGTCATAGACGGCAACGGAACGTTACGATCATCCGCATCGGTTAAAACAACCACCAGCGCTAAAGCAGAACAGATAGCCGTAGCGATCGCCATGGCAGACCCCACATTTACCCATATCCTCACTGACTCGCGTGCCGCAATTCGGGCCTACGAAAGCGGCAGTGTATCTAAAGAAGTAGCCCGTATACTACTAGCGAGCTCAAACGAGAGTAAACGATGCCTCTCCTGGTTCCCCGCTCACATGGGGAAAGACATTCACCCGCAAATACCCAACCTCAATGAAACGGCCCACGACCGTGCGCGAGAACTTGCCCGCCGCGACGGTCCCACGGCCTCCGAGGGGCTGGACATTCAGTTTAATGATCCGCTGCTTACTTACCAAGAGATCACCTCACACTATCGCAAAGGCAGAACTAAATACCCGCTCCCTCACACCAAACTCGAACGCGCGCATGCGGCCGCGTTTCGAATGTTACAAACTGATTCGTATCCGTCGCGAGGCCTGCTAAGTCACTTCAACACGGACATCCCGGCAAATTGTCCAGACTGCCCAGAGCCTTATTGCTCGCTCTCGCACATGCTATGGCAATGTACCGCGTTACCAAAGGGTCCTCTTTCCAGTGAGCCCGAATGGGAAGAGGCCTTCAAAAGCCCGGACCTCAAAGTTCAACTCCAGGCCGTCCAGAGGGCCCAAGAACTGGCGGAGCGTCACAACGTTCCCGTCCCGACTTGGGCGTCGCCTACGGTTTCGGCCCGAGGAGCTCCTCGCGTAGGATCTCCAACGGCTTAAACTCCTCAGGACCTTAATAAAGTTCTTGACTGACTGACTGTGCGGCGCTACCGCGTACGGACATCGTGAATATATGTACCATCATGTAGAAAAATAAGAAAATTTGTAAGCTAGCCCTGATGTCGTCCTTTATTCATCTTGTTTATGTCAGAATTTCGTGCTGCTTGTTCCCTTTTGTAACAGCAAACTCCTTTTCTTTCTCTGAAACACGTTCACCTTTCGACAAATCACATTACTGCTAAAAAAGAGAGAGAGAGAGATTCCTGAGGCCAAAAAGAAAAAAAGGAAAAGTACTACGCGGCACCGTTCCAGATTGGCCCGGGTTTTCTTTTTCAACGGAAAAAAAAGAAGCACCTCCTTTCTGTGCCGCTACACGGCAGTGCGAAGAAAGGGTCGTTGCTTAGAACGCGCGCTTTTGTGGCGCCGCGCATATTTACAACAGCTCCACAAGTAATTACAGCCGCACCAAGAGAGTGTTAAACAGATACAATGAAGAATTCCCCATGTGTGCGAGACAACACCCTTTACGTTTGAAAAATAGATGCGAGATCGGCTTTGACGGAAAGCAGCTCTTGCCGTGTTTCACTGTCTCGTGTCGGGACCTGTCTTAAACCAAAAACTTCATCTTAACGTGTGTCACTGTGATTGGACACATTTCTGGAAGATGTTCATTTAAAATACCTTAGAGGGCCCGTCAGTCTTGGTGCCATCATGATGTGCGGTAAATTTGAAGAGATGTTTAGCTTCCGTCACCCAATGACAGAAACAAAGACGTCGAACAATATCTGTGTGGCCCATATAAACAGATCAAAACTCAACGAAGTGCGATCATGCCATGATATTTTTTCTCAACATGCGCCACGGCGAAATAATATGAAGCCTTGACACAACACGGCATGTTATTCGTTTTATTGCTGTGCTAAAATACACGCTCTGGAAGTTCAGAGGACTGGGTGATATGGGCGACATATTTCTAACTATACTAATGAGCACTAATGAGGACGTAAGCTACGTTGACCTGTTGTCTTTAAAGACACCAAATACCCTTCTAGATCTGGAGTCCGTCTTCGGAGTGTTGCACCAGTTCACGATGAACTGCCTCACGCAGCGCACACAGCGAGCGAGATGCGAGATGCGAGTAGCGCGAGTCAGCCCGCGACGGCCAACACTCGTCGCCGCCGTCGAAACGAAAAGCGATCCAGGTACTTCAGCACGGCTCACCGCGGCTCACTGAGCGAGAGAGCACCGCCTTCCGCTCTCGGCTCTCTGAGCGAGAGAAAGCACGGCTCATCTCGGTTCACTGAGCGACAGAGAACCACCTTCCGCTCTCGGCTCTTTGAGCGAGAGCGAACCGCCTCCTGCCCTCGGTTCACTGAGCAAGAGAGCCGCCGTCCGCTCTCCCAAACAACCGCCGCTCAGTTTTAATGAGCCGCGGATCACTCGCTCTTTCGAAAGAGCCGCTCAAAAGATCCGGCTCACTCCTGAGCGACCCATCTCTAGCTAGAATCCACGCCTGCAGGCAGGAAGTCAAGTCAAATATGGGCCGCCGATATGCAGTTTGTTAGGCGGTTCCGTAGGAGGCATCCAGAGGCAGCGGCGCAATTCTAAGCGGCCCCTCACTATAGCCGTGACGGAACTTACGCAGGATTTCAGATCAAATTTTTCCTGGCTAGACGCGGCCGGCGCTTTATGCGTGAAACCAGACAGGCGGCCAGACAGGCGCGTTAAGGCGGCCGCAGAATAAAATAAGAATTGCAGCGCTTATATGAGCATTTCAGCCGCAGTTTTCACTACCAGGTAACATTTCCTGGCACTTACAGACAGAGTTCAAAGTATGCACTCAACACGACATTCGTACACCAGCAAAAACCACGCTGGTATCGACCGCGGGTACGCGCGCACCTAAACCCGATGACTTACCGATTACGCCACAGCGCCACCGCATGCCGGCGTGCGTTTTCACGCAGGTATATATCTACCATGTGTTTTTTTTCCTCCATCGCCAGCGGTGCTCGCATACCTTCAAAGTTTACCCCCGTGTATGTCTCTGTGTTGGCTAAAAACAGGACCTTTCGGAAGCTATGAAAGCCACTGCAAACCGCTCTTGAGTGAACGTTGCGTCGGTTCGTCGGACAACGGCAGTGGCCTATATCGAGCTATTCGACGATCAGCTGTTTCCGCAATCAGCGCTTGCGCTGTGGGCGCTTTGCTGAGGCATATAGTTGTTCTCTGCCCAGCACTCGGCGACATACCATGTTTACGCTGGGACAGGTGCTTGTCTTACTAATGCACCTTCACTTTTCAGCGTCTTGTACTAGAAGCTATCACAGATAATGTGAAAGGCGTGTATCGGGGTTAAGCACAACTTCCACAAGTTCTGCAATGGCAGCTTTCCGTTTAAAAATAAAAACTTTTGATACTTTCCTGTTGCGAACGACGAAGTGAGATTCCTTGCACAGATACTGTGGTACGACTCTAAAATTATCTGTGAATGTACTCCTCCATGAGAGGACCCAATAAAGAACATCAACAGCATCTATGATATTTCTCTTATCACAGGTGCAGAGAGGTAGGCTCGTTGGTAATGGGCGGTTAAGCACGTCACGCGCACACACGAGACGGAGGGATTCACTCTGGTTCCCTCAACAGGTGTACCGAGCTCTTGATGCTTAAATTTATTTCATAACAGACACTTTCAATTTACCTGATTATTACATGATCAAGAAATCCTTGTTCGATCACCACTGTTAACTCCTTTCTTTCGGGCTTCTTTCTACAATATGTCACAGCAAACTGTTAAGTCTGTTTGGCACGACATCTGCAGTAACGGTGACAGGTACGCATTTTAGCTGTTTATTTTCAACCGCGAGTTCTGTTTTTCAGTTCGCATCCATTATAATTGGTCCCACAACTGACACAACAAACATTTGTTGTTATATTTTATTAAAATCAAAACAACAACAACATTCACGTCAACGTAGTGACACAGACAATTTCATAAGCGTGCACAGAACCGCTGTCGCACGTTGAACATATGGAGCAATAACATACACAGCACAGCCTCAGTTTTTTTTCCATTAACATATGCAGCACACGCTCAGCATTGTGCTATCAATCGCGACGAGATTAATCATTCTTTCTCATCATCGTTAAAGACACATTTGATGTCTAGTGCATGAGTAACCTGTTTAAAGTGAACACCGAACACCATGGCTGCAAAGTCCGCTTGGAATTTAGCTAGGACATCTGTGAAGTTTGAAATCGGCTACCCATACTTGCTCGTTGCTCGGCACACCGAAGCCAAGCATGTATTACATCATGAGCCTAAATGAACGCATAGAACATACAGTATGGAAGCAGTGAGGGCTTAAGCTTCTTAAAATAGAATAAATTTCCTGCTTCAATGGCATACTATTTAGAAAGGTTTTCAGGCAGTATTGTGCACAACACGCTGAACCATTCCCCAATTTCGCTCTATACTTCCCAGGAATATGCTAAATCCTTGGTAAGGTGTATTATAAGGCACACGATAGTCGAGAGTCTTCCCACAATGGAAAGCCTTGTGGACAAAGAAGTGGGTCAGTAATTCTTGCTGCTTTAACAGGACGGGCTTCCTGATAACGAAAAAGAAAAAGAGGCTCATTGGCTTTATTCTGGAAACAAAAGTGTACGTTTCACCCGATATTCCTACTCGACTCCTCTTAGTGCAGAATTTTGTTTACAAGGCATACTAGGCGTTCTGCAGATACTCTGCAAAGAGTTCTTAGGGCAGCTTTGTGCCGCACAAACATATACGTGCGATATGCTGGTAGGCAAATAAACGTGAAAGAAATTAGACATGCTCTTCTGTCGTCTCCATCGCTAAACTTACTCACAAGGTCACTGATGTTAACGCAAAATGTTCACTTAAAATAATTGTAAGTTTGTAAATATTACCAAACTCATTTTGCGATTAACCACGTTGGACTAATGCTTTTTGATCAAACACAGCTGCTGTGCGCAGTAATTGCACTCACACGTCATCGTCGACTGAGGATTTAAAAAAATGAGGTGCCATAACTGTGTGAATATGACACAAATGCAGTTATGATCATACGATGGCGCGATAACCGCAGCCTTTCGCTTGAATACTAACTTGCGGGATTTGCGTGCCGAAGCTGCGATGTGAATATGAGGTGTGAATATGAGGTACGCCGTAGTGATGCGGACATTTCGAGCATTATCATCCTCATTAACGTGCATTCAAATCTACAAGGGCCTCTAGCTTGTCGCCGCTACCAAAATGCCCCCGCCGCAGCCGGGTTCGAGCCCCCGTCTGTGGAGTCAGCAGCCGAGCACCTTAAGCACCAAGGCGCCGTTTTGCTTTGTTTTATATTCAGCGAAAGCATGCAGCTACACTCAAGCTTTATCGCAAGGAAATGATATCGCACAATATACCCAGACGGTATTTTTAGTCCACTGGACAAAGCATGTACCTTGTCGGACGTCCGGACGTCCCACGGCCATCCGTTTACCGCCAGGATATGTACGTAGGACATCCAGCGGATGGTCCGTAGCCAGACCCGCGCACCTCGCAGAGCCCGTCCGTCGGACATCCGAGAATGGATATTCGGACATTTACCAAAAATGCTCCTATAGACCACATACGTTGTCTGGATGCTCACTTTAACGTCCTATGAACAGATCACTAAAACCAATGGAGCGCAGGGAATGCCGCTGGAGCTAGCGCTTCGACAAGTGGACTTGTCTTCATCGGGACGTCCTAAAGAACACAAGTATACTTGTCGAAACACTAGCTCCAGCGACATTCCCTGTTCTCTATTGTTTTTAGTGCTGTGTTCATGGTTTCGACCTAGTTATTCCGCTGAGCTCTTCTAGTTTGCACCTTATGTTCTGTTCGGCATTTAGACTTGTAATAGAGGTTGATACAGATCCTAATCACCTGAAATGAATGTTAATGCTACTGTCCAACGACGCACTTTTGTGCATTAGAAATAATGAATGGATGTTGAGGGTGGACATTTGCATACATTACAAAGACATCACTAAAAGTTGCCCAAAAGCTGCGGCAAGAGTTCAGTTTACATTTCATTTTGTAAAGAGACATGAGGCTTTAAGTTTGCTTTCACAGCATAACTTTAATTCAGAGACAACATTAGACATAAGGCTAAAATAATGTTGCACAAATTTAACCTGAATAAAACAATTATGTGCCACAGAGCTAACATTCTACACGTTAGCAATATATTAAACAGCCAAAGAAAAACCACTCATCAAACATGAAAACGGAATGGCATCGCTTTGGAACAATTGCACCCAACAGTAAGATGAAATAACTTCCTAATATTTCCTAATACCAGTGAGATTTCTCGAAAGCTACTTTGGACGTTGCAACATAAAAAATAAGGCTTGACTATCACACAGCAAAAAGCTCAAAGGAGCCGTGTAACACTTTTTGAACATATTCATAAAACAATATCGATCAGTTATAAAGGCTCCGTGAACGTGTGAGCAAAATATTACTGCACTGCATTCACCAGAGAATCACTATTAGGTTTCAAAGAAAGATGGAAAGTGCCTGCTCTCCTTTCAACTTAACGAAGTTACTGAGGGCACCGACTGTGTCAATTTGACTTTTTTTTTCGTTGCTCTTTAAGAGAGATACACAACTTTCCTTTATCTGTTGAATTCAAGACGAGCAGTTCACCATTCCCTAACCATGAAATCAGCCAATGCTATTTCATACCCCTGTCACACTAGACGTTTTAACGTCATTCGATTCGAATGACATTCGGTTCAGCGAATGTCATTCGACCCGTGGTTGTGCTACACATGAAGAAGTAATGTCATTCGTTTACGATATCAGTGACGATAGTTCCAAAGGAACTGGACCTAAAAGCTGCAGAGCGTAAGTGCAGAGTGGCTGAAAAGTCGTCCTATTTTATTTAAAATAAACGCAGGGCTTTGCTTCACTGAATTACACCAACAGAATAATTTGCAGCTGATATGGCAGCGCTCAAAGGGGACGCTGACTTGCAGCAGGCGAACCATTCATTTACTGTTTTTGCAAGCAAAGCGCGTTAATGAGAAACACAGACGCTAAATTAAGACGCAGTGTAATAAGCGCTGCGCTCAAGCAAACGGCGTTCGCGATTGCATCCTGTGGCGAAATACCGAAGCCTGTCAGACGCCGCTGATGTCGAGAGTAAACACATTTTGTTACGGCCTGCCTGGCTGCTTTCTTTTTAAAATGATGAATATCGGCAAACGCGCTAAAGGAATACCATTTTCACATGACGTTTCACAAAATTAGGAATGCTCAGTGCCGCACGTTTACGTTGTCTATGGGGTAGAGAGTACACATTCGGTCCCAGTGCGAATGCGAATGAGTTGCTCGAACTCATTCGATTTCAGAAGTCATTCGATTCGAATGATGTTAAATGTCGCCGTGTAGCAGCGGAATAATGTCATTCGATGCGAATGTCATTGCGTTCGAATGACATTAAAACGTTCAGTGTGACAGGGGTATCAGTCTCAAGCGACTTAGTCGGTGCCCCCGTGGTGCCATTTGTTGAAAGGTGTGTGGGCGTTTTCCAGCTGCGTTTGAAAGCCAAACTGCGAATTCTCTGTAGCATCCAGCGCAATGTTTGGCCCACACGTTATCAGGAGCCTCCACAGTTTCCTGACCATGTTCAAAAAGTGTCGCTGAGCTCCTTTAGCATCAAAGTGGATTGCAAGAACATCCAAAGTCATAACGGTGAAGTAAGTTTTGCTAAAGGACGACCGCTTAAACTGGATCTATAGGCACAAGATCAATTGGTTTGACAGCTGCACAATATAAGAAAAATAAATGAAGCGAAAGGTGTTCAAAATGACAGTGCATTGTTGGTTTGCTATTCCCAATTTTGTTGGCTGTAGTACAAACAATTTATGTGCATTATCACATCACGGCTTCTCTTCTAGTTCTCTGTGGCTTAATAAAATATTTAACACAATAACGTTATTAAAGAGAAAAGGTGGTCATAATGTGCTAGACTGTAGACAAATTTTATTTACACGCCTGAAGAGAGATCGTCGTATGCACAAACTTGCCACAAGGGAGAAAGTGAAAGCACAATGAAGCAAGAAGGTATCCATATTACTTCTCTAGCGCAAAACAATGGACACAAGAAATATGACAGGGCATGCCACTTGTGCCCATTTTTTGTGCTAAAGTGTTATGGATTTGCACCAACTAGGCCGGCAGTTCATTTAACTAAAGAGGTAATTGTGCATGACTCTCCATTACAAATCACTGACTACCAAGGTTGTTCTTAATTAAAAAAAAGCTTTCACGAAAGCCAGAGATAGCACACTTGCACACTGGCCCATAGCTTCCGAATATGAAATTCATCAATCCTTCCACTCTTTAGTGAACCTTCCGGGCATTCATAGGGCTGCCACTTGGGAATGTTGGTTCTGTGAAACATGCATTTTCATGTGTAAAACATGCACAAAAGAAGGGACATGGTGAGACACACTAAATTGAAAACTGCATCAGTATTTCCCTTCTCTTGTCCACCTTTTACATGCAACTCTACACGTCCTCTGAACACGTCTGTACTCGAAACATGGGAGGTGAACTTACACTTACTGCGCTGGTCAGCAAGGTCGCAAGCTGGTTGCGACAAGGCGTATATACTGAGATGGTGCTACGGGCAGTTAAAGAAATTTCTGTGTTGCATATTAAAACACGTTCACAAATCTGCAAGAACACCATCTTTGGCAGTCTCACTCATCACAAACGTGACTTTGTAGTCCGTGATACAGAATGCATCATCATGTGCTAACAGCACTATCTCATCATTTCATGCTGTTTCTTTGTCCCTTACGTGCATTGTTTGTGCATACAGTGGTTTCTTTTTATGTCCATTGATTATCTTGGACAACTGCAAAGAAAAGTGGCAGAGAGAGGAGAGAAAGCACAATCATGCCTTACATATTTATGTTTTTGATTATATATAAATCTGCCTTATATTTCGTGTTTTTTCAATAATGAATTCAGTTTTTAGCGCCCGTCTGTGCTGTTCTCCTCTGTCTGTCCATGTTTTTCTATGCAGTATCCCAGAGAATGAAATACCAACTCTCCCAACAACCTAGTCTTTGTCTACGGTGTAAAATTTCTCAGCCAATCTCTCCTGTCCTCATGTTGTTTCCCATTTCAATTTTTTTCGGATAGTAAATCGTTCGCAGCACATGGGTGATTCTATGAGATCAAAAATGCACACTCAGTTGATAGTTTCACTTATTCTTGGTTTTGTGTCAAACGGAGACACATTCAAACTTAACAGAATGAAAAATGCTATTAGGAAAATGCATTTGGAGCACTTCGGGAAAATGTTGGCAGTTTCCAGTGAGGTTGTTCTGCTACTGCTTACTGCAATATTTTCCAATTTCACAGCTGCATTCCATGCAAACTAAAAACACTGCGAGAAACATCCTCTCTTTATTTCAATATGCTTATTTTTAAATTACGCGAATGTGTATTTTTTACTATGTACAAAAAAAAACTGGTGTCGAAAAATTAGAACATGGCCCAATTTGGAAACGTTTTAAAGCTTTGGTACAGCTTTGGTGCATTTTCTCTTTAACAAAGGAGCTGAAAGAATACAAGAAACACCGATCATTTTCCTAACATTGTTGAAAACGGTTGTGTTTCTACAAGAAACACAAAATAATCCAATAGGCAAAAAGAGTGCCCATTTAAAAAAATAAAAGCACTTCACTCCCATCCTAAGAAAGAATTAACATTGAAGTCTGCTTATATCAGACAGAACCTGCGAATTATAGTGTTCCTTCACTTTTATGATCACAAACTATCATGAGCCAAAGTGAACCATGGTGAGGGTGCTGGCTTCAATGCTTCTGCTAGTTGTCTGTGAGTCCGCACTATGTAAATGCCAACATTTCTTCAATCAGCTGAAACAGAGACGTAAATTATCAGGTGTGATAGGAGCACATTAACTCTGAGCAATGTGGAAAACATGATCGATGAAGACCTAAGCGGTTCAGTAAATGACTCAGGTAACTTGTTTGAGGAAGGTAGCGTACAATAGTTTCAGAAGGAAGGTTCTAGTACTGATTGCATCTGAGGGGAACAGGGGTGGAGTACCACCTCCATAGTGGCATAACTGCTAGTCAGTCACGGAAGCACTTTGTATGTTTCGAGCCTTGGCACCACTGAGAGGTGTTTTGCTATGTGCACCTGCTGGGTTTTGGAAACGTTAGATAAAACATCCAGCAGTATTTTTCCTATGCTGTTAAGTAAATAATGGTAACAAAAGCGTGGTGTGTTTAGAGATAATAGGCTCGAAACACCGTACTTAGCACTTTAGGATGCACCAGACCTGGACACAAGGACAATTAAAGGGCAATCACTTTTGTTGTGAATAAGCAGCCAGAATGGTGTTCCTTTGCGGCAAAGAAATGAGCACTGTAGATTTCAAGATAACGCAGACTGAGAGATAACCAGCGAAGTATCACCACACCATGGCGCATTCTGGTCCATTATATTTTGCAATCAAAGCAACTGAGGACACAATACATTGCACCCATGTTTTGCCTGATACAATTGTGCTACCATCTAAAATATCTTTTGAATTGGAACTGGGAATTCTGAGCTGTTAAGAATGAAATTCATTAAAAATCTCATTTTCTAACCTGTTATTTTCCTCTTTTGAATTTCCTGTAGGAAAACTATCCTCTGCAGAAAGTTGCCTAGAAAACATTGTAATTATACCTGACATGTTTTCTTGTTTTGCAACTTTCATGCAAAACGTACCTTTCTGCATGAAATAGAAAATACACCAACATGCATCAAAGTTACAAAATTCTCCTCACCTTGTTCAAAATGTCAATTTTTTCTGTTTACAGAGAGGAAAAAACAATGAAACTTACACTTGAGTGTATTAAAATGACTAGGAAGGGCTTTCAACAAAACGTACCTTTTTTCTGCATAGACCGCAGCTGTTAAATCAGAAAATACTGTTAAATCAGAAGATATTGCTGTAAGCAGTAGGGAATACACATGCCACAAGCCTCACCCTCCTTTTGAGGCTGCTAACATTTTTAGGGAATAAATGTTTAGGTTCTGGCCAGCTGAATATGTCTACGTGACATAAAAACCAGGCAAACCAAAAATATCAGGTTGGCATGGACATTCTCTCTCATGGAATCACCAAATGCATTTCACAAACTTGGTAAACTGTCTGTTTTTTCATTCTCTGCGCAAAAACATTTCGACTATTCTCATTTGGCATTTTTCAACAGGGATCACAAAAGCAATACAAAACATGACCAAATGTTTTCTTGAACACCACTTCAAAAGTACTGTTCGTGATTTCATTTTAATTATACACTATCTTCAGTGAAGGAGTGAGTGAGTTAAGCCAGCCAATTGTTGAAGCACAGCACAGTTATGAATTGCAACAACTGCATTGGCAATCCATTTTTTTTGCACAATACCATCATTAGAAAAAGAGAAGTTTTTTCCATGACATGAACACTTGACACAACATAGGTGCCGTGTATGGCGAAATGTGGCGCTGTCATTGTTACACACGAGCTCTCTAATGCACATAGTGGATGTGCACATTTGTTGATTTCATGTCACAAATAATGTTTCAAACTTCACGCTAGGCCCATGTCACTGTTTTCTATAGTATGAGACGCGTTAACCTATGATTTTCAAAGACATTATACAAAGAAAGTCCAACTTGCACCTTCAGGTACACTGGGGATGCCATGAGCGACACCATGCTCGTGGATGGAACGGGTCGAAAGGTCAAGTCCGGTGCAGCAGGGTCCTTAAGAAAGCATTGTTACATAGGGCCATTAAAATTCATATTAACACTGAC
This sequence comes from Hyalomma asiaticum, assembly GCA_013339685.2. Classification (NCBI taxonomy): domain Eukaryota; kingdom Metazoa; phylum Arthropoda; class Arachnida; order Ixodida; family Ixodidae; genus Hyalomma; species Hyalomma asiaticum. The sequence goes on from CM023483.1 coordinate 81,424,097, forward strand.
AGCTTCGAAACTGTACGCATCTACTACTGCAGTAAAGAAAAACATAAAGATTCAGCTTTTTAAAAAACTTGTAAACCAGAAAAAGACCCCACTTGATGTTCTAAACAACACTAGTCAAGATATTCTGACTCCCTAACATTAATAAGAACGTATGCGGTTTTCCTCAGTTTATTCATAAAAGATGCCATTCTTAGACAAGGCACTGGCTCCTCTGCATTGTATCAGGAGCATGCAGATATGTGTAACAACTGCCTCATGCAGCTCAATTTCTAATGCAAGTTGCAGGCCTTGAAACGTGAAAAAAATTGGCAGATCCCCCGTGCAGTGGCAATCAAGGAAATGCGAAGCAGGCATCAGGAACGTAAAATGCATTTGCATTGTTGTCTCGCTATACCGAGTTTGGTACATATGAAGTTAACGAAACGGCCGCAAGAGCACCATGACTGTGGCATGTAAACCATGCCGCTCATACACGCATGTCATGATTCTAACATTTTGACCTGTCATTTACATTCGTCATGCAGTCGTGTTGTGCCACAGCAATTTTGGTATACATCCCATTAACGGAACGAGTGGCATGTAGATCATGCCGCTCATGACATGCACGTCACCATTTTCATGTTATGACCTGTCATATATGATCGTCATGCAGTCATGTTGTGCCAAACCAATTTTCGTATACATCCCATTAACGAAACGGCAGTAGAGCGCCAGCACCATGGCATGTAAATCATGCCGGTCATGACATATAACATGAAAATCATGACATGCATGTCACGATTTTCATATTATGACCTGTAATTTATAACAGTCATGTAGTCATGTTGTGCCATAACAATTTTCGCATATATTCCATTAACGAAACGGTCGCAAGAGCACCAAGAGTGTGGCATGTAAACCATGCTGCTCATGACACGCCTGTCATGATTCTAATGTTATGACCTGTCATTTACGTTCGTCATGCTGTCGTGTTGTGCCACAGCAATCTTGGTATACATACCATTAACGAAATGCGTGGCATGTAAATCATGCCGCCCATGACATGCATGTCATGCTTTTCATGTTATGACCTGTCCTTTATGTTCGTCATGCTGTCATGTTGTTGCATACCAATTTTCCTATACATCCCACTTACGAAACGGCCAAGAAAGCACCAAGACCGTGGCATGTAAATCATGTCGCTCATGACATGCATGTCATGATTTTCCTGTTATGACTTGTCTGTAATTTACGTTCGTGATGCAGTCATGTTGTGGCATGCCAATTTTCGTATACATCCCGTTAACGAAGCGCGTGGCATGTAAATCATGTCGCTCATGACAAGCATATCATGATTTTCATGTTGTGACCTGTCCGTCATGTTCGCTAGGCAGTCATGTTGTGGCATACCAATTTTCGTATATATCCCATTAACGAAACGGCCAGGAGAGCACCAAGACCCTCGCATGTAAATCATGTCACTCATGACATGCATGTCATGATTTTCGTGTTATGACCTGTCATTTATGATTGTCATGCAGTCATGTTGTGGTATGCCAATTTCCGTATAGGCCCCATTAGCGAAACGCGTGGTATGTAAATCAGGTCGCTCAGGACATGCATGTAACGATTTTCATGTTATGACCTGTCATTTGTGTTCGCCATGCAGTCATATTGTGGCATAGCAATATTTGTAAATATCCCATTAACGAAACGACCAGGAGAGCACCAAGACCGTGACATGTAAATCATGCCGCTAATGACATGCATGTCATGCTTTCCATGTTATGACCTGCCATTTATGTTTGTCACAAAATAGTGCCTATTTTGAAGTAAAACCCGGCGTCGAAAGGCCGAAACAACAAGAAAAACGGCGCTCGGAAGAGGCACTCAAAAGTCACGCCGCGCCTACAAAAGGCCAGAATGTTGTAGAAGCTTTTTTATCGCGGCGAGCGCGCGCGCGGGGCCGACGTAAGGAGAGAGAGAAGGCGGAGAGCACACACCGACGCTCCCCGCGCAGTGAGAGAGAGAGAGAGGCGCCGCTCCAACGGGGAAGGTTCGAGAGTGGGCGAGAAGGTTCCCAACTGTGTGTGTGCTTTGGGTCACGTGGGCCTACGGAACCTTCTAGTTCCCTTTCCCAGGACTATATAAGCGGTCGGACACGGGCCGAGCAAAGAGGGGCGAAGAAGAGACGAAGAGAGAGTTGAAGAGTTGCAAGTAAAAAGAAGCAAGAAGTCGTGCGTGACTCAGACGCCGAGCCAGCTGACAGGCCACCTGCAAGAAGACGCCGAGTGTCTTGGTGAATAGGACTCTTTGTGTTTTGTTCATTGTTGCAGTGCATGAACTTGTTCGTGTTGGTTGGCCTTGTACAACTTTGCGACCCATCTGTTTTTGAGTTGTGAAAGCCATGTTGTGTACGTTTGTGTGGCTGCCTATTTGATGAAAATATATTTGTTTTGTTTGACTACCCTTGGCTCTGACTCGGTCTTTGAACCACTGCTGGCGTTTTGCTAGTGTGCTAAAGGGGACCAAAATTCTTATTGTCCAAGCTTTCGTGGGATCTTTTCCGGGGAACCAAGACGTTGGTTCTTGGAATTATTTCCGGCGATCGCGCCCCGTATATCATAGCACGGGTTTGGTGACAATGTTCGTCAGGCAGTCATGTTGTGCCATACCAATTTTCGCATACATCCCATTAGCAAAACGGCCAGGAGAGCACTAAGACCGTGGCATGTAAATCATGCCACTCATGACATGCATATCATGATTTTCATGTTATGACCTGCCATTTATGTTCGTCAGGCAGTGATGTTTTGCCATACCATTTTTCGCATACATCCCATTAGCGAAACGGCCAGGAGAGCACCAAGGCCGTGGCATGTAAATCATGCCGCTCTTGACATGCATATCATGATTTTCATGTTATGACCTGTCATTTATGTTGGTCATGTAGTCATGTTGTGGCATACCAATTTTCGTAAACATCCCATTAGCGAAACGGCCAGGAGAGCACAAAATCATAGGCAGCTAGCTAGCTAGCTAGCTAGCTAGCTAGCTAGCTAGCTAGATAGATAGATAGATAGATAGATAGATAGATAGATAGATAGATAGATAGATAGATAGATAGATAGATACGCTCAAACTCGCCGAAGTTCGCTAAAAAATGCTTCGCATTTAAAATAATCGCAACCTACACAGCACTCTAACTGGTATATAGATTGTCCAGAAGCAGTTCTGGGTCTCGGCAAGTCATTTCATAGTTTTGGGCCATCTGAGATTTGTTACTTATAATCGTGGACTTCAAGCTATACAACTGTTATTGAAACAAAAATATGGAAAACAAAAAAGGACTTCATAACGCACTGTAACCACAGCAATGCATTCCTTGGTGCTGCGTTTTCCCAACTGCTGCATCGCTTTCTAGTAGTCCCAACCACATTAATTCCATGTTTATGGTCCCACTTGATATATCACTATCTATGGTAGTGCTTGCACTAGTGACATTATGCTTCTTCATCAGCACCTGTTATTCACATCGGTATGGGAAATGTTGCTGAAAGAAAAAGATATATGGGAATATAAAAAGAAACTTACAAAACAAAGTTCTCTGAGTTGTATGAAGTAGATGTGATGTCAGAGCATAAGCTTAATACGGAAAAGAATTCCTTTAACCAATAATTAATTAACAAAAACAATCACATTGATGCAGGTGCACAAGCATCAGACATATGGATATGTGCCAGGGATATGAAACTACGAGCGACACGTAATGTACAAAGGAAGAATGAAACCACGGTGGCCTCACACCGCATTGCAGATTACGTATGGACGGTCCACCAAAAGTTACCTAAAATTGTACCCCAGTCAACGAGAATTCCACCTCAGCTGACCAGAAGTGCACCAAACTCCAGGTGTTAGGTCCATTCGAGACTACACTTATGTGAACATTAAGGTCGCCTTGGGAGCCTTTTTATCAATGCAATCAGGAAAAAAAAAATTTTAAAACCTGCTGAAGGTAATTTGCTCTCTGGAAGGAAAAGGTATGTTACTGATGGCAGATAAAACTAGGACGAACGCACAGATCCCGTAAATGTGTAAGCCGTAAGCATCGAAAGTGAAACTTCAGACCTTGCAGACAGGTGCGACCCCCGTCACACGCGCTTGCACCTTTGCTGTAGCGCATGAGCGAGGGAGAAAGAGAAGATAGGGGAAGCTGCAATGCCAGATTCCACAGTGTAGAGAGAGGAACATCAATTAAAGCAAACTAGCCGCAATAGAGATACGTACACCGCGTACGAAGCTCTGCTGCCCACGAAGAAGGCGCAGCTGAAACTCAGTTGAAATTGCCCGCCGTATTCTGCGCAATCGTCTTTCAACTCAAAACTATTGAAAAAAAGGCTCCCCTTCAGAACTTAGCGTTCTATATGTGCAAAAGGTACACACAAACATGCTGCCACACTAGGAGGGCGTTTGCTTGTCCTATATACTAGGAAACAACTGCTATTCCTCGCGGAGTTTTACTCGCACGTACAGCATCGCCTCACGCGAACGACCGTTGGGCAAAAGTTCAAAGCGCTGACGACGATACGTACCTGCTTCGCTCGGTGGTTCCTCCAAGACACGAAGTAGTGGGTCTTCGTAATCAGTAGCACCGCAAAAAAAAAATAACAAAAAAAAACACAAGGGACAAGCACACAGGGCAAACAACACTAACTGGCGAAAAAACATTCGCACTGGTGCAAGAATACTTCAACGCGACCAGCAGAATAACGCTTAAATACCCGTGGCACACAGTTGTGAGACTGTATGGATAAGTCATAGAAAATTCCTTAAATCTTGACTCCCTTAAATCGCCAACTAGCAGACCTTTGAATATCCGAACTATTTAGCGCCTAAGTCGAAACACCCCTCATGCCTTTACTCAGTCCTATTATATCGTATTTTTTTAAATGCGAAGCATTTCTTAGCGAACTTCGGCGAGTTTGAGCGTATCTATCTATCTATCTATCTATCTATCTATCTATCTATCTATCTATCTATCTATCTATCTATCTATCTATCTATCTATCTATCTATCTATCTATCTAGCCGCCTACAATTTTGTGCTCTCCTGGCCGTTTCGCTCATCGGATGTTTACGAAAATTGGTATGCCACATCATGACTACATGACGAACATAAATGACAGGTCATAACATGAAAATCATGATATGCAAGTCATGAGCGGCATGATTTACATGCCACGGTCTTAGTGCTCTCCTGGCCGTTCCGCTAATGGGATGTATGCGAAAATTGGTATGGCACAACATGACTGCCTGACGAACATAAATGGCAGGTCATAACATGAAAATCATAATATGCATGTTATGAGTGGCATGATTTACATGCCACGGTCTTAGTGCTCTCCTGGCCGTTTCGCTAATGGGATGCATGCGAAAATTGGTATGGCACAACGTGACTGCCTGATGAACATAAATGGCAGGTCATAACATGAAAATCACGACATGCGTGTCATGAGCGGCATGATTTACATGTCACAGTCTTGGTGCTCTCCTGGTCGTCTCGTTAATGGGATGTATACGAAAATTGGTATGCCACAACATGACTGCATGGCGAACATGACTGACAGGTCACAACATGAAAATCATGATATGCATGTTATGGGCGACATGATTTACATGCCACACTTTTCGTTAACGGGATGTATACGAAAATTGGCATGCCACAAGATGACTCCATCATGAACGTAAATGACATGAAAATCATGATATGCATGTCATGAGCGACATGATTTACATGGGACGGTCTCTGTGCTCTCTTGGCCGTTTCGTTAGTGGGATGTGTAGGAAAATTGGTATGCAACAATATGACTGCATGACGAACATAAATGACAGGTCATAACATGAAAAGCATAACATGCATGTCATGGGCGGCATGATTTACATGCCAGGCGTTTCGTTAATGGGAAGTATACCAAAATTCCTATGGCACAACACGACAGCATGACGAACGTAAATGACAGGTCATAACATTAGAATGACGACACGCGTGTCATGACCGGCATGATTTACATGCCATGGTCCTGGTGCTATACTGCCGTTTCGTTAATGGGATGTATGGGCTCCGTCTACTGAGTAGAGGGCGCTATGTAGCTCTCGTCGCACGGCTCAGTCGCGCACGGTGGAAACCGAGGCGACAGTGGCGCGCGCGTTTCTTCGCTGCTTTCCGGGCGTGCTGCGAACCACACGAACGCTCGCGGCGTCGCCCTTTGGACACGACCTACTGTACTCCTGAATTGCCCGGCGAGCAGAATGCCAGCGCGCATGTGCTAGCTCCTCTTTCTACCGCTAGGGGCCTTTTGGCGGCGGATTTTGGCGCCACCAGTTACCCCACCCACACCACTTCTAGGCGGTCGTCTGCTCGCGTTGCGCCGAGACGCCTGTGCGGGCAGGCACTCTGCGGAGCGAAGAAAACATTTGCAAAACTGCTTCGATTGAGGTAATTCAGCTATGACAGTACAGTGTAGTTCCCAGAAACGCGCCCACGTGAGCCATGTACCACGGTAGTCTGTAGAAAAGGTGAGAAATGTCTAATATTGGCATGCGCAAAAATGTTCCTATACACTTAGTAAACAAATACGTACGTTTGTATGACTAATGAGCTGAATTCGCGACTATGCTTTTGCTTGGTAAGGTTTTACAAGTTACTGACTCACAAATTAAACCAACTGTCGCTTGAGCGACCGAAATAACAGGAAAAGAAAAACTAGTACCGATTATCTCAGTGGCGCAACAGTGCTGTTGGTTCCTTGGTAAATAGACTCTGAAACGTTGGCCGAAGTACCATATGAACATTCCTGCTATTAGATACAGTGCAACAGTTCGCATATATGCTCAAATTTCCGAGAACTGCGCACAAGCAAAGTACTCGCACGGTGCTTGTTGTTCTGCACCCATGCACCCGTCGACGCTCAGGTGGGGTAACTCGAGCGCCATCTTAGCGGCGAAGTCTGGAACGAGAGGCGGCGCAGGCGTCTCCGTAGAACGCCGCGAGCTGGTCAGGTCAGGAGTACAGTAGGTCGTGCCCTTTGGAACAGTTTGCCGCAGGTTTGGAGCGCGCGTCTCAAAGGAAATAAAACGACAGAAGGTGGGACGAGCGGTCGCTGCTGCTATAGAGTTGGAGACGCGCATCGCGTTCGCGTATTTCCCTGTCACAGTCTGCCCAATTTTGCTTCTTCTCTCCGCCAGGCAGTACATTCGGCGCTGATGTCGCACATGGAAAACTCGACTGCACGGAGCCTCTACGAAAACTGGTTTGGCACAACATGACTGCATAACTATCATAAATGACAGGCCATAACATAAAAATCGTGACATGCATGTCATTAGCGGCATGATCTACATGCCACTCGTTTCCTTAAAGAGATGTATACCAAAATTACTATGGCACAACACGACCGCATGACGAACGTAAATGACAAGTCATAACGTTAGCATCATGACATGCGTGTATGAGCGGCATGGTTTACATGCCACAGTCTTGGTGCTCTTGTGACGTTTCGTTAATTTCATATGTACCAACTCGGTATAGCGAGACAACAATGCAAATCCATTTTACGTTCCTTATGCGTGCTTCGCATTTCTTTGATTCCCACTGCACGTGGGATCTGCCAATTTTTATTGCGTTTGTATTCTACAACACATTATTGTCATATAGTTTTCTTTATTCTTTGAATTTCAAGGCACATGCCGATACGCGCGCGCGCGCGCACACCCACACACACACGAAGATAAAAAAACGAAATTATATTCTGCTATCAGATAGGCGAATACCGATAGGGACACACCTCTTGCCTTACCAATTGACAATCAATTAGAAGATAATCCCAACACGTATAGATGAAGACGAAGAAGGCACGCGAATGAATGAGACAGACGCTGACTTTGTTTCTATCGAAGGGAAATCCCTTATACATGCGCGCACATCACCAAATAGCACAATAGATTGTAACTGCCAGGGAAACCAATTAGTTAATTAGGTACCAATGTTGTGACAGAGGCCTTTCAATGCTACGTCAGAATTTGCATATTAAGCCTTCCGAACTGAATTTTTAATAAACAGTGCTCTAAAAATTAGCAACTTAACAATCTTGCAATATCATAACTTGCTTGATATCCAACCTCTACCACGATGCTATGATATTCGTAGTAACCTCATATTAGGATAAAATGACAAGAAATGAGTCAAGCTCTACGAGCATAACGTAGGTGGAGTAATTGTCTTTCCCTCTTAACTACAAAGCCGTAACACTTCCGCTAAATCAGAAACCACTTCCAACATCGTGACATAAGCTAGAGCGCCGATCAACGGACACATGGAATTTATTCATCACGGCGCTTCTGTGAGTGCGAGCTAGGCTGATACGCGTCCCCCACCGCTTCGTGCGCTAACCCCCCCCCCCCCCTCCCTCTACTTCTTTCCCGGAGACCACCACCTAGCCGCGTTAAAGAAAAAAAGGAAGGAAGCGCGCGTTCTCAAAACTACGCGAGACGGCGTGTCAAAGGCGGCGGAAAATGCCACGAGGCAGACGACTCGATTAGACATGGCGTCCTGGTACTTGAAATCAGCGAAAATGCTTCATCGCGGACATTCTGAAATACATTGCAACACAGTACGCGAGACGGGGCAGGAGGAACCTGTTCGCAAACGCATCCGCCACCCGGTCACCCAGACGACTTGGCCACGCTTTCGTAGCAGACCGAAGAGTGCCGAGTTCGAATCCTCGAGTGCCTATGTCTATTTCTTTTTTCATTATTTTGTTTTTTTCCCAATCTTTCCCTTCTTTGTATCTTCCTTCGTCTATCCTGCTGCTCTTTAATATTGATACCCTTGCCAACCCTAACCATAAATTTAACCTGAAAGAACTCTCCCCCAACGGAGTATTGGGACAAGATACATAAGGGCTTACACCACCCCCATGCCTCATCTGCGTAACTCAACTACGCACCTGAACAGGAACTGGCCTCCCTGGTGCAACACCATGGCCAACACCTCCCAAGTGACCGAACCATCCAAACCCTGGACCTACGACGGTGACATCAACGGAGCTTCTAACAGCGGATGCGACCACGAGGGGATAGGAACAAAAGACTCGGAAAGTTTCTGGACTCGGAGAGGAAACCACTGGAAACTAAACGTAGCGACTCTTAACACGCGAAATCTTTCAAGTGAAGCCAGACTAGCTGAACTACTAGAAGAATTAAGGGGAATTAACTGGGATATCATTGGCCTTAGCGAGGTTAGGAAACCAGGAGAAGGATACTTATCGCTTATTGAAGGGCATGTTCTCTGCTACAGAGGAATCCCACCCCGTATAAGGAATCCCACCCCGTATTCGCGCTTCTCTGGCAGTCGCCAGAGAAGCGCGAATACGGGGTGGGATTCCTTATACACAAAGACCTAGCAGGCAACATTGAAGAATTCTATAGCGTCAATGAAAGGGTAGCAGGTATCGTGTTAAATTTAAATAGGCGATACAAACTAAAGCTAATACAATGTTACGCACCAACGACAAGCCACAATGACGAGGCTGTAGAACAGTTCTATGAGGATGTAGAAACGGCCATGAGCAAGGTACACACTCAATATACAACTGTCATGGGGGACTTCAACGCGAAAATAGAAAAGAAACTACGAGGAGAACAGGCGGTCGGAAACTACGGCGAAGGTGATACAAACAGCAGAGGAGAGATGGTAGTGGAATTCGCAGAACGAAATCACCTCCGTGTTATGAACACTTTCTTTAAAAAACGTAAGAACAGAAAGTGGACATGGAAAAGCCCCAAAGGAGAAACGAAAAACGAAATAGATTTCACAATGTGCACTGATCCCAGTATAGTACTAGACACGGAAGTGGTTAATAAGGTCAGAATTAGTGACCACAGACTAGTAAGGGCGAAGATAACCCTCCATCTAAAGCGCACAAGGACAAAGTTAATCACGCGGAAGAAGGCCAACCTCGATTTCGTCAGGGCGAAAACAGAAGAATTTAAAATTGCACTTAAGAACAAGTATGAGGCTTTAGGACAGTAAGAACATGAGGACATAGACAAGATGAACGAAGACATTACTAAGCTGATCACCGAAGCAGCGATCGAAGTAGGGGGCAAAGCACTCGGACAAGATGTAAATAAGCTCTCTGAATCTACTAAAAATTGGACAGTTAGATGGACAGTTAGAACGACGGAATGCATACCAAGAGAGGGCAAGCGTAGCCGCGGACGACAGAGACTAAGGTGGGGGGACGAAATCAAGAAATTCGCAGGCGTCAAATGGAATCAGCTCGCGCAGGACAGGCAAAAATGGAGAGGATTGGGTGAGGCCTTCGTCCTGCAGTGGACATAAGATAGGCTGATGATGATGATGATGCGAAAAACGTTTTTTCGCACAATTGTTTACAAAAAATACGCAGAATGCTTGCTTATTGTGTAAAATGTTACGCAAAACAAAATAACTACGAGACGGCGAAACAATTAGGCAGAAAAGCCCTTACTTTTCAATCTACAACTAACACAACATTTCCGATCACTGAGGCGCTACTAGGGCGAGAAATTTAAGATGTCTTGTAGGCAACCGACGCCATGCTGGTACCAGATCGGGACGTTGCCTGCAGGGAACGTAATCTGGAACATGCAGGCATACACGACAATGCTAATAATTATGGTAAAACCTACACGTCCAGCGAAATAAACTTATTAGTTCGTACAGAGAGCGCGTACAGGTGAACTTTCGAAGTAATGATAATTCTGACATAGTTATAATTCGAAACAAATGAATGCGATTATTATTCATTTGTTTTTCAGGGAACATTTTCGAGAGGATGGGATTCCAAATGGCCTATAAAATAATAAATATCATATAAGAATAAAAACGCCATAATTAATTAAAATAACAACCATAAATCAAACGAGGATGGCAGATTTTTTCCCAGACAAGAATGACGCGCTTCATGATGCTCGTGGAGAAGTACATGGGGCTTTCACTGCAAGCGTGCTTTAATGCTCTGTCACGTAGTTTATAACTACTGAATCTTTCGTATGAAATTTATTTTGTCTAAAACTAAAACTGTGACATTATTGTATCCACGCGAGCACTCAGAAGTTGTTTGGCGCACTTAAACAAGTGCCCTGTGTGCATGGCGAGCCAGAAGATTGCGTTTTTATAGCGCGTTGCCGAGATTTTATGTCATCCCAGACTGCAGGTTTGTTGGGCGTCCTCTGGACGTCCGAGCTCTGACGTAGGTGTATGGTGATTCAGCGGAGGTCCGGCGAACGTCCGGCAGAGGACAGAAATATTCGGATAATTGCTGGATCTCTGACGGACGTCCAGCATGGGCACTGGACCTTCGGACCTTAAGCGGACGTCCGCTGGACAAAACGTGCCGTCTGGGATATGCCTACAAGGCGCCCTTCCGTCCGTCGATCGACCGCCCGTGAAACGACAGCATTGCCTTCATATTGTCGCGTTAAAGCACGACAAGAAACAGACAAGTAACGCAGGACAGCTTGCTGGAGCTCTATTCCAAAAACGTCTTCTAACCCCGCTGTGCACTTGCCCCACTAGAAGGAGTGCGCTAAAACCCTCATCGTCTTTCTTTTCTTCGCTGAATGCACGCGTCATTGGCCTCTCCCTAAAAGAGCGTCGCCCCGATGCTAATCTAAAGATATAGCTACGTGGGAGCCGGAGTCTGGCGCACTTTCACTCGCCGACGTACGGCTTCATACGCACTACATGCACAAGTTCAGGACGGTGCTGCTGGCGTCTCGTAGAATGAGGACTGTCGGGGACGACCTCGTAGGTGACGTCGCTAATGCGGCGCAATACACAATAAGGTGCAAAGTATCTGCGCAATAGCTTCTCAGACAATCCACGTTTCCGTATGGGTGTCCAAACCCACACTCTGTCGCCGGTTTCGAATGTTACGACTCGGTGGTGAGCATTATAGCGGCCTGCATCATAATCTTGCTGCTGGTGAATCCGCAGGCGAGCGAGCTGCCTGGCTTCTTCTGCGCGTTGCGTAAATATATCGGCGTCCGTTGCAGAGTCGTCACATTCGTATGGTAGCATCGCATCCAGCATCGTCCGTACCTCCCGCCCGTGAACGAGGCTGAACGGCGTCATGCGTGTTGTTTCCTGCTTAGCCGTGTTGTACGCAAACGTCACGTAGGGCAAGATTTCGTCCCAATTCTTATGTTCAACGTCTACGTACATGGAAAGCATGTCCTCGAGCGTTTTAGGGGCGAAGCTCCTTATAGCGGCACCCGTTCGTCCCTCGTCGTAGTAGTGTGTAACCAGTCTTAACGCTAGTACCACATCTTGACCTCCAAGGTGGTGCCGGTGGGAGATTTCTCCTGTGCGTTGTTGAACAATAAAAAATTCGCAGCGTGCGCGTTAACTAAAAGCCGAATTCTTCTGTCTCTCATTCCCCATTAGCAGCCATTGGCATGTTCCAGTAGGAAACGTTAGTAGAAGTAGAAGTGTTAGCTAAAAGCCGACTTCTTCTGTCTCTCATTCCCATTAGCAGCCATTGTTTACCTCCAAGGTAGTGCCTGGTGAGATTTCTCCTGTGCGTGATTAGACAATAAAAATTTTGTTCAAAACGCCGTTGATTGATGAAATAAACCTAAGAAAGACGCCAGGCACCCGCTCGCCCTCAGCGCATGCCTCCTGCCCTCGGCGCGTGCTGTCTTGTGATAGAGAGAGAGAGAGCGAAAGGGGCGCGTTGACTATGGAAACGCTCTTTCTTAGATGAACGCTCTACCAGCTCGCAAAGAAGTAGAACGCGCCCTCACCCGCGAGAGGCAACGTTGGCGCAGGTAGCGTCTCCTAGCCAGTTTCTTGATTGAGAAATACCGAATGCTCGCGTTGAAGAACCGTTGACCGGCCACCCATATATATATATATATATTTAGGCACTGGTCTTGACTTGCAACGAAGTGCCGGTGGGAGATTTCACTTGTGCGTATAGTTGAACCATGAGGATTCGTAGCGTGCGCGTTAACTCAATTAATCCGGAACTCGGCACGATCTGTGATGAACCTCCCGAGCTTCGCCCACTCGTGATCATTCACTCCGTAGATATGCTGTAATTTTTTGTTTAGGCGCTCTGTGAGCCCATTAGTTTGTGGGTGGTATGCGGTTGTTTTGCGATTTGCCGTCCTACTGAGCGCCAGAACGTGGTCTAACAGAGCCGCCGTGAATGCAGTTCCTCGCTCCGTTATCACTATCGTAGGTGCGCCATGTCTTAGTACAATGTTCTCGATGAAAAACTGTGCCACTTCCGCTGCTGTACCTCTCGGAATGGCCTTCGTTTCCGCATAACGCGTCAGGTAATCGGTCGCGCCGATAACCCAGCGATTCCCTGCGGTAGATGTTGGAAGCGGACCCAAAAATATCCATTCCAATCTAGTCAAATGGTGTTCGTGGGACATGCACGGGTTGCAGCAGGCCGGCTGGCTTAGTCAGAGGAGACTTGCGCCGCTGACAATCGAGAAATGCGCGTACGTGGTGTTTCAAGGCAGCGTTGAGTCTGGGCCTGTAGTACCTTTGCTGCACTCTGGCCAAGGTTCGCGTATAGCCTAGGTGACCTGAAGTCGCTTCGTTGTGACATGCTCGCAGTACTTCAGGACGAAGGGTGGTAGGAACAACGAGCAAATAGGTGGCACCGATCGATGAAAAGTTCCTTTTGTAGAGAACTTGGCTTCTTAAAGAAAACGACAACAGCCTCGCGAAAATCCTGGGGACATTCGGAGATTTTCCTTTCAAATAATGAATTAGTTCAAGCAACTCTGGGTCCTCACGTTGCTGCTGCGCAATGGCGGACGTGTCCAGAACACCAAGAAATGCTGTCTCGTCATCATCTGGCAGAGCAGCCAATTGTATCGGCGATCGGGACAAGCAGTCCGCGTCCGTATGGCGCTTCCCCGACTTGTGGACGACTGTGAGATCATACTCTTGGAGCCTCAGACTCCAACGCGCTAGACGCCCGTTAGGATCTTTAAGGCGTGTCAACCAGCACAACGAATGGTGGTCGCTAATGACCTTGAAGGGACGGCCGTAGAAATACGGACGGAATTTCATAATCACCCATACTACTGCGAGACATTCTTTCTCGGTTGTTGAGTAGTTAGCCTCTGCTCGCGTCAGCGTGCGGCTTGCATAGACGATGACTCTTTCCGAATGATCTTGCCACTGCACAAGCACAGCTCCCAGGCCTACATTGCTGACATCGGTGTGTAGCATCGTAGGAGCTGTCTCGTCGAAATGGGGAAGCATTGGTGGCGTTTGTAGGCATTGGCGGAGATCATTGAAAGCAGTGTCCTGTTTGTTCCACACAAACGCAACGTCGTCTCTCGTGAGCCGAGTTAGCGGAGGCGCAATACGTGCGAAGTCTGCGATGAACCGTCGATAATAAGCACAGAGGCCAAGAAAGCGTCGAACAGCCTTCTTGTCAGTCGGTACAGGAAAGTTGGCAACAGCGGCGACTTTGTCGGGATCCGGGCGAACGCCTGCTTGACTGACAACGTGACCGAGAAACTGCAGTTCTTGAAAGCAAAAGTGGCATTTTTCTGGCTTGAGTGTGAGACCTGCGAACTGTATGGCTTGTAAAACCGCTTTGAGCCGTTCAAGGTGCTCGTGAAAGGTCGCCGAGAACACTATAACGTCGTCCAGATACACCAGGCATGTCTTCCACTTCAAGCCCGAAAGAACAGTATCCATCAGTCTTTGAACGTCGCGGGCGCTGGGCATAAGCCGAAGGGGAGGACCTTAAATTCGTATAGTCTATCCGGTGTCACGAAAGCGGTCTTTTCGCGGTCTCTCGGGTCCACCTCAATTTACCAGTATCCGCTCTTCAAATCCATTGAAGAGAAGTAACAGGCGTTTCGAAGTCTATCGAGTGAGTCATCGATACGAGGGAGCGGATACACATCTTTCTTGGTCACCTGATTAAGCTTTCGATAATCAACACAAAAGCGCAGGCTGCCATCCTTCTTTTTGACCAGAACTACAGGCGATGACCAGGGGCTTTTTGAAGGCTGGATCACGTCATCCTCAAGCATTTTAACTACTTGCTGTTGTATCGCCTCACGTTCTTTCGCAGCCACACGATAAGGGTTCTGATGAATTGGTCTCGCTGTATCCTCGGTAATTATTCTGTGTTGGGTCAGAGGCGTCCGGCCGACTTTGGATGCCGATGCGAAGCAGTCCTGGAACTCCGCTAGCAGCTCGAGAAGCCTCTTCCGCTCGTCCTTTGGCAGTGTGTTGCTGACGTCAAGAACGGGTACTGAACTTTGTTTGGGTGCTTCTTCAAGTACCGATAAGGAGGCTTCTCCGACATCTGCGACATCATCAAGGTAAGCGACTGCGGTGCCTTTTGGAAGGCGCCGGCGCTCAGCACTAACATTAGTTAATAATAATTTTGTCCGCCCAGCAGGGACACTGACGATACCTCGCGCAACTGAAATGCCGTGAGTAAACAGCAGCGAGCATATTTGGTCTGCCACGCCTTCACCATCAAATGGTACGTCACACACCACGGAAACAAGTGCGCATGACATCGGCGGTACGACCACGTCATCATCACTCAGGCGCAACGAGTTGCGTTGCGGTGATAAGTAATCGTTGAAATCGGGGCTTTGTTGAAATGACACCACACGGTCTGGAATGCTGATGAGCGCACCATGCTCTCTTAGAAAGTCCATCCCTATAATTAAGTCTTTACAACACGTCGAAAGGACTACAAATGTGGCCACGAAAGAAGAATCTTCTATGCCGATTCTAGCTGTACATCTTCCGACAGGCATCAATAAGTGGCCGCCTGCAGTTCTTATAAGGGGTCCCGTCCACGGTGTTTTCACTTTCTTGAGACGAATGGCGAGGTTCTGACTCATCATGGAAAAATCGGCACCTGTGTCCACCAAGGCTGTTACTTGCTGGCCATCAACAAAAACAGTAAGGTCAGCGCTCACAATTTCGTCTGAGGTATGGTCTGTCGGCGTCGCGGCGTCTTGAAGCGGCCCGGTGGGGTGCTTTTTGTCGTCTTGCGGCTGGCCTGCAACCTTGCCCCCAGAGGTCGCCGCCTTTAGTTTCCCCGGCGTGGGCTAGTGACCTTCGTCCCCGGAGCTCCGCGTAAGTACGCTTACTGGGCGACGACGAAGGAACGGGAGACGTTGAGCGTGACCGGCGGGCGAAGTCGGTCTGGTTATTCGGCATAGACTCGACGTTGGGAGAGCGGGCTACTGGGCTCCTGAAAAAGCGGCATCGTCTCGGCGTGTCATGTAGTCATCCTCGGTGCGGCGATGTGCGTCGAACCTAAGTGGTCGGTCGAACCTAAGCGTCGCGGTACCAACAATAGCGAGCAACATGGCCGGCGACGCCACAGTTGAAACAGAGTGGCCGGCGATTGGTAGTGCGCCATGCGTCAGTTTTTCGAAACTGCGGGCGTACCGAAGGTTCCTCCTGTGGTGGCGACCAAGGCGTAGCGATTGGCGGTTGGTATGGCGACATCGGCATGGTGGGGGGACGTCTCAGAGTGTCTTCATGCGGTTGCGGCGGAGGTGCCATCGGTGGCTGGCAGTACGGCGTGACTGTTGGTGGACTCCGGACAGCGGCGGCGTAAGTCATGGGATGGTGCTCTTGACCATAGTCCACTGCCGAGAACGCTTGCCTGATCTCGTCCCGTACTGCTTCGGCGACTGATGCCACGGGTGCGCCCGTCATCGGAGTGCAGAGTTTCTGCAACTCTTCTCGGACGATCTCCCTAATGAGATCACGCAGGGAACATTGATTGTCCACAGTAATGGCGGCGGCATTGGTCGGGGTGCTGGTGCATAAGCGATCATACTGTCGGCAACGCTGGTGCAGCGCTCGTTCGATAGCTGTGGCTTCCTTTATTAAATCAGCCACGGTGTTTGGTGCATTGCGTACAAGTCCTGCGAATAATTGCTCATTCACCCCGCGCATGAGGTAGCGCAACTTCTTATCCTCCGGCATGTTCGGGTCAGCCCTGCGACACAGACGGGCCATGTCCTCAGCAAACATTGCTACACTTTCATTCGGCTTTTGAATACGCAATTCAAGTAACTGCTGGGCCCGGTCCCGTCGATCGATACTTGCAAAAGTGTCAATAAGTTGCTCTCGCAATTCATTCCATGTAGATATGGTGGCCTCGCGGTTCTCAAACCATGTGCGGGCGCTGCCCTCAAGGGCGAAATACACACGGGAGAGCTTTTCTTGAGCCGACCACCGATTGATCTTGGCGACTCGTTCGTAGTGGTCAAGCCAATCTTCTACATCTTCGTGCGCGCCACCGCGAAAGCGGTCGGGGACAAGCGGTTGATGAAGCGTCACCTGTGATGGAAGCGGCGCAAAGATCCCCATAGGAGCCTGTGTCGGGCTGGCGTTAGCCATTGGCAGATGTGGGCGATGTCGCGAAGAGGGTTGCTGTAAGGGTGCGAGTTCCGGAGCAAAGCCCAGCCAGCGCCGACTGAAGCGATGCACGGGAGTTGTAGTCGGAGACGATAGGTCTGGGCTAGATGAGCGGCTCCTCGATGGAGTCTGGAGCATCAGGCAGGTTTCCGTACCCAGCACCTCCACCAGTGTCCCGTTAAAACACGACAAGAAACAGACAAGAAACAGACAAGAAACGCAGGACAGCTTGTTGGAGCTCTATTCCAAAAATGTCTTCTTCTAACCCCGCTGTGCACTTGCCCCACTAGAAGGAGTGCGCTAAAACCCTCATCGTCTTTGTTTTCTTCGCTGAATGCACGCGTCAATATGTTTCGAAACACACATTGCTTTCATGTCGATCGCTTCTAAATGCTAATACTGCATCTTCTTACTTTTTATTGCCCGTTACAGACGACACGCGGTGTCGCACGACAGAGAAATACAGCTGCATCACTTACCATTCGTGTTCTGTACTGGGCTGTGCCTGACTGGGTGTGAGCAGCGGCTAGCTCCCTTCAGCCTTCATGGCGAAACCTTCTCTTAGAGCGCTGTGTTGTACTGCCGACGTAACACACCTTCTACGTTCACTGAGGAGACCACACGGCAAATCTAGCGGCACAGAAACCACATGCGCGTCCGACTGGGTTGCACAGCTCGCAGGCTGTGTTCACAGAGCAAAGAGATCAAATGGCGAAACCCGCGACGACTGCGCTTCGGACCTTCGAGGGTGCACAGCTCCTGCGTCTCCTCGCCCATTTTACTCGTCTTTTTTTGCAGACAGCAAGCTGATGCACGCACACGTGCATCCCGCGGCGCTTAGGGAGAGTCACGGCTATTCTTTTAGCTCAGATTTCTATAGCCAGCACGCTAGCCGTGATATTGAGGCGTGCCACCTCCAGGTAGTTCGTTATCCAGTACCCGACTAAGAGTGTACGTGAACGAATAAAACGCGCCGCCAGTCTCTGTATTCTTTACATCTTCTTCTCAAAGGTCACTTGATGGGGACTCCAAGCAACGGCGGAATATTCTAGTATCGTCCTAATGAAGGCGGTGTATGCAATATGTTTTACGTCACGCGATGCATGTCCTAGTTTTTTCCTCAATATGTATAATTTTTGATAGGCTCTCGTACAGACGTTATCTATATGTTCATTCCATGACAGTTTTCGCGTAATTGTTACCCCGAGGTACTTGCCGCTGCTATCGATACTGCCGTAGTAATAGTAGGCGTGACGGTGTTTGTTCCGGTTCGTCTCGCACGGTACGTTGTACCGACGATAGTGGTGGTGGCGATCGTCCCCACTCGCCGCTACTGTCGCCGGCGGGGCACGGGTCTTGGCCGCATCGACAAAGAGAACGCCCTCTCATCTTCCGTAGGTCTTAAGGATCGCTTGCCCTCTTTGTTTATGTGTTTGCACGTCGTGCACGGCGTGCATGTTTCTAGGCACATTTTCGGTCTGTATCGTGTCCCTGACTTCCTGTAGCAATGCTTCTTTCAGTCCCCGCACTTCGTGACATCGGATGTCTAGCAGGCCGAGAATCCGTCTTCCTGTTCTCGCTCATGACAGCCTCTCTAGCTGCACGATTCCCTCGGCCACGGTGAGCTCCACGAACATGTTGCGCACGCCCAGCTCGAGCAGCCTGTAGGTAGCCGTGTACTGGGGTACGCGCAGCGTGGTTTTGAACGCCTGGCGGATTGCTACTTTCAGCACCTCGCTTTCGCTTCTGCTCCAGTGGGCGTACGCCGCAACATATGCTTTTTGTCTCAGCGCGTATGCCTGTATCAGCCTTGTCACTTTGTGCTCCTTAAATCATTCATTATCTTTTGTTCACGACCCGCCGCATAAGATGTGTGTCGGCAGCCACTATCTTATGCAGTCGGGCAACGAGTTCGCGGTTGCCACCATCCTCTTCTAGCCACAGGCCGAGCACTCGTATTTTGTCTGAGACGACAACCCTACTCATACATTGTCTGGGCGCGCCGCATCGAGGAATCTGCCCACGCATGCACACACACTGACTGAACTGCCTCCATTATGGGCCAACACAATTATCGCAACCGAATTTACGAAATTTCTGTTGTTAATACAATTAAACCGTCAGTATTGGTTTACATTAAATTAGTTTAAATCTTGTTTATTTTGAACCGAGTTTATACATTATACACCTGTTTCTTTTGACTATCGTTTGACAACTTGATTTACCGCGAAGACAGCAAACGCCGACAGGCCGAGGCCATAGGTGCTTCGCCCCTAAAAACAATGATAACGGTCACGACATCGCCATTGGCCAATTTTACTATGCCTACACCGGGCAGACCAGACATAAGGACTGTTCACGTGCATCCTTTCTCTCAGCACGCACAGCCGAAGTTCATATCGGCCGCTATTAATCCTCTACATACACCCTTAGCGGCGTTGGTACTCCGCAAGGTTCCGTACCTTACCCCTTCCTGTTTAATGCCACGCTCATTCCTCTTGCCCGTGTTCTTATTAGCATCCCCCCCCCCCCCTCGTCAAAACCTTTATGCAGACGGCATCACTATGCGGACCACCCACGGCACTGATGGCGCCATAGAGGAAACCCTACAATCCGCCGCACGCATCGCGCATCAACATGCACAAAGCATTGCTCTCACCCGTTCCCCGGAAAAATCTGAGCTGCTACCTATAGGCTCTTCACCGCACACACTTCCACAGCCCCTATCACAATTAGTTTAGACGGACACCCTACCCCAGAAGTCAAGACACTCCATGTGCTGGGCCTTCATATCCAGAACGACGGCCGGAACACTTTCACTATACGGAAACACAAATGAGTGACGGAGGCACTCTTGCACCTCATCCACATAGTTCCTGGCATACACTATGGCATTGCCGAGCACGACCTGTGCAGTCTCATTCGTGCCTTCTTCTTCAGTTGTTTCCTCTACACAATCCGATACTTCCGACTTCGACAAGAAAAAATTGCCACCTTGGACGCTATGCTTCGCAAAGCCTAAAGGTGATCCTACACCTCCCCCCCCATCCCCCCCCCCCTAACACTCAGATTTTTAAACTGGCCTATCTTGGTCTCCATAACACCACACACAAACTCATAGAGGTCCACGGACAGGCACAGTACACTCGCCTTGCTCAGTCTGTGACAGGGCACCACACACTCGACACTCTTAAAAATCGCATAACAGCAGCTGACCCCGCACTATTACCAGTACGCCGACCCTTATACAAGCAGCTTTTCGTCAAACTGCTCCCTCGAAACATCCACCCCACATATTATTCAGCACGCCGTATAGCCCGTGCAAAAGCTCTCCACAACTCCTACGGATCAGAAGCCGACGCCGTATGGATGGACGCAGCCTGCACAGATAACGACGCGGCAGCTACCGTCGTTGATATCACATTTAAATCCGTCGCTACTATCCACTTCCTGACGCATACACCCCAGAATAGGCGAAGGAGACGGCAATCGTAATTGCCCTAGCACGCGCATGTGGCCGGCACGTCCTTACAGACTCAAAACTGCGCTCCTAAATTTCGCGCGTGGAAACGAGTACACGAGCCAGCATTCAAAATTACCAACTCGCCCTCCATAAACCCGCCCCGCAATGTGGAGGTGATATAGCCTGCCTAGCACTCCGGGAACCCCGGCAACGAAGCCGCCAAAGACTACGCCAGAGGTCTCATCAACGGTGCGGCGGCGGAATCGGCGTCGGACTGTACCTTGGAGAGCATGCATTCCTTCTGTGAGCTGACGCAGGTCTAACGCGCCGAACAGCAGCTGTATCCCCCACCCCACCACTCTCTGAACAATTATCACCAAATATTATGGCGCCGCCTCCAGACCCGCACCCTTCCCTCCTCGTGTTCGTTCTCCTGCATCCACCCAGGGGCATATGCCCCCTCCTCGAAACAATGCACCACCTCCTCGGTGCCCGCATTCTGCAGTCGAACGGTTTTCGCCGTCCACCCCCTTATTTCCGTTAGGCACATCATGGTGGGAGCAAAGAATCCGAAGCAAGTAGGAGGTTGTTGGGGTCCGGGTAGGGGGGGGGGGGGGTAGCCTGCCGTGCCGAATCCATTCTTTCTCTCTGGCACGGCGCTCGCGGAGTACGTTTCTTTTCAGATGTTTGTGTCTCTATTTCAACAGCAAGTGCGAAGAGCGCCGCTTATTCCAGACAGGTACTGCACCGCCCTGGAAGCTGGGGCTTTCCTCACTCGGATTCCGGTCATATACTAAAGTTGGAAGGAACGATTAAAGCAGTGTAGCTTGTGCAATGCTTTAAGAAAACAACTTTCTCAAAACTATTTCTGCACTACGGCCCACCGCCATTTCTTTAAGCGCTCCGCAAGTCCATTATTGAACATCGTTTTAGCCATTCTGTAAATTTGAAGCGCGAGCCGATATTGCTACAATTTCAGTTCTTGTATTTGTATTCTGCAGTTCTACTCTGCCAACATTGGAACCGTCTTCGCATACTTCGGAATTTTGTCATGCGAGATTTGTTATTTACATTTGGCTGCTGCAGTAGTAGATTGGTTATGGTAATGTGACGATGAGCGGAAATACGTGGGTTTAATGCCCACCGCGGCGATCGCTCTTCAAGAGAAACGAAATGCTAGAGACCCGCTTAGTGCATGAATTCAATATACGGTAAAGAACCTCGTCGGGTCAAAATTTCCGAAGAACTCAACTACGGTATGCCTCGTAATGACATCGCGGGTTGGGCGCGTAAAAGTAAGCAATTATTACTGTCTGCGACAAATGAAGGTGAATTTGCTCTGCATAAAGTTCACCTTATTTTGGCGTTGCCTCACGTCACATCTAGTCGAATCAGTAAAGATTTCTGCGCCATTGATAACAGTGCGGTTGCCTTGTTTTGTGTTTAGAGCAGCTATGACACCACGGTACTGGGATAGCGTCTATGTCTTCTCCTGTGCTGTAACGCTAACACCCTCCTGCCGACAGATTGATGCATTACAACGGCTTTTTTTGCAAGTGGCACATTCTAATCTACATATACGCAATCTTATATATGACATAATTGAGCCCTGTGTTATCTGGTTCAAATAAAAAATATATAATCCCAATTTACCTATTTTGCGAGCAGTCTCGATTCTATGTGTCTAATTTCATATTCACTTGGCAACTGCAGCTGCGCAAATGTAGGAGCCCGAAAGCAACAAAGACGCAGAAGTTTAAGGTGCGACCATAAATCGCCAATCAAATGTTATTCAATAATTCGCTAATCTATATTATCATAGTGCCGAGAAATCCAATTTATTTTGATATAGAAATATATATCGTTGCCTTTGCTGCCGTCCGATCTATAACGTTAAAGCATCGATGAGGCGTGAGGTCGCACAAATGTGCAGTTTCAAAAGCAACGGACAATTAAAGACATGATACATGTAGTATGATACTTTCCATTTTTTATAACTCAATGACATTCGATTATGCATCATAACAACATACTGAGCAAACGTCTGCGCAGAGTTAAATGTCATGCAAATGGATTATTTTTAAAAGCAAGAAAAAGGTAGGAACTGTGGAGGTATGCCGAAATGGGCTGTTTTTGCTGTTATTGTTTACGCCAGAAAAGCAAACGGATATCGAAAATATAATCGAACCAATTTCGGTCATGCGTTGAAAAACCCACTGTCTGAAAAAGAAAATTTTTAGCGTGGACGGGTATGCTCCACTAACACACCGTCATTTGTAAACTGCTTTCGCTTTCATGATTAAGCTACCGGAGCACCCTTAATTTATTTCCCCCCTGAGCGCGCCCTGACGCTTGGATCGGTGGAGCTGTCAAAAAATTTATGCGTGTTCCAATCTAACCTGGCGTTTCTTTTTTCTCTTTTATCGTGATGCCAGACAACATATCGTCGACAGAAAGCCAGTGTGCAGCTTTCATGTTTGCGCTAACAACTACAGGAAAAGGAAACTCTTGTCAAAGGAACTAGGTTATGTGCATGACCAGACGCGGAAAGTTCGCGTCTGAGTATTCGTCAAGTTCTATCGTTTTGCTTTCGACGAGGAGGAGCAGCATTCGTGGATTACATACCTAAACGGAAAATCTTTGTCCCCACTGGTAGCTCCAGGGAATGTGAGAGCGCTTCATTTCTGGCGAACGTAGCGCAACGAACTCGACTTCGATGCTCAACCTCGGCTATCACCGCAAGAAGCGTGACGAACAAGTCCCGATCAGTCAGCTCGACGAATTAAGAAAAAAGAAGCAAGCATGTACACGTTTACCATCGCATAGTGTTTCTTCAATAGATCATGTGCAACTTAGTTTTGCCCATTAGAGGGTGAATTTTTACAACTTACGACAGTGTGTGCAGCAGACGAGAAAAAAAAAGGGAGGCGGGCGCACCCGTTCGAGTCTGATCACGGGCGTCAGCACGGGCGCGCACCGAGTGTAATAGGGCGCCTCTATCTTTCTTTCTGGTGACAAAAACGCTAGCCCACACCTGTAAGTCGTGTTAATGGGTGAACAAAAAAGAGAAAACAAGAGAAAGAAGAGGAAATGGACAAAAAAAAAATGGCAGATCCCACGTGCAGTGGTTATCAAGGGAATGCGAAGCACGCATAAGGAACGTAAAATGGATTTGCATTGTTGTCTCGCTATACCGAGTTTGGTACATATGAAGTTAACGAAACGGCCACAAGAGCACCAAGACTGTGGCATGTAAACCATGCCGCTCATACACACATATCATGATTCTAACGTTATGATTGTCATTTACGTTCGTCATGCAGTCGTGTTGTGCCATAGCAATTTTGGTATACATCCCTTTAAGGAAACGAGTGACATGTAGATCATGCCACTAATGACATGCATGTCACGATTTTCATGTTATGACCTGTCATTTATGATCGCCATGCAGCCATGTTGTGCCAAACCAATTTTCCTATAGGCTCCGTGCAGTCGAGTTTTCCATGTGCTACATCAGCGCCAGAATGCACTGCCTGGCGGTGAGAAGAAGTGAAATTGGGCAGACTGTGACAAGGAAATACGCGAACGGGATGCGCGTCTCCAACTCCATAGCAGCAGCGACTGCCCGTCCCACCTTCTTTCGTTTTATTTCCTTTGAGACGCGCGCTCCAAACCTGCGGCAAACTGTTCTAAAGGGCGACACCGCGAGCGTTCGTATGGTTCGCAGCACGCCCGGAACGCAGCGAAGAAACGCGCCCGTCGCTGTCGCCTCGGTTTCCACCGTGCACGACTGAGCCGTCCGGCGAGAGCTACGTAGCGCCCTCTGGTCAGTAGACGGAGCCCATACATCCCATTAACGAAACGGCAGTATAGCGCCAGGACCATGGCATGTAAATCACGCCGGTCATGACACGCGTGTCACGATTCTAATGTTATGACCTGTCATATACGTTCGTAATGCTGTCGTGTTGTGCCATTGCAGTTTTGATATACATCCCATTAACGAAACGCCTGGCATGTAAGTCATGCCGCCCATGACATGCATGTTATGCATTTCATGTTATGACCTGTCATTTATGTTCGTCGTGCAGTCATATTGTTGCATACCAATTTTCCTACACATCCTACTAACGAAACATCCAAGAGAGCACCAAGACCATGGCATGTAAATCATGTCGCCCATGACATGCATGTCATTATTTTCATGTTATGACACGTCATTTACGTGCATGATGCAGTCATCTTGTGGCATGCCAATTTTCGTATACATCCCGTTAACGAAACGCGTGGCATGTAAATCATGTCGACCATGACATGCACATCATGATTTTCATGTTGTGACCTGTCAGTCATGTTCGCCATGCAGTCATATTGTTGCATACCAATTTTCGTATACATCCCATTAACGAAACGGCCAGGAGAGCACCAAGACCGTCGTATGTAAATCATGTCACTCATGACATGCATGTCATGATTTTCGTGTGATGACCTGTCATTTATGTTTGTGATGCAGTCATGTTGTGGCATGCCAATTTGCGCATACGTCCCATTAACGAAACGCGTGGCATGTAAATCATGTCATTCATGACATGCATGTCATGATTTTCATGTTATGACCTGTCATTTATGTTCGCCATGCAGTCATATTGTGGCATACCAATTTTTGTATACATCCCATTTACGAGACGACCAGGAGAGCACCAAGACTGTGACATGTAAATCATGCCGCTCATGACACGCATGTCATGATTTTCATATTATGACCTGCCATTTATGTTCGTCAGGCAGTCATGTTGTGCCATACCAATTTTCGCATACATCCCATTAGCGAAACGGCCAGGAGAGCACTAAGACCGTGGCATGTAAATCATGCCGCTCATGACATGCATATCATGATTTTCATGTTGTGACCTGTCATTTATGTTCGTCATGTAGTCATGATATGGCATACCAATTTTCGTAAACATCCGATTAGCGAAACGGCCAGGAGAGCACAAAATCGTAGGCGGCTAGATAGATAGATAGATAGATAGATAGATAGATAGATAGATAGATAGATAGATAGATAGATAGATAGATAGATACGCTCAAACTCGCCGAAGTTCGCTAAGAAATGCTTCGCATTTAATAAAGAGAAACCGCCTGAAACCAGCCATAGCGCTCCCACGCACGACCATGCGCAAAGGCGTAAACAAAGAAGGTAAAAAAAATGGCAGATCCCACGCGCAGTGAGAATCGAGGAAATGCAAACCACGCACCAGGAACGTAAAATGGATCTGCACTGTTGTCTCGCTATACCGACTTCGTTACATACGAATTTAACGAAACGGCCGCAAGAACAGCAAGACTGTGGCACGTAAACCATGCGCTCATGAGACGCATGTTATCAGTAAATGTTATGACCTCTCATATAAGTTCGTCGAGCAGTCGTGTTGTGCCATAGCAATGTTGGTATAGATTTCATTAACGAAACGCGTGGCATGTAAATCGTGCCGCTCAGGAGATGCATATCATAATTTTTATATTATGACCGGTAATTTACGTTTGTCATGCAGTCATGTTATGCCATACCAATTTTCGTATACATCCCATTAACGAAACTGCCAGGAGAGCACCGAGACCGTTGCATGTAAATCATGTCGCTTGTGACAAGCATATTGTGATATTCGTGTTATTACCTGTCATTTATGTTCGTAATGCAGTCATGTTGTGCCATACCCATTTTTGTATACATCCCATTAAAGTAACGGCCAGGAGAGCGCCAAGACCATGGAATGTAAATCATGCCGCTCATTACATGCATGTCATGATTCTCATGTAATGCAGTGTCATTTATGTTCGCCATGCAGTCATGTTGTGCCAAACCAACTTTGCTGTACATCCCATTAAGGAAACGGCCGCAAGAGCACCAAGACCGTGGCATGTTAATCATGCCGCTCATGACATGCGTGTCACGATTTCCAGGTTATGACCTGTCATTTATGTTCGTTATGCAGAGTTGTTGCGGCATACTATTTTTCGCGTGGATCCCAGTAACGAGACGGCCAGGAGAGCACAAAGTCTTAGGCGGATAGATAGATAGATAGATAGATAGATAGATAGATAGATAGATAGATAGATAGATAGATAGATAGATAGATAGATAGATAGATACGTTCAAAATTGCTGAAGTTCGCTAAGAAATGCTTTGCACTTAAAAACGGACTGGCTCTTGCCCTTGCCCCACTAACAGTGTTGCCCCGCCACGGTGGTCAAGTGTCTGCGCCTCTTTGCTGCTGAACCGAAGGTTGTTGCATCGAATCCCGTCTGTGGCGGCTGCATGTCGATGGAGGCGATATGCTGAAGCCGGTGTACTGTGCGATATCACTGCAAGTTAAAGAGGCCCACTTGGTCAAAAGTTCTGGATTCCTCCACTACGGCGTCTCTCATAATCATATCGTGGTTTTGGAACGTTAAACGCCACAAGTTCATCACCAAAAGTGCTGTCGGTTTACGCCTTAGAAATACCGGCTTCACCGGTAAAGCGTTGCTTTTCCAATAACTTCGTAATTTACTCCTTATACAGTTCTAGAACGATAACGACTATGTATTTCCATAAACATTTTTCCGTAACTTTTGGTGTACGTTACGTGTGTCAGAAGGTTGACCCAAAACGTACAAAATCTTACGGGTAAAGTTGGAAAATCGCATCTCGTTCAATTACTAAAGTTACCATTAGTGTGGGCATTCATTAGCATCTTCTACTTCATCTGTACATAATCATCATCACCTAGGTTTCTTCATCATTCTCTGCTGTGGGTTGTGATCGAGCGTTCAATCTGTGCATTGGTGCCAACCGTTCTCCGCAGCCTCAAGGTTAATAAAACGGCGATGCTCACAATTAACAGTAGTAAATTCACGCATGTGCACACCCGCATTCCTCGGACAATGTTAAAAGGCGGGATAGAATAACCCCATTGTGGAAATAGGTGCAAGTGGTGGAAATAGCTTTATTTGATGTTTCTGTATGAAGGAAACCAAAATTGAACTAAAGAGTTTTATTTTACTCAGTAGTAATTACTAACAACTATTAACTTCATATGCTCATTGCACGTCTTCGGGCCATAAAAGTTGCTGTATATAGCTCTGCCGTAAATAGATCCAGCAAGATGACATTGGGCAGGCAGATAGATCCGAAGTCCAGATTTTTCAATTGATAACCGCTTCACTCCCCAAAATATAGGCGGGTGGTGTGGAGTCACTAGTGGGTGACCGTAGTTCCACTGGGAATAACTAGATGTATAGTAGAGTGGCATCTTTGGGTATTCAATGACAATCTATAGGTTCAGACGCAGCCTAAAGTGTTGCAAGCTGGCGCCTAAACGTCATGTAAGGGTACATTAAGTTCACTTGCAGTTGTTTACTACAATCATCTCCGCCCCCTCCTTTCCCGGAAACGATTTGTGGGGTTTAACGTCCCAAAACCAGCTCTGATTATGAGAGACGCCGTAGTGGAGGGCTCCGGAAATTTCGACCACCTGGGGTTCTTTAACGTGCACTGACATCGCACAGCACACGGGCCTCAACATTTCGCCTCCATCGAAATGCAGCCGCCGCAGCCGGGATTCGATCCCGCGACCCTCGGATCTGCAGCCGAGTACCATAGCCACTAGACCACCGTGGCGGGGCAGCCTTTCCCGGAAACAAAAGAGCGCATGGAATATGCAGTTACATTGCTAATCAAGAAAATATACCTGTGCGTCTACGACCACTGCTGCTGCTCGCATGAGTGCCAGAAGATGTCCATTGTGGGATAGACGCTGCGGCCAGTGGCCAGTTACGTACACTCATGTATTCGCGCGAACCGTCTTTTGAAGTGCATGCCTAAAAATTACAATGCCGACGGCACTCCTGTGTTTGTGAAAACCTCACAATTGACACCGTACAATGCGTTCAATAACCCGGAAATCTGGTCCCGAAGCCTAATGTTGTATATATGTTTCCCCACTGGCAAAAATCCCTTTAAGATACATACGCCACGATGTTTGAAGCCTTGCCCCACCACGGTGGTCTAGTGGCTATGGTACTCGGCTGCTGATCCGAGGGTCGCAGGATCGAATCCCGGCCGCGGCGGCTGCATTTCGATGGAGGCGAAATGTTGAGTACCGTGTGCTGTGCGATGTCAGTGCACATTAAAGAATCCCAGGTGGTCGAAATTTCCGGAGCCCTCCACTACGGCGTCTCTCATAACCAGAGCTGGTTTTGGGACGTTAAACCCCACGAAACAATCATGTTTGAAGCCTTCACGTAGAACTCTACAAGTAACATTAAAGCAATATTGACAAGCGCATTCGTTTTCGTTTGTTTCACGTGGATAACCCATTTTCACTTTGTTGTGGCGGGCGTTATGGCTCGACGCAACACGCGCGCGATCTTGCATGCGCGCTGCTTCACGAATGATGAAGCCTCTCCTCGAGAAACTTTGCACGCCCTACGCCTGTGTTCGAGTAGATTGCAGACTGCACGCGGGCATCAGTGACAGCAGGGAAGTGTGCAGTATAGAAGCCGAGACGTTTAGCCGCTGACCAGTTTTTTTGGACAACCGAAGATCAGGTTTTCCGCTCTTGTTATACACTCGTTAAAAAAAAATGGTAGGCGAAAAGTAGTAATTGGAGCATCTATCTGCAGCTTTACTCATTTTTCTGACGGTTTGCTACATTATATGTATGCGAGAGGTCCTGGTGTCGGATTCACAAAGCTTTCTCTTACAGACGATATTCTTAGCCACAAAATATCTTGGCGACAAGGCATGCGATAGGAAGGGTGCGCATTTAACCTATTCGACACTATTGAGGGGAAGGAGGAAACGTGAAAGCAGACGGAACGACAACAGAAGAAAGATGTGTGGTCACATGGCCTCACCGCTATCAAAGCGTCTGGTGTCGAGCATATGCTATAGCCGCGAATCGCTCCTCGCTGCACCTGATCTTCCTGTTCCGGGCGTCTGCTACGGTACCTATGCACGTCGCGCTGCAGCGGGCGCCCGCGTGGTCAGCGTGAACCCGTGCGCTAGCGTTTTATTAACGACGATAACTCAAAGAAAAAAAAAAGAATTACACCCTTGGTGACAGCCGCAATTAAGGTAAAATATTAAAGGTGGGCAGATGTCACTCAAGGTTTCCTCCTTTGACTGCCATTTCAGATGCATTTTGATGAATATGCACTGCCTCACAATTGATTCGGGTCGCTCGTACGCAGTAAATTTATTTGCATGATAACGTCTTGTAGCTCGACGTAAATTGTTGTTTCGCCAAAAAAAAAAAATACTAGAAGAAACATCGATGCAGCTTTTGAGGCCATATAAAAGCTGTTCAGCTTCATAAACAAGTTCCAAAAATGCATCCTGCACGTGATGTGTCAAATTTAAGTCATGGATGGATTTCAATAAATCGACATACTGAAAGATACATATGCTTATAAATAGGCCCACTTTGAATAAATTACTCATCATACTTTTGAATACTACTGCTATTCTCATGATACACTGAGCAAGTTCGTTAATTTAGATATTGTTTGTTTCTTTAATACGTTAGTAAGTGGTGCTTTTGTCAATGACGACGTATGCAGTTAAGAAGTAACAAAAAAAAATCCACGCATATCCACGGAGTGAATGATGATGAGTGGGCGAAGCTCCGGATGTTCATCGTAGATCGTGCCGAGTTCCGGATTAATTTAGTTAACACGCACGCTACGAATCCTTATGGTTCAACTACGCACAAGTGCAATCTCCCACCGGCACTTCATTGCAAGTCAAGATCCAGTGCCTATATATATATATATATATGGGTGGCCGGTGAACGGTTCTCCAGCGCGAGCAGTCGGTATTTTTCAATCAAGAAACTCGCTAGAAGGCGCTGGCGGCGCCGTCTCTTAGAACCAAAGTGCCGTGAAAAGGGAGCCATCTTACCTCAAGAGTAATTTCGTTGGTATACACATTTGATTTACCTGGACATCATTCAGATGCAAATTTTAAAGGGAGCAACACGACTAGGATGATGCAAGCAATGTGAAGAGACGACAGGCGAACGCGTCACCGAGTTGCCGAAGCGAGTTTCGACCAAGGTGCTGTGGTTTTATGGAGAAGAAACTTGTTTGCAGTCTTCGCAGGGCAGTCAGAAAGTTTTCGCAGAGTGAGAATGGACCGCCGGGGTGGTACTGGAGCGAGTCGCGTTGTTGACGTCCAGAGTGAGAGCCATACCCAAGGCTGACTTCCTCCACAATGCTAAGATGGCTGCCGAAGCATTATTAGATGCGAAGCAGCTCTTTGACTAGCCTGTGTAACGTTCTCCCTTTGTGCGTCCGTACGGCGAGGGCGAGGGCAACGCGCTGCCCTCGCCGCAGGTGTTGGAGCGGTGCCAAGTAGGTCACACCGCAGGTGCGCGTTGACGTCACGCTCCCCTCGCAGCGCGCACTGACGTCACTCTCTCCCTCGCCTGCCGCGCGCTCGCCGCAGCTGCCGCCTCGTCCGTTCGCCCGCAACACCTGCCGCTACCGACGCTCGCTCCGCTACCGCGACCGACAAAAAATTAACACCATCTTCCCAAAGGGAACCCTGATGGGATGCGAAGCACCCGCGTTAGCGCCGTTCAACCCGTGACGCCACCCGTGACGCCACCCGCGCGCAACGCTGCTGCTTCGCATCCCATCAGGGTTCCCTTTGGGAAGATGGTGTCAATTTTTTCAGATTCGATTCCTTAAATGAGAGAGGGCTAGCTTCTAGAAAGAGCAGAGACAAGTGTACCTCCGGTCGTTCGAAGAAAATCTCGTGGTATTGGCTGTGCAGGAGATGAAAGTAAAGGGGAAGGAGGAGACCGGGACAGTGGTGCTGTAGTTCGCATGCCGGTATTTTGCAACTTTTAGGCATGCTGCTGCGGGGATGTGTTATCTTTAAAGATTTTCGGGATTAGTTGCACGAAATATTTTGCAGTGTAACTCCTGTTGAATAGTAGAACCTGGTAGTAGTAGTGGAATTGTTCTGTCGCTTTCTGTGTATTTGCGCTCGAAGTACAGTACAATAACGTATCCTTGTCGAATTTACGACAGCATATGGCCATTCTTAAAAGACTCAAATTGCTGGCAGATCTTAATTACATATTGAGAGAGTGCGATAGATCAGACCATTTCGGGGCCAAATACAAAATCGGCGATGCCCTAACACAAGCGATCGTTGATTTCGTTTTGGTGGATATCGGAGATTCACTGGAAAGCTATAAGGGCGGAAGTGATGCCCGATTAGACAGGGTACCTGTCGGCGGACGCTATATCACTTTACATTTCTTATACAGTTTTTCTCGTTTCATTTTCTGATTACTGCCTCATAAAGTGGCGGACAGACCCTAAGAAAGGAAGGAATGGTGTTTCATAAGAATAGTGGAAAATGAACTGTGGTCCACGACAAGACAAGCAATTTAAGTAAAGGCTATTGAGCCGAATAAAAATGCATCCATGAGAATCAGATAGACAAAGTAGAAGAGTAGCAGCTTCTCAAAAGTACAATAAAAATGAAAGCAATAGAGGGATCTGAGAGATAGGTTAGAACAACTAGAGTTTAAATTCCTTAGAATCAGCTATGGAGAGATAGCTTTTGAGTGCAAAAGGGGGAAAATGGCTTAAATTGTTGCTTGAGAAGCTTAAGAGGGCTCACCAGCTCCAAAGCAACGCAGATTTGAACTTTTTGTGTCCATAGATGGCAGCACTTACACACCGCCAAAAGTAGGGAAGTTAGAGTACACTCTAGGTGTGTAAATCTCACCAGGACGTTAAAGCGTGTGAAAAGGTCATTCCGCGCGCGAAAAGTAGTGCTGTTTGAAACTTGCCCGGGAATACTTCAAAACACGGTGAACGCTTTGTCTAGCCATCCCTATGTTTTCCGCCAGCATAGCCGTAGCAAATGCGACCGAGGGGTTTCCACTTTGTCCTCCCGGTACCTTGGGGTGTAAGCCATTCCCTACAACTTCGTATCGCCACACCGCCCCCGTAGTAACCCACACGATGGGTGGACAGACAGCTGCCTCCACAGCTGCGTGCCGCTTATTGTCAGAGGCTATCGAATATTTTCAGCAGCTGGCTTGGAAAATGTGCATAAGGGCGCCGTTTACTGCTTTCAGCTATGAGTGCGAAACCCACCGCCTTCAGGTGTTGCCTACAGAATACGCTGTCTGTTTCTAACGCACTTCGCGACGAGCACGGCAATTATTCACGCACGTCTCCACCTGCTGTACGAAGCTAACACTGTCTCAACTATTCCGCGAAACAAGATTTTTAGGGGAGCGCTAAGGGGTGTCACCTCGTGGTCTTAGCCTCACAGTAGAAGAGAGAACGGCTATGGAGGCCCGAAAACACGAAGTAGCTTAGACTTGTTTGGGCACAAGCTTGCGTTCGTAGACCTCGATCATCTTGCGACCTCTTTGTGCGCAGTGCAGCAGCACGCGATACCGACGTTCGAGCAAGCGGGAGATGCCAGCGAAGAATTTCAAGTACGGCAAACGTAAGCGGCCAGCGACAACCATTGCAAACGTCAGAAAGAGGCAAGTTCTAGATAATGCATCTTCTTCTCACTGTGGCGGTGATCTTGCAAATTTATATGAAGATTCTTCGCCGCCAGCGATGAACACGCACAGAGCTAGGATGGCACAGCTTTGTGCCGACGATGATGAAGAAGCGGAGGCGTCACGAAGTTCCCTGTCATCTTCATTGATGAGTGCAACAGGAACACCCGAGCAACACTCCAGAGACAAGAATATCAGTGTGGAGGCTGACATTCAAGGACGCCGGATTGTTGACATTCAGCACCTCTTGAGCAGCTTGCAAAAGGTGGCCGTCCATGTTCCTTTCCAATGCACTCTGACGGATATGGACTGTGTATCTGAAAGGAGGCAAGGTCTTCGAAGCTCCCTGACTCTTGTATGCAGGATGTGCCGAAGAAAAGATGTAATACATACAAATACGCCACATGAAGTTCAAACATCAAGCGGCTGCGGTGATATCAACACAGCTGCAGTGTATGGAATAATGTCCATTGGCTACGGTTTCTCAAACTTCAACGAACTGTTTGCATCCATGGATATTCCGGGAATATCATCGGACACCTACGCAAAAATACAAGATAATGTTGGAGACGCCATCAAACAAGCCGCCTGGGAGGAGATGAAGAAGGCTGGTGCAGAAGAAGCAAGGCTGGCAAGAGAATGTGGCGAAATAGACAATGATGGCGTACCCACGATAAGAGTCGTCGCCGATGGTGCTTGGTCGAAGAGATCGTACAAGAACAAGTATGATGCTTCCTCAGGCGTGGTGAATGCACAAATTTTTGAACTATGATATTAATTAAAGGAGCGCTGCATTTAGTGAATAAACGATCTTATAATAGTTCCCAAATAGCAGGGCCCCGTTTTTAAATATTCGCTTCGCACGTAACGTTTATCGCCGCAGTGGCGCACCCGTAGGCATGCAACTCGGCAATAATGTGCGTCATGCATAAAACTGTTCAGATCAGGAAAACATGCATCACATGTCGATTAATTAATAATGTGCGTCAAGCATAAAACTGTTCAGATCAGGAAAACATGCATCACATGTCGATTAATTTTAGTGTCCTTATGCATAACGTAGACAAACTGGTTCGTGCACAAAAAAGAACTTACCTTTCATTTCCGATGTAGCATGAGAAGGTATTAGCCGAAACTTTTCTCTTCACAAGGAAAACTTCATGGGTTCGGCAAGGCGTTGATTTTTCGTGTTTATTAGCGCATATGTCTACCGGACAAGATTGTATATACAGTGGAGCAAAGCACGCATTCCCTCTTCTTTCGAATGACGCAGAAATAGAGAATTACCAGGAAAATATGTCATGTTGCGCAAGATACTGGCTCATTAGCCAGGAGGGCCATTATCTTGACCATAGCGCACACATATAGCACTGAAACGTGCTTTGCTTGTATTGCCTAGAGCGTAAGCGAATTAACCTAGAACTATAAGTACTAAACAGCGCTGCCATCGATGTTATGTGTGTTTGATAACGCGCTGGTGTTTGTAAAGTGGCATGGAACTGAATAATTATATTGCTTTTGTTTATTACAAGTAAACAATTATTTTGCGAGTTTGACATCTCACTGCGAGTAGGATGAATTACGAACGTACGCGAAGGCAAGTGCAACTGCTATGAAAATATGTGAAGTGGGGCAGAGGTCTCTACGAAACAGCACTTTAGCAAGAACTATATCTTATCTCTGAAATGCTTGTCTGGTGTAGTGATTGGCTGTGCATTAAGTAAATTGATTTCATGGCTGATATTTGTATTACTATTTCAGGCTGCGATCATTGGACACAGAACGGGAAAAGTCCTCTACATCGGCGTGAAAAACATGACGTGTGCAATGTGTGCTCGCACTCCGCAAGGTGCTACTCCGAAGCAACATCAGCGCGCGAAGAACTGGCATGGCAGCTCAACCAGCATGGAGCAAAGTATTATCGTTGAAGGCTTCAAGAAAAGCGTTGAGCTGCATGGCGTAAAGTACACAAGACTTATTGCTGATGGAGATTCAAGCACCTACCGGTCCATCATAGAAGCAGCACCGTATGGAAGCCAGCAAGTTGAAAAAATAGAGTGCAGGAACCACGTTCTTCGGAATTACGCCGAAAAAATAAGAGAGACCGCTCAAAAGAAGCGAGCGGAGAAGATTTCAAAATATCTAAAAAAACTCAATTCTTCAAGCGGGTGTACGACTGCGGCATGGGGTTGCAACAGCGATTAAAGTTAGAGGCTCAGAAGATGCCTCATTCCCAGAAAAAGTCGAACGCCTCATCAAGACAAAGAGCGGCCCAAATCATGTGTTTGGAGACCATAGTAACTGCGCTGATTATTTCTGTTCTGGAAACAAAGCCGGGGAAGAAAACGTATTTCCTGCAATCGTTCAAAGCGGCATATATGAGGAAATTCGTATTACCATGAACAGGGTGGCCGCAAACGCGGCAAGCCTCATAATGGACGTAGATAACAATGATGCCGAGCACTACAACTCCGTTGTGGCAAAGTTCGTTGGTGGAAAACGGATAAACTATTCGATGAAAGGGTCTTACAAAACAAGGTGTCTTGCTGCTTCTTTATCGTTGAACTGCAAAGGGACTTATCATGAAAAAATTGTCCGCAGAATTTCCGGCGGGAAGCTCGGAAAATGTACGTACAGCATCATTCGTGAAAGCGTCAGTTGCTCGAAGAAAATCAAAGCGAAAGCTGCCGAAGAAGGCACCATCAACCACACCACGCTCCCAGCGCCGAGTCAAAGAGCATCATCCTTGTGCTGATGTTGATTACGGTCTGCCAGACATGGAGCCCGATGCTTTGGCAACTGCTTCTGAGAACTTCGTAAAATCGCTTTCGCTGTCAATTACGAGCATTGAAGACCTGCAGAGAGCAACATCCAAGCAGAGTGGATCTAGTCTGTGGAAACAGGAAAGGCGCAAGAGGTTGACAGCATCAGTTTTTGGCGCTATTTGTAAAATGAAACCAACGACTGGATGCGGACGCACAGTTGTCTATAGTTCGTTTCACTGGCAGTGGCGCATGCGCCCACATGGCTTACAAGCATTGCTCGATACAGCAGACATCTTGTACAAGGAAATTAGTTCCGAAGCCATTAGGTACGGAAAGGACCACGAGTGCGTTGCCCTGAGACAGCTTGAAAATGAGTGCAACGTTGTGGTAAAACAGTGCGGCTTGTTCGTAGACCAACGGACGGTCTGATTGGGGAGGACGTCCTCGTGGAAGTGAAGTGTCCATACTCAGCGAGGGACCTTACTCCACTAGAAGGAGTCCGAGCCAAGAAAATAACATACTGTACGGAAAACGAGGACGGAAAATTGCAGCTCAAGTCCAATAGTAACTATTGGTATCAAGTGCAAGGTCAGATGAATATATCTCGTCGTCAGAAATGTCTATTCGTGGTGTGGACAAAAAAAGGCATAAGCGTTCAGGCAATATCAAGAGATGAAGCCTTTTGGAAGAACGAGATGTTCCCCCGGCTGAAAACATTTTACATGCACTGCATGCTACCAGAGCTCGTGGACCCAAGGAGGAGCTGTGGCCTTCCGATTCGCGAGCCTGATCATATCACGGAGGCGCAAAAGAACCGTTTACTCAAGCAGACTTTGAAGAAGACGTCTGGAAATGGAGAAGGCCAATAAGTTGCCGAGCAATCCTGTTCTGACAATCGATGTACGCCAGGAGTCGTACGTGTTTCCACACACCAACGCTGTTGTTTATGCCCAGAGTTGCCAATCCCGCTTATTATAAATGGATTTGGGCTTCTTTTTTCGCTGAGCCACTTGTAAAATTTTTTAGTCGCTGGCAGCGTTTTTTTTTTTTGGGGGGGGGGGTATTATTTGCATTTTTCCAGCAAATACAGTTAGTTTAGTGATCATCACCGTCACCAGTGCGTGTTTGCGGTTCACTAATAGCGTGTTTGTCGATGACTTTGTGTAGTTGGGTGTTGAAGTCAAACATATGTTGGTGAATCAACAACATTAATCATGCGCTGGCAAACGTGCCTTCAAGCGAATGGAGACTACCCTGGAGACTTTTAAAAAGTAAATATGCGCTTTGGTTCATCGTTGCACATATTTTGCTGTGCAATGTAATTAGGTAATTTTTTAAACTCAACTCCCCTTTGTATTTGAGTGACATGTTTTTTTTTTATTATAATAAAAATATTTCCAGGAATGGGAAATTATTTTATGTTTCCGCTTCTTTTGGGGGCTTCTTTAGCGATGAGTATTTGCTTGTTTGCTCGGTAGCATTTGGCAACACTGTTTATGGTGATGCACAGGCGCACTGAGGTGATAATTTGAATAAATTTTCCACTGTGTGTGGAAGTTACTCGCCGCCACTGATCCCAGCGAATCTTTCTCACTTTATTCTTTCCCTGCACGAGATTGGGCTTACCTGAAAGGCCGAGCACTCGAAAGCCACAGCGTACACTGCGATGGAGAGCGGGTACAGCAACGTTGGAATAGGGCGTAATATGCGTGTTTTCATTAAACTTCCTGAATGAAATGAAATTAAATGGTGTTTACAAAGTACTACATTTATAATTTTTACACAGAACTGTCTCATCGTCTTCACAACTGAGTATTCCGTAAAAAGCAACCTTCGTAAAAGAAATAACTTTTTTTTTTCTGGGCACGGCTCACATTGTTTTATCTCTGAGACACTTTGATCTGCTTATTTGCCATCTAGACAGCAGGTGATTAGATGGAATGGCTACTTAGAGAACATTACATTTCTAAGCAAATTCAAAAGATTTGTACTCTTCTGCCTGTTTTATTATATTTGTTATATTGCGCGCTTCTCCCTGTTTTATATATTACATACAGTATGGTGGATAGGCTAGCGTTTAGAAATTTAAGATGGCAAACAAACAAAAAAAAATTTCTCCTCGCTGCATACAAGCGATTATAATGTTTGCCACGGGAACAAAATGAAGTATAATGTTTAAAAATTACATCGAAGGTGGTCGAACGCGAAGACGGGGTCAGTTCCTGGGGAATGTCCCTGCACTATCAACCCGTTGCTACGTTATGAAAACAGTTCGTGTCGAGTCATACACTTGCCAGCGACCGCTCAACTTCAGAAATGTTTTCTTTACAAAAAACAAGGGTTCTTCTGATCTGCGCATGTGCACTTGGCGCCGGGACGAACCTGTTCGTTGTAGCCGATCGCGCTTTTATATCTATTTGCCTGCTTCCTTAAAGGGGTCCTGAACCACCATCCGGGCTTGGTGAAAAAACATATTCTACGGCTTGCCTACGCTGTAACGAACATCTCAGCCAAATGCTGTAGTCATCCGCGAAGCGTAGCGTTCACAAGCGGAGCACAAAGCTCCCACTTCTTCAGGAGCCCTCAACTCAAAAAGCGGCTTCTCCTCACGCTCCTTGAATATGCTCTATTTCGTCATAGAGCATTTACAAGGAGCGTCGCTGCCATTGGCCGATGGCAGACACGCCCGCCTCGGCTGTGTGCGGGCCCTTCTCAGCGCGCCTTTTTTAAAACCGTTAGCGCGTGCGTGCCATGCGTGCCGTGCGCTAGCTTTTCCTTGCGTTGTGAGCACCTATATAGGCAAAATAGTTGCTGGAAATATGTAAAAATATATTTATTCATGCCCAAGCCTCATAGATGCCATTGGAAGGCATCCGTAAACTACCTCGGCGTGGACGTGGACGGTGCGGTGCATAAGTCACCATAAATATAGTTTTCCAAGAAGGCAACAAATGCATGCCTGCAGCCTGTAATAAATCACAAATTATTCCCAAACTTTAATTCATCAGTGAATGTAGATGGGTTTATTTCCTATGGTACTCCAATGCGCCACCTTCTAGTACTCGTACTCAATAACATGGCTGGAGTCGAACACAAAATATTTCTTCTATAAGGTAGATTAAAGGACTAGGTCTGATTAGGGTGCACTTGGGTGGATTAGAGCTCATTAAGGCGCATTAGGGTGGATTAACCGCCGTATTCTGAAACCAAACTTATCCTTATGCTTGTTGCTTAAGTAGCCCGTAACCTTAAAGAGACCCTTAACGCGTTTCAAGAACCAACCTTATACTTACATATGAACTTTTCTTGTACTTATCGCCGCCATAAGTAAGGCTTCCTTAAGGTAGCCCCCGACCTACCTTGACGCTCACTTGTAAGCAAACAAAATGGCATGCATGGATGACAACGTTGCGGAATTGGTTTAAAATATGGATCGGCATGAATTATCAAGCTGCGGGCAGCATATGCGTAAGTGCGAATGTCGTGGCATGCAATCAGTGATCGCCTAAATCCCATGGAGATTTGCGACAAGCATGGGTACTTGTGCCGCTTCCGCTCCACAAGTACCGTGCTGAAGCTTCATGCCATCCCTGCGAAAGGACACCGACGGTCGCGGAGGTACGTTGGTGGCTCCTTACCCAACAAGGCTACAACCGCTTCAGCGAGACTCTTCGTTTTGTAAACAAGGCGCAACAAGTCACTTATGGATAACGGCTGTTGCAGCAGAGCATCGAAGGAAAGTGTACGCCGATCGAATGTGCCCTATTTCACCGAAACAGCTGGACATGGCACGTCGGCGGAGCTAGCATACATCAGGGATCAGTGTAAACAAAATGTGGTTTTACTAAAGTGAAGTTTTATTGAAAAGCCCAGCGGGACAGAAGAAAAGTACACGCACCAAGCACGAAGGGGTACCAAAGTGAGCCAGAATAATCCATGCGGTAAATGGAAGACCATACGCGTTTAATTTGAAAACAATGAATTACAGTACCTAGAAAGAGATATCCGCAACAGACTTCGTTCACGCAGTGCGCACAGTTCGTTCGTTTAGAACACACTGCCCGTTGGGCCACTTCGTCGTCGCAAACACATCGCTATTTTGCAGTTGCCTGCGTAGGACCACACTGCAGTGCCGACACAAACACGTACACAAGAATACAGCGTCCACACCTCGGTGTTCTCCGCACACGCGGAGTGGAGATACAAGCACATGGTCACTCGCAAAAGCACGTACACTGCCGAGACTCCGGGAAACTGTGCTGACGAGACATGCCAGCGCACACTCCGTCCGACCAGTCCAACCCCCCCGAATGACCCCCCTCTACACCCCTTGCTCCCCTCCTTTTTCATTGTCCCGTGCAGCTGTGCGCCTGCTTACAAAAGAAAACACACAAAAAATGCGCTTAGCCTCGCTCCCATGCCACCCACTCACTCGGACAAGAGCGCCTTTCATAAGGTCGCCTTAAAATCTTGTAAGGTGGGTTTCGGAAAGCCCCTTTACCTTTTCTTAAACTTAAGTTCAAGTTCTCCTTACAAAAGTAACCTTATCGCCATAAGTTAAGTTTGGTTCTAGAATACGGCGGTAAGACAAAGGTGCATTAAGGTGGAGTATGGCATATTATAGAGCTGATTACGCTAGACTTAGGTTAGGGTGAATTAAGGATTACAGCAGATTAAGGTTGACTATGGTAAATTAGTTTCGAATGAAATCACTACATCTATAATGCTTGACTTAATTTGGCGTAACTTAATAATCTGAGCTTATTGAGACTTGACTTAGTCTTAACTTAATTAGTCAGGACCTAGTTTGTGTTACACTAATTAGGCTCGGTCTAATTAACTTATACCTAATGATACATTGTTTAATACGCTGGTCTTCATTAGCCATGATATAATTATGCTCGGGGTAATTAGTCATACCTTAATTATACATGGCCTAATTAGTACAGGCCTAGTTACGCTGTTCTTTGACATATCTTAATCAGGTATCGCTTGATGAATACTACCTGAAATAGGCCTGATTTAATCAGTGTTAGCCTAATTAGTCCTAACATGTTTAGTCTCAACTTAATGAGGCTTGACCTTGAGGTCCTAGCATAATTTACCTTCGATTAATAAGTGCTAGCTTAGGTTATTACTAGTTAAGTCAAACCTAACTATGCGTGATTTAATTAGTACTATTTAATTAAACACGGTCTAATTAGAAGATTCTTTACACTAGATTTGTTCATATCAGCTAAATTAGGCTGCGCATAATTAGATTTACCTTAACTGGATATGGTTTATTAGTATCATGGCTTAATTAATTATATATCATTAGTATCCGCTTAATTAGGTGTGACATGTCATAGCTCAATTCAGGTTGAATTAGTTCGGTTTGGCTTGGTTTGGCTTAGTTGGATTAGTCCTGTCTGAACTAGGCTTCAATTAATTGTTCCTAATTAGGCTCCTTTGAATTAGACTTAGCCTTACCTAACTAGTCCTAGGGAGCCTTGTCTTTACTACAGCGTGGTAGTGTTATGCTAGGATCACATAGATTAACGGAGTTTTCGGCAGATTTCCCAGTTTCACCATTAGCTTAAACAGCTTCACTGTTAAAATTGAACTAGTGTATTCACACATTGAATTAATCCATCCCTCTTACCGCATGTCAATGCACCTTATTCCGCATTAACCTGTCGGCAAGGGTCCGAGTTGTGAAGGTCTTCCTTTCGAGTCATAGTAGTCACGTTCGAGCCCGACAGCATGATTGTCCCGTCTACAATCACTAATCAACAATTAACTAACTTGGGGTTATGCAGGACAAGGTGGAGCAGCGTTGGTAGTTACGTTGTTTGTACTGATGCCGCGTTATGCGCAATATTGACGACAAGCAGCGCACTGACAAAGTAAACGCTCACACCTGCGAGCCTAAACGTATGTGATGAACGAAAACAAAGCTTCGGAGGATCGAAAAAAAAATTGCAGCACATCCACGGAGTGAATGACGATGAGTGGGCGAAGCTCGGGATGTTCATCGTAGATCGTGCCGAGTTCCGGATAAATTTAGTTAACGCGCATACTACGAATTCTCACGGTTCAACTATGCACAATGGACAAGTGAAATCTCCCACCGGCACTTCATTGCAAGTCAAGATCCAGTATATATATATATATATATATATATATATATATATATATATATATATATATATATATATATATATATATATATATATATATATATGGGTTGCCGGTGAACGCTTCTCCAACGCGAGCAGTCGGTATTTCTCAATCAAGAAACTCGCTAGGAGACGCTGCCTGCGCCAACGTTGTCTCTCGCGGGTGAGGGCGCGTTCTCTTTCTTCGCGAGCTGGTAGAGCGTTCATTTAAGAAAGAGCGTTTCCATCAACGCGCGCCTTTCGCTCTCTCTCTCTTTGTCTCTCTCTCACAAGACAGCAGATGGAAGAGTGTGAGAGAGAGAGAGAGGCACGCGCTCGCCCTCGGCGCGTGCGTGCCTCCCGGCAGGCACGCGCCGGTGGCTACCTACTACAGGGGACGCACGACCCACGAAAAAGAATGCGGTGTTCGCGAGGGCACGCGACCGAGCACAGGCGCGAAGCGAGCAGGCGGCCACAAGCGCGCTGCGAAGAAACAGCCCCCGGTAGTCGCGCGCTTTTCGTCAGCCACTCTGATACGTCGCTGAAGTCTGGTGACGTAAAACGGTGGGCGGGGCACCTCCTTCGACACCGCCCTAAGGAGCTCTGTACCCTATATTCCGCAGAGTTGAAACAGGACTGGAAAGGGAAGTTTTCCGGTCGCAATATCTTCGCTCCAAACAAACCGTTTTGAAAAATTCTTTCGGCTGTGAATTTCTGAGAGGCATTCAAACACACCCAGCCGTTTTCAAAACTAAGCTCGAGCGGTGGTTCAGGACCCCTTTAAACTTTTCTAAACAACCGCGACGCCGTGCTTGCCCATCTTTCTGATCCCCAGAACGCAGGAAAAGCACTCAAATCTCTCCTGCAGGTGTCGCCGCTGTTCCTTTAGCCACTACATCAAATCCTTGCGGGCGCCGATTACGACGATTAGCTACTGGCAGGGAACAACCTCTGAACACCGAGGGTCTCTCGACAATCTGCTTAGAGGGCGAGCTGGTAGCCAGGACGCAGTCGAGACGCCGTCGAAACACTGCTTTGTGTTGGGCGGCACGCCTGCGTTAGTCGCGCATTCCACTACGTTGTCGCGTGGAACACGCACGAGAGATGGCATGAAAGCGCAAAAAGGAGAACAAAAGCAGCAGTACAGCACCCCCAAGGAGGATGTTGCTCCCACAAGCACACAAATCGGAAAAAAAAAGGCTCGTTCAAGCTCACTAAGCGCATCCCTTTTCGCCGGTGCGCACGATTACGGTCATGTGAGAGGTTGGTGGTGGAGCGTAGGATCGCCGAACGTAGGCGGCACCAGGTGGAGCCACATCGCGCCTGTTAAACTTCGCGCGAATTTTAAATCCACGTTGAAAGTACAGACGACGCTTTTGGAGCCTGTAAAATTCGAACCAGATGGTTGATATCCATGACAGTTATACCATAGCAATAAGGAAAGAAAAAGGGAGGAAATGTTGCGGATGAAATTTAGATAATTAGGCTATTTTCTTTAGGAGACAACAAGAAACAGCGAGAAGTTAAAAAGTACAATTTTTCGGCATATTTGCCACTGGTTTGTAAAAAAATCAAAGCTTGAGTAAAATATCTATCCGCAACATTTCCCTCATATACTAAAAACCAATACAGTACCGAAAACCCCGTGTAAATCTACTAAATTTGGGCGCGCTAAAGCTTCTCAAAGTGCGCCTCTATTCTCTATAGGCGCTCGCACTGGTGATCCCTCTTAAGTGCATGAATGTAAAAAAACTGGGCTATATGCCGATGGTCTGCTTAATATAAAACAGAATCTGGAGGTTTATGACAAGGACAGCTATCGTAGAGT
This sequence comes from Hyalomma asiaticum, assembly GCA_013339685.2. Taxonomy (NCBI): domain Eukaryota; kingdom Metazoa; phylum Arthropoda; class Arachnida; order Ixodida; family Ixodidae; genus Hyalomma; species Hyalomma asiaticum. The sequence goes on from CM023483.1 coordinate 81,468,344, forward strand.
GTCTGTGCGTGATAGAGGAAAGGAAATGACGTTACACGAGAGAAGGATGAAACGAACGCTTAAAATTGGGAAAATGTTCAGCCATGAAGGAACGATATAGAGGTCGGAAATGTTAGCGGCGGCAATGTTGCTGTATTTAAGGTGGCGTATCTTGGCAGCATGCTACGGTTGTCCGACGAGGCCAAAGCATTATTAGGAATTCCGATATCTCAGTGCGAAGTAGAAAATGTTATAGATTAGGTTAACACAGCTCGACGTTGTACAAGACTTGTAAAAAAGAAGTATTCGATGTCTATACACGTGTCTGCATCTCGTCATGTGAACTGACTGGCCTGCCTTCTGTGAAGCATATAATGCTTTAATCCTTAGACGGTACATACAGAGAAGTTAAAACTGGTTTCATCATACAGACCTATTTAACTCATTAGTTGTGATTATCACATTTTGATGAAAGTTCTAGAACGGCAACCACGGTAACCAAACATGCGGCATTGTAGGTCGATACAGAGTAACCAATGTACAGAAAATGCGATGCGTCCTCGAGTGCTGCGGTACCACTCAAGGATCTATGGCGATCCTCCAGATAGATCTTAAAAAAGTGTTTTATTGTGTATCTCCTACTCTCCGGCTGACTTTCAGAGGTCATGTCACTGTCGGATCTGTCATCATTAGAGACGGGGTAGCCTTGGCCTGCCGAAAATTCGCACAGCTGCAGAACGTCAACCGTTCGGTGCAATGCAATGAATTTAAGACTCACTTTCAGCAGCACGCAAGACTTTCAGGGCTGATCGGGTTACAATAATCACGAATGTATCGCTAATATAAAAAATAACTGGTGAAAATCTCACACATCTGCATGACAAATACACCCTTAGGACATTTGTCACACTCTTACAAAAACTTCTACACTGTGAACCAATTTTCACCCTTAAGGCGGTTTAGAGCACCCAAAACACTCTTTTTGCAAACAGAAAGTTGAGAAAACGGGGGTGCAAGCGTGTTTTAATTGCTGAAAAATCATTTGGTAGGGATAACGGCTTATGTTGCACATAAAACGCCCTTTCATGGTCAAGGGTTATACGAGTTGCCGAAACACCCACGAGTTTCCTCGGACGCCAACAGAGCCGGTCACTTAGAACTATTATTTCGATTTCACATAGGAAGCTGTAAGACGCCGCCTAAATGTCTCGTCGGTAAGTTATTTCGGAACTTGAAAGAGAGCACGGGAAGCCATCTGTGGCGTGCATCCTGGACGCAAGCTTCACTGCTGGATTTCAATTCCGTTCGTGGCGTGTATCCGTCCCCTGCGCTCTTACAAGTGCTGGAGGCGAGGACAACAAAGCACAACGGGGATTACGCATTTCAAGGAATTTCCATTGCGGTCAGACGCCAGATCACAAGTTAATCCTGGCCCACCTAGTCTGACGTCCGTTCGATCGTATACTGTTCATAGACATAGACATGTTCGTTACATAGACACGTTCGTTACATATACATGTTCGTTACATAGACATGTTCGTTACATAGACATGTTCAAAATCCTATCACTTCAAATAAAATGAGGGAACATAGACGAAGAAAGTGCACATGATGCTTTACCGTTCCTGCAAATGCGATTCTCTTGCTTTTATTGTGGAGCAGTACATGTAATGTTTAAATACAGTACATTTATTATTGAAATTCACGAGATATTTCAAACTACTGACTAAGCCTTGGATAAAAGGAGCTGTCCTATGACACATCGACCGTGATCATTGTACTAATAAACAGCACTTTCGAAAGCAAAACTACATGCTCTAGTTCATCCCAATCTCTTTACAGCATAATGTAGATGATTAACACGGCATGCACCTCAGCCACCGCCCACATATTTGCATTTATCGTTATGGGCTTGTTATGCGGCGCTATAGGTACTGTGATTGAGCTCAAGATTTAAGGCATTTCTTTCATTTTTTGTCAACTAGCTAAACACCATCGCGTAGATGGGCAGAGCTAGCATTTTTCTACACGTTATAATAGAAAGTCTACGAATTTCTGCAACAGCATCGCACGCGTCAAAAAAGAAGGATGAAACGAAGCAGAGTGCGACTCATCAGCGCCATGTCTTCCCTTATGTAGTGGCTTTCGAGATCAGAAGCATTTACTGGCTCTTTTACATTTATTTTCTTTTTAATATTAAGACAAACTAGTCAATATTTGAAAGTGAGTTTTGGAAATCATCTAACCATACGTTTTTGCGATGATTGCAATCATTAGCGATTTTCTAATGATAACGTTACAACGAGTCTCAGAGGCAATGCTTGTTTTGGTTTGTTTGTTTTGGTTTGCCAAAGTTGTTTGGTTTGTTTGCTTCCACGGCAGCGTTGGCGATTGTCATCGCCAACGCTCCATGTTCCAAAGTACTTTGTTACTTTGCATGTTCCAAATTGCTAATGTTAATTTTGATAGGGAAAACAAACCCTCGATGACTACCTCGCCATTGATCATGAATGGTGGCGGACAGCCATGCACCCTGCTAGGCATAGCGCCCAGAGTTTGGCAGCGTTTGACAGTCCGTGGTGACGGCGGATTGTTGTGACGTGCTTGTCGCTTGCAAAGGCATCTTATTGACAATGTTTTCATATAACGATGCTGGGCTGTGCAAAGTGGTTTCTCTCGTACATAATGACGTGGATACGAAGTCTTGCAAATGTGTATGCCGATATGCTGGATGTGGGCCGAGTGTCAACTGCGAACGGGATAGCCCGTGTAACTTCGGGGGACTCTGATCGGCGTTAACCACGGTTGAAATTCTTAATCGGTGTAAGGCGTCTGTTTCCAATCTTCCGGTGAAACAAGTTAGTTCTTTAAGAAACAATTCACTGTGTGTGCTCCCTTCAGAACAAGGGGGTGGGTTTGCCGTTATGTCTCTTCAAGATTATGACGAAAAAGCATCTTGTGCAGTTTCTTTTTTTACTGTCACGAATCATGCTCCCCTGAAAGAGATCTGAAGAAAAGCAGACCTTACCCTTAAGGCTAATCCTTACTTCCGTCCAAAAAGGTGTCTCCAATGCTAAGCACTATTTCATTGATGTGTTTTATTGCGAAGGCACACACCCGCTAGCAACAAGCCCATAAAAGACGTCTTATTGGGGGATTAAGGTCTTAGTTCACGTGGTTGACGTCTCAAAGACGTCGCGAGCGGGAGCGACAGCAAAGGGACGATGAAGGCGTCTCTGAAACATGTTCGCGAGACGTAAAGTAAACGTGGAACAATAGTGCCAGCTTGCCCTTCCCCCTTCCTGCGCCTTCCTCCCTCCTCGCCGGATGCGAACGCAGGGCATGGCTCAAAACGTCGGCGGGCGTCGGCGCAGTGCTCGGCGCCGAGATGTCGCCGGCAACCATGGGCCCGGGGGAGAGGCGCCGGAATGTCTTGCTCCTTCTCGCCGGCCGCCAGGGAGAAGAGGCCAGAGGACGCAGGCTGGCACAGGCTAGAGTTGGGCAAAGCGGCTCACTTGATTGCGTGGCTCAGGATGGCTCAGCAAATTGTAATTAACCGCTTCATTTCAACGGCTCACCGGGTCACCTAAATGAATGGAGGGGAAGGTACTACGAGAGAGCGTTACAATGGGTGTCCGGAAGGGGAAGGGGAGAAAACACGGGTGGCTGGCCTCCCCCACCTCTCTTCCTGGAATTTCAATACAGCACTTTTTCTACGCAGGACTCAGGGGAAGAAAGGTCGGTCGGGGGTGCCATCACGATGTGCTGTAAACTTGAAGAGACGTTTAGCTTCCTTACCTCATTGACAGACACAAATTAAGACGTCGAACAACATCGATGCGGTCCAATAAACAGATCAAAATTGAACGAAGTGCGATAATGCCATCATATTTTTTTAACCTGCGACAGGACGAAATGATATGAAGAGTTGATGCAACACGGCATGTTATTCGTTTTCTTAATGTGCTAATAATACGCGCAGAGGAAGTTCAGAGAACTGGATGATATGGGTGACGTATTTATAACGATACTAATGAGCACTAGTGAAAACCAGGACGTAAAGTACGTTCATCTGTTGCCATTAAAGACACCGAATGCTCTTCTGGAGTGCGTATTCGAAGTGTTGCACCTGCTCACAATAAACTGCCTGACGCACCCCACACAGCGAGCGAGTTGCGAGTATTTCCAAACTTAATTAGAGCGCAACCACACGACATATTCACCCACACACCCACACACCCGGGCATCAACCACGTTCAGTGCTCTACACACGTGTGGGTTTGTGTGTCAATGTGTCGTGTGGTTGCGTTTGGAAATGATCTACCAACTAACCCAACACCAAGTTCTTTTAGAGTTGCGAGTAGTGCGAATCAGCCCATGACGGCGAACAATCGAAACTTCTGACAGTGGCCGTGCGTGCATCTGGATAAAAAATTGATGAGCATGCGTGCTTCGCGGCAGATGTCGTCGAACTTCTGCCGGCCGTACTACGTTGCGTGAGATACTGACGTAATCTGGCAGCGCCATCGGGAAAAATGAGCTTGTGCAGAATGCCTGCACAACTGCCCTGCGGCAGCACGAAATCGTCGGCAGAGGAAGGACATTTTCGTGCATAGCGTCGCCTTTTTAGCTCAGCGTAACAAAAACTAGGGCCTTTAAAATTACGAATCTATGTATTTTCTGGTAAAGGGACACACCACCTATTACTTACGTACTGATGTCGCGCCTCAGATATGCGCAATATTTGCTCTTTGATCGAAAATGTTCACAAGTATGGACGCGGCTAACAGTTCAAGATGGCTGGGCGTTAGGCAAGTGGTTAAACCTTGGGCGGCCGGCGGAATCTTGTGAGAGACAGACAAACAGACAGACCACAATTTCTGCATTCAAGTAACCGAACAAAATCTAGCTTACGCTATGAAGGTACTGTAAGGTTCCTTTGTGTAGGCGATAAATTTTCAAGCTCCAGCTCATTTTTTTTTCTAATTTGCAACCTCAGTATGAGTTTGGCCATGGTGGGCCCGAAATTGAAGGAAAAGTGCACGCACACTCCACTCATATTGCATTTGTTAGCATCTCTATGAAATATGACGGATTTTAGATGTAGTGTACTTCCTTATCTCAATATTATAATCAATTTTTGACGTGTGTAGACAGCCTTCTTAGGCTTTCATTATTTCCGGTCGGTGACATGCGTGCTTATTTACGAAGTAAAGTTCGCGGTTTCATGTATGCCTCATGCCTGATTTTAAAAGAACAGAGCTGACATGCTCAAATATCATCGCGTTAGTGGGTATGCCGCAAAAAACGTAAATTAAGGGGGCCTTTCAGATGTGCCCTAGGCAATTCAAGCTCAAGCCGAACGCTGCTTCTGTCAGTGCAATATACTTCGTTTTGAACACGTCGCAGTTGATTTGTTTTGCCCTGCGAAGGCAGCAGGAGGGCGCGCAGACCCGCATGCGATTGACAGCAACGGGTCCCAACTGACAGGTTACTCCTGACAGAAAAGGCCGTGGACATTATTGCACTTCCAATGCAGGCCTATTGCAGCGCCGCCTTTCAAACACTGATATAGATGAGCGCATATGAAAGGATATAATTTATGAGTGTATTGAATTGGATTGCATGAAGACAGCTGAATATTTGCAGATGTATAACCGCAGGCATTGTTCTCACGGACAACCTCCGCCGTCAAACACGATCGTTCAATAGCATCTGCACTTCTGACAGTACAACATAAACTAAACACTTCCACCACGAATATTTAGAAGGCAGATGAGCCTTCTATTGTGCTATTGTCAAAGCATTTATGTGAATTTGTCAAGACGAAGTGCACGCTCCTTGCTAAGTGTACCTCGTCTAGATTCGACGTAAATGCGATATAGCCGCCGGAATGAATTCATAATTTAAAGTTCATGTATTAAAAGTTATATGTGTTAGTGCCCTATCCACGTGTACAGTTGCATTGGCAACGTTGGGAAAAATGGTATACCTCAAACTTCCACTTTTATTGTGCGCCATTCGAATCACCTATTATTACCTTGCAGTTAGGGTGCCTTGATAAAGCTTTATGAGCATGCCCAAGCTATGACACATGACAGAGTAACGCGAGGGCAGTGCCTCTTGCGAGACAGTACCGCCATTTTTACCTAACGGCCACCGTGCACTCGGTTCCTTTATTGTGCAATGTCACCGCATGAGCTGTTGGCGCTGTTTCGAGGGAGCGCTAGCAACCACTGGCGGCTTCCAGTTAAGTAGCTGCGTCCGTGAAGCAAGTTGCTAGGGGCCACGAAACGGCGAGCCTGATGACGCAAAGGCGGAATGCTTGGCCTTTATGACGGATCAGAGAGCGAGTCTAAAATCGAGGCAGAAAAACATCCACTAACACTTCCAAAACAGAACAAAACAGGGAGGACAAAGAAAGGAAAACAAGTGACCTCCTATGCCGGTTGTCTTTCCTTTGTCGTCCCTGTTTTCTTCTCTTGTCGAAGCCTTAGTAACTGTCATTCTCTCTAAATCCTGCACCACCTGGCCCAGCAAGTAACTCTTATCACCTCATTTTGTTATACATTGGGCTCTCTTGTAAATCGCCCTCCTACCGCGGTATTGCCACCCTCCTGTACCTGTTATCTTTGCTTTGTCCTACCTGTTTTGTTTTTGAACTCGTAGTCACTGTTTTTCTGACAAAATTAGGTACCAACTGTTTTTCCTTAACGGACCACCGCAAGCGTCGTTCGAAACTCACGAATCCGACATAACAAGCTGCGACAGTTTCAAGCGGAAACTGCGCGACGTGTTTGGTAACTTACACAATCGGCAGCTGGCTGCTACGAAGCAAATTTCCCCACGGGTCCAAACATATACGGAACCTTACGTCGCCTATATTCTGGACATCTTGGCTTTATGCCACAAAGCCGACGTCAGGATGTCCTAGCCAGACAAGGTAGCCCACATTCTAAAAGGCATCGCTGACGACGCGTTCAACCTGCTCGTCTTCAACAATGTCACCAGTGTTGACGACGTCATGAAAAAAATGCCGCCCGCATCTTCCCACGGGGGGAACTCGAGTAAATGCGTTGCAGAGTGGTGGGGGTATCGCGTGAATGTTGCGTAATTGGGTATGGTTTGGGAATGCTTAATTGTTATTTCGTCTTTATTATTCTTATTTATTGAATGAAGGAGAAGCGAAGGCAAGGAGTGTAAAGTTAAAGTGTGTCTTTATGGCTTGGTGCCGTCGTTGTATTGGACGGAGAGGATGACTGCTTTGTGGTCGCTAAAGTGCACTGTCAAGGGGTCTTTGAGGAGCGGTCGTGCGATTGCGTAACTAGTGAAGACGAGGTCAAGTGGTGGGACGCTGATGTTGGGTTGTGACCCACTACTGGTTGAAGGTACTGTTGCTTCCGTCGCATCTACTCGAGTCAAGCAAAGCGTCAAGTCAAGCGAAAGCCAAGTAAAGACGCCCTTGACTGAATTCCGAACGCGTGCTCCGCAGCTTATATACACACCACCCACGTTCGAGGGAGAGGAGTACGGGGGAGAGGTCCGCAAAGACGCCCTTGACTGAATTCCGAACGCGCGCTCCGCCGCTTATATACACACCGCCCGCGTTCGAGGGAGACGAGTACGGGGGAGAGGTCCGCACCCCCACTGTGCATGCTCGGCCGGCACGCCCGGTGCGCACGCCCGATGGGCCGCCACGAGACGAGCCGAGAATTCGCAGTGGGGGTGTGGACGGCGCCGCCAACGCCGAAGCGCGACATCGTGCGCCTAGGAAATGCTCCGCGTTTAAATATGCCGTTGCTTTGAACAGGCTAAAAGCCGGTCAATCGTCCATAAGTTCGCCTGCTTGCCTAATACTGCAGCGACGTCGTCATGTGAGGACGTTTCTCACCCGTCCACTATTTACGACAATGTTACACGCATTGTCCGGCGTGAGATAGAGGCCGCCTGTCCTAACACGACCGAAGTGAAGACCTTCTCGCCACCTGAAGTACCGGTTTCGCTCACACAAGCCTTAGTTCGCGAGGAGATTACGAACATGGGCATTCATGCGGCGCCCTTGCCTCCACGCTCCGATGTCCCCCTAACTTCGCGACCCCATCCCGTCCTGTATCAAGCTTCGCCCCTTCTCGGTATCGCAATCCAGCTGAATGGCGCAGTGCTGACGACAAACCTATTTGCTTTCACGGTCACCGCGTCGGACACATCTCCCGCTACTGCCAAAGCCGCTGGACCCCATCCTGGAACTCTTTCCCCATTTATCTTGCACCATCACGCCGCCCTCGCCCATATCCATCCTGCTCAGAACTCGTGTCCGCTCAAGAATTCCCTTCTCAGCCTCGCTATACCCGCTCACCTTCGCCCCAACGCCGCCAATCTCGTTCGCCTCAACCACGACGACCATCTTCCCCGACCATCTTTCGCCGCTCCCAGCCGGAAAACTAGGCAGTGCAGCTCCTCGAGGTGGCGCTGCATTGTTGGACATGGCACAAAATCCTCTTTCGACGATTCCGACCAAACAAAACCTACTTGACGTATACGTTTACGGCGTCCATGTGACCGCACTCATCGACACTGGAGCACACATATCGATCATGAGTGCTCAATTTCGTTGCAGATTAAGAAAACTTCTGACGCCAGCAACCACTCAGGCTGTACGGGTCGCTGATGGTGGAACCGCTGTTGTTATTGGAATGTGTACTGCCCGTGTTAGCATCGCCGATCGCCATGCCGTTGTTCTCTTCACTGTTCTAGCCCAATGCCCGCACGACGTCATCCTTGGTCTCGACTTCCTCTCAGCCCATTCAGCTCTACTAGACTGTTCGGCCAGTACTCTACGCCTCGACCTTCCTCTAGTAAACCCCGTCGACCAACACCCCAGTCGCCTCACTGCCGCCGCCAACGTTCGCTTGCCGCCTCAAACACTTATGTCGATATCGTGTCGTCACCTCCAGTACCTGATGGGGACTACCTTTTGACGCCAGTAACTGAGGTGTTACACGACAGAGGCATCACACTACCTCATACAGTTCTCTTCGTTGTTGCCAACTGCGCCTGCCTACCTGTAGTCAACTTCAATTTGACGCCCCAAGTTCTGCCCCGTGGTATCTCCCTCGCTTTGCTCAAGCCATTCGACGCAGGCGAAGTGCAGGCCTTCACAGTGACCGCTTCGCCACATTCACTTGCGCAGCAACCCTATGCCTGTTCCCCTGATAAGGCTATTGCATCGATGATTGCCCCAGACCTAACCCCTCAGCAAAGTGAGGATCTACGTAGCGTTTTGCTTGCGTACAGTGATATTTTTGATATATCAAAAATGTTCCATATATGTTTGGACCCGCGTGGAAAGTTGCTTCGTAGCAGCGAGCTGCCGATCGTGTGGGTTACCAAACACGTCACGCAGTTTCTGCTTGAAACTGTCCCAGGTTGTTATGTCGGATTCATGAGTTTCGAACGACGCTCGCGGTGCTCCGTCAAGGAAAAACAGTAGATTTGCAAGCTGGAGGGTGGGATCCCACCTGTTCGTGGTGCTTACAGGCTCGTACCGAGTAAGCCAGTCCTCCACATCTGCACCTTCGCGGCCTGAGAACACGCCGGGATCTCTCAGTGTGGTAACGGTGACGTACGTTGTCGCAGACGGATTGGCGGCTGGTGGCGCCGGTTCGTCGGAAGCCATCGTGGGGGCTTCAAGAAAGCGGCCGCTGCGAAGCTCCGTGGCGAGGTCAGGGATCGCACACCTCCACCACGATGTTACGCACGAACAAGGCTATATAAAACTGTATTTACAAGTTCCACCATAACCGTGCACAGCAAGAACAGGCCGCGTTTGGTTATCGCTTTGTGGTCTCCTTCTCTCGGCCAACCATGGAACAGACTCGCGTATGTGCCGTAGCAATATATTTGGAATTCGAGCTCCATGCCACCAAGAAGTGTATTTTCTTGAAATTACCAAGGCATTGATCATGACAGCCTTACGTCAGACGACCCGACCCACACTGCCATCGATAATTTTGTCTAAGTGTCGTATGTTCAAATTTCACGACACTGCAAAACTGGAGAGACATTTGCAGATACACATCTGTCGGGATGATCAAAATCAGGGCTTGCATCGAAGAGGCCCAAAAAAGAGACCGCAGCGCCTCAGATTATCTCTAATTCCTAAAGAGTGTATTGCGTGAGTATACACTTTCTTATCCGTAAGTACTTTAGAGACCTAAAGTTCAGGAATGCGGGAACTACAACGCTTCGTGGTCGTGAGCTAATGTTCGCCTTTGAACTAACTCAAAAACAAACAAAAAGGTTGATGGTGCGCGACATTTCTGACGCTAAGACTGCAGCGGAAATTGGCTGTTCGATATTAGTCTAAAATATATTATAGGGAAACAGGCTGCTCTTTGCAGCTGTCAATCTTGCTTACATACAGTTGATCTGAATCATTCAGCATTTGCTTTGTAGAAGCGCTCTGACAAAAACTGCCCGAACTGTAGATGCCCGCAATTCCTAAACACTGAGTTGTGCTTTGAAGACTGCCAGCCATCTGTGTTTTCGGTGGAGCACACAAGAACGAGCCTAGCAGATGGCTAGAACAATGTCAATTGAATTGCATATAAGCAAGGGCTTCACTCTGTCTTTGCATATGAGTTCAAGCTTTTCTAGGAAATTACGCTATGTTGTACTTGGAGAGATCCAGCGTTAGCTTCCTTTTTTTCTGTAATTTTGATAACCTTTTTAGGCAGTCTTTGCAAAGGGAGGGAGTATGGAGATGTACGCATTGACTTCGAAGAAACGTACTATCGCCATCAAGACATCAGAAAGGTAAAGGAAACGAGAACGGAAATCTGGGCGAGTTGGTGATAATTCATATTGACCAGCTTACAGCGCAAACGGGGACGAAGACGAAGGAAAGACAAGGTGACAACACGAGCGCTGACTCTCAACTAAAGTTTATTCCAAGAAACGACACAAATAAATACACATGTTAACCAAGTTTCAACGGAGCGATTGCGCGTGTACAGCAGAGTCATCCAAGTGACGTAAAACTCCCATCACACGTGGAGCACCCACGTGCGTCCAAGAAAGCATACACAGAAGCAGGTAGAGTGAACACAAACTTTCAAATGAACCTATTTCCGCGTCATTCATGATGGCAGGCTGCACTCCAGAAATTTTATTTCCTTTTCGCTAAGGGCAACAGACGGATGAGTAATGCACCTTTCGCCTTCTCTGATAATGAAGAGAGCCTCCATTACCTCTCTCGTAGTCTGCTGACCATGCCGGAACAAACAATCTGTCTCCCTCGCCATCGGCTCACAACCGCAATCTTTGCAATGTGATGGCAGGTGCAAACCGCCTGCAGCCCTCAACGATGACAGATGTTCACTCAATCTAATATTTATACATCGGCCGGTTTGACCAATATATACACGCCCGCATGACAACGGCAGCCTGTAAACAACACGTGATTTGCATTTTACGTATCTGTCTTTTTGCTTTTTTGAACATTGCACGCAATCTTTACCAACACCTGAAAGCTTTTTATGCAGACGGGAGCAGACAGTAGCAAGTTTGTTAGGGGCCGATAATGCCACGCGCATCCCATATCTACTTCCTACATTCTTCAGGCAGTGCGAAAAATTATGCACATAAGGTACAACCACCGGTCGTTTATCATTGCGCACATGTTCTGTCGTCTTTTTTGCCTTATTGGAACCCCTAACCCACCTGATCAACTTATGGCATGCTCTCCAAATTTCCACTTCTGGGTATCCGGCTGTCTGCAACTTTTCAATTTGGCTCAGGAAACTTTCCTTCAGGGAGTGGGTGCACGTCTTCTCGATCACGGCGCGCAATGCTGCGTATACGATGCTGGATTTCACAGTCTTAGAATGACCAGACGAAAAACTCAGAATCGCCTTTACAGATCGAGGTTTATATAACCAGCACAAGTGGTTATTCCTAAACCTGAGTCTAATATCTAAGAACTGAAGTTCTGCGTCGACAGATAGTTCACAGGTAAACCCCAATCCTTTGCCACATGCCGTGAAAATCTCTAAAATCCTGTCTAACCTGCTATGGTTATTGTCTCGTTCCGTGATAACCAAAAAATCGTCAACATATCGGAAGACACGTAAGGCCAACCTACCCAAATTATGGGCGATCGCTGTATCAATGCGGCTAAGAAAAATATGGCTTAGGATTGGGGCCACCTTTGACCCGATACAGATTCCTGACTTCTGTGTAAATACGTTCCCGTTCCATTCAACAAACATAGAACGCAAATAAAACGACAACATTTCTAAAAACCTTTCCACAGAAGTGCCACAGTTGTCAATAAACTTAACTTCATCATTATCGTCAACAATACAGGACTTGACGTTGATCATTATTTCATCGTGTGGTAGTGAAGAAAACATGTCTTCAATATCTACACTAAAAGCGGAGCATGAACCAGGATTATGATCCTTAAGAAAATTAACGATACTTTCTGAACTTTTCACCGAAAAAGGATCAGTGGCGTTTAAAGACTCAAGGTGCGTCTGTAGGTAACCCGACATTTCGTGCTGCCAAGTTCCCCTTTCCGAAATAATCGCCCTAAAGGGAGAGTCTTGTTTATGGGTTTTCACTGAGAAGAATATTTGCAAACTTAAGCCTTTTGCCTTCTTAACTCGAGAGGCCAGGCAAGCGAGATTACATTCTTGCAGCATGGTGAGCGCCTGCTGTTTCACTTTTGCTGTCTTAACTTGAATGCGGTTAAAATTTTTCATAACGGCTGCATCCGACTTCTCAGTGAATACACCTTCCGGCATTACCACAAACATACCCTCCTTGTCCGACAGACACGCCCTCAGCCCCCTATGCTCCAAAAAATTCACTACAAAATTCACAGGCGAGGGCTTACTCCTCGTAGAAGACTGTGCGCAAACATCGATACACTCTGACACACACCTTGCCTGCTCCCCCTCGGGGACGAATCGAGAGATGGACTTTGACAGAGCAACCCTCTCCGGCGGAGGAACCTTTGGTTCAAAGGCGAACTTCGGTCCCAGGCAGAGACAACGTACCGGCACGTTTCACAGAGACAACGTACCGGCAGCAGGGCAGTTTACAAGAATGGCGGGCGACACCCAAGAGGGTCACCGAATTTTTATGGAACGTGGTGCGGCCGACTCTTCCAACTAAGAAGAAAAAAGGGCGGCCTCAAGGTGATATTCGTACCCTGGGGGACTGCTCCGTGCCCGAGAATGTGCGGAATGTTCTCTGCCTGGGACCGAAGTTCGCCTTTGAACCAAAGGTTCCTCCGGCGGAGAGGGTTGCTCTGTCAAAGTCCATCTCTCGATTCGTCCCCGAGGGGGAGCAGGCAAGGTATGTGTCAGAGTGTATCGATGTTTGCGCACAGTCTTCTACGAGGAGTAAGCCCTCGCCTGTGAATTTTGTAGTGAATTTTTTGGAGCATAGGGGGCTGAGGGCGTGTCTGTCGGACAAGGAGGGTATGTTTGTGGTAATGCCGGAAGGTGTATTCACTGAGAAGTTGGATGCAGCCGTTATGAAAAATTTTAACCGCATTCAAGTTAAGACAGCAAAAGTGGAACAGCAGGCGCTCACCATGCTGCAAGAATGTAATCTCGCTTGCCTGGCCTCTCGAGTTAAGAAGGCAAAAGGCTTAAGTTTGCAAATATTCTTCTCAGTGAAAACCCATAAACAAGACTCTCCCTTTAGGGCGATTATTTCGGAAAGGGGAACTTGGCAGCACGAAATGTCGGGTTACCTACAGACGCGCCTTGAGTCTTTAAACGCCACTGATCCTTTTTCGGTGAAAAGTTCAGAAAGTATCGTTAATTTTCTTAAGGATCATAATCCTGGTTCATGCTCCGCTTTTAGTGTAGATATTGAAGACATGTTTTCTTCACTACCACACGATGAAATAATGATCAACGTCAAGTCCTGTATTGTTGACGATAATGATGAAGTTAAGTTTATTGACAACTGTGGCACTTCTGTGGAAAGGTTTTTAGAAATGTTGTCGTTTTATTTGCGTTCTATGTTTGTTGAATGGAACGGGAACGTATTTACACAGAAGTCAGGAATCTGTATCGGGTCAAAGGTGGCCCCAATCCTAAGCCATATTTTTCTTAGCCGCATTGATACAGCGATCGCCCATAATTTGGGTAGGTTGGCCTTACGTGTCTTCCGATATGTTGACGATTTTTTGGATATCACGGAACGAGACAATAACCATAGCAGGTTAGACAGGATTTTAGAGATTTTCACGGCATGTGGCAAAGGATTGGGGTTTACCTGTGAACTATCTGTCGACGCAGAACTTCAGTTCTTAGATATTAGACTCAGGTTTAGGAATAACCACTTGTGCTGGTTATATAAACCTCGATCTGTAAAGGCGATTCTGAGTTTTTCGTCTGGTCATTCTAAGACTGTGAAATCCAGCATCGTATACGCAGCATTGCGCGCCGTGATCGAGAAGACGTGCACCCACTCCCTGAAGGAAAGTTTCCTGAGCCAAATTGAAAAGTTGCAGACAGCCGGATACCCAGAAGTGGAAATTTGGAGAGCATGCCATAAGTTGATCAGGTGGGTTAGGGGTTCCAATAAGGCAAAAAAGACGACAGAACATGTGCGCAATGATAAACGACCGGTGGTTGTACCTTATGTGCATAATTTTTCGCACTGCCTGAAGAATGTAGGAAGTAGATATGGGGTGCGCGTGGCATTATCGGCCCCTAACAAACTTGCTACTGTCTGCTCCCGTCTGCATAAAAAGCTTTCAGGTGTTGGTAAAGATTGCGTGCAATGTTCAAAAAAGCAAAAAGACAGATACGTAAAATGCAAATCACGTGTTGTTTACAGGCTGCCGTTGTCATGCGGGCGTGTATATATTGGTCAAACCGGCCGATGTATAAATATTAGATTGAGTGAACATCTGTCATCGTTGAGGGCTGCAGGCGGTTTGCACCTGCCATCACATTGCAAAGATTGCGGTTGTGAGCCGATGGCGAGGGAGACAGATTGTTTGTTCCGGCATGGTCAGCAGACTACGAGAGAGGTAATGGAGGCTCTCTTCATTATCAGAGAAGGCGAAAGGTGCATTACTCATCCGTCTGTTGCCCTTAGCGAAAAGGAAATAAAATTTCTGGAGTGCAGCCTGCCATCATGAATGACGCGGGAATAGGTTCATTTGAAAGTTTGTGTTCACTCTACCTGCTTCTGTGTATGCTTTCTTGGACGCACGTGGGTGCTCCACGTGTGATGGGAGTTTTACGTCACTTGGATGACTCTGCTGTACACGCGCAATCGCTCCGTTGAAACTTGGTTAACATGTGTATTTATTTGTGTCGTTTCTTGGAATAAACTTTAGTTGAGAGTCAGCGCTCGTGTTGTCACCTTGTCTTTCCTTCGTCTTCGTCCCCGTTTGCGCTGTAAGCTGGTCAATATGAGGTAAAGGAAAGCCAATGGCGGCTAGCGTACATTAACTCTGCATCCCTACAGGCAGCTCAAGTTCAGCCTCTATCAGAATTATTTATGCTCGTCTGTTAAATGGGAGGGAACAAATATCTCGCTAATTGATCAAAATCAAGAAGACTAAACTATCAACATGTTCACATCTCGAAGAAGCGGGACATATTGTTCGTTTTCAACCGATGAAGTTCCGACTGGCAACGCGAGAAGCAATCAGCGCCATTGTGTATATTGTAGGACTTGAAGAAGAACGTGGCGTCATGCACCTGTAGACCTAGGCGCCACCTAGAAAGTCCTTCAGAAGGGTCCTTTAGGCTGCCTAAACCACAAATTGTTCATGGTGGTCGCTGATCGCTCGAAATAGTCTGCCATATAGCCATGGCCGGAACTCGCTGGTCACCCCGATAATTATGACGCATTGTTTTTTTTTAACTGACTAACTTACCTGAGTTTCTGACAGGGTTCGGTACGCGTAAAAAACGCTCTCTCTTGTCTATTGTGTTTTCTAAAGAGGATCGTGCCGAGACGAAGGTTAACCGCGTTTGTATGGGTATCTGTTCCGCTGTATTTATGAAAATGACCTTGTACAGGCGGAGGTTACAAGCAGCATCGTAGCGGAAAGAAAGCACCTTCTTGTTCTTCCTTTCACAGAAATTGCAAGCTTCTTTTGCAAGTCGCGTCAGTGGCTCAATAATTTTGGGGAAGTTTAAACGAAGCCACTGCATAGAAAACAGGGTAGTAGGAAGCATCTGATGGCCTTCCTGTGTGTTGGCTTCGGAAATTTTCCCAGTGCCATGATTTACAACAAGAAAGTATTTCATGCCTTTGTCAACCAATACTCCTCTAAAGTGCGTCCTAATGGGCGTAAATCTTTGAAAGAAAAACCCGCACGAAGATTCGACAATGACAAAAGTACATAAGGACTACCGGCACCCAAATTCTAACTCGCAAGCGTTCATGTCGCGGTGAAAGGTGCCGGCCGCTCTACAGACTATGCAATCGAGCCACGAATTAAGAAGGCACGAAAGCGCCTCATATCCTTTGCACTGCGCTCATGTTCTCCTCTAGGATGGTGAACAAGGCATCAAGGCACCAAGCCCCGAGCGCCTTTGTGCATCCATAACCAGACGAGAAAAATTTTAGAAAGGGAGTGCTGTGGGCGACAAAAAGAAACTCTTTTGAGAATGACAAAGAAATACTTTTAGGTAAACTCTAACCCTCGGCATATGTTTGCGTTAGTTGCACTCGCACATTGGTGACGCTGTGATCTGATGAATTGACATCACTTTATGGACACCGCCTGCATATCCAATGCGGATATGAGCCAAGTGCAATTTTTATTCAGCAACCAGGTGATAGTTAATGTCACTTTTTAGATGAAGTATCTGCGGTCTGGTATATTTATTGCATGAAGCAAGAAATGCGTCCTCTTTAAATTTCAATTTCGCATCCCCTTATAGTGTCGTAATGTCTTCTCACGTTTTTTATTATTACTTGTATTGGATACCATTATCGTTAAATGTACCCAATATAAACGACCTATGCAGCATTTTCATCAGCCATATGCAACTGTTTAACACGTCCGCTTTCGTAAATGTTATATATTTAAATTTAGAACTGAGTCTCCCGAAGCTCTTGAGGACAGAGGTGGACCCTAGTGGTTTTTTTTGCATATTTAGCGTAAAGGACGCATGGCTTGGTGTCTGACTATCATATAGAACTCTCAGCATGCCCTGTGTTGTAGAGTTGATGTTCCCTTTTCTTTAATGTTTTGAGGTGATGTGTTACTTAAGGTGAACCTGAACATCGCTCTATGACACTGGCCGCCGATAGTGTCGATCGGTACTCGTGCCATAAAAATGGCGCATGTTCCTTGGAGGATGGCTAAAATCTGTGTGATTGCCCCGCCACGGTGGTCTAGTGGTTATGGCACTCGGCTGCAGATCCGACGGCCGCGGGAGCGAATACCGGCCGCGGCGGCTGCATTTCGATGGAGGCGAAATGTTGTGTGCTGTGCGATGTCAGTGCACGTTAAAGAACCCCAGGTGGTCCAAATTTCCGGAGGCCTGCGCTACGGCGTCTCTCATAATCACAGCTCGTTTTTGGGCGTTAAACCCTACAAATCAATGAAATCAATATCTTTGTGATGAGAACTACTAGGAACATCATCATGGCGCATATTGAGAGACTTCTGGAAAAACTAAGCGTTCCTTCAAGAAACAACAAGAGTTTACATACAGCCCACATAACATTGAGCCTTCTACGTTGTGGAAGTACATAAGCAAGAAATCTATATTCAGACGATCGTGCCATCAAAGATAATGTATGGTTTTGTGCCTGCTAATTGTTCAATTCCACTTGTAGGTATTCCAAAGAAGAGAAAGACTATGTCTTACCGGCACCAACTACAAATACGAGGCCGACGGAACTAAATGTATCTATTTTGAAACAACAAGCACCAAGGCGACATAGTAAACTTTACCTACAACAAACTTGTCAAGCGCAAATGGCAAGTATGAAAAGTATCACAGTGTGGAAACGAAGCCGCACATAAAATACCTAGTTGTAGAAGACGTTGTTTGCATGCCCCCGGTGGCATCATCAGGAAAATCAGTAGCAGAGGTTACATCTCCAAAATTTGATGGTCCCCTGTTCATCTTGTTCTGGCTGTGTAATGAGGCAGGTGATTAAAACAGTACTGGTGCCTGTTGCTCTAATACAATATCTGTTGTAATGTACAGTTGATAGGCCTGTAGGAAGCGCAGTTGTTATTTTAAAGAAGCAGAAAGCGACAACTTGTGCATCGGAAAAACGCAAGGTGGAAGTTATCATAAAACTGGTTTTTCGGAAGGGCTTAGATCAGGACATTCCGAGGGCTATCAAGGGCAACATGTGCTTCATTCATGACATACACAAAAAGGAAACGCGTAGCAAAGAACATGGTCGGTCAAAAAGTATTTCACCAGAGCAGATAGCACTAAAATTTAAGAACTCTTCAGTGTATTAAACGCTTAGCAGAAAATATTTCGGTGGTCACTTGGTGGAGCACGGGCATCACCCACGCAGCGATAAAGTGGTAGTCAAAATAATGGATGTAAACGTGAACACGCATTGGTGAAGTTCACATCTACTGCAAGAAATTGCCTGGAACTTTAACATCTTCAGGGAATATATGCGGTGTAGATGTTCCAGCGCGGTATTTTCATCGCTCTAATAGAAACTGTGTTTCCTGAAAAAGAATACGGACGATTTCCTTGCTGTAAAATGACCTCGTTGAAGCGACTACGTGAAAAATGTGACTTATAACTTGCATGCTTATACTGTCGATCGTATGTACTTGTGTATGGCGCCGCTTACCATATGCAAATGTGTGCCCCTATAAATGTTTTCGCTTACGGGTATTCACTCAGACCCAACGTCCGAGCAAGGTTCAAGAGACGACACCGGCCGTGAAAACATTTACGTGAAAATGTTAGTCGACTGGATGAAACCAGAGTTGTGATCTTCTCCAGCGCAGATTTCTGGTGCATGAAGAACTCGTTTCATGGACGAGTGAGAATTTATTTCGGTGAGTGGCGGCGCAAATGCAGCGCCCCTGGACCACCACGACCGCAGGATCGTGGCTACCCACTTGAGCGTGTTTTTACTATGTTAGGTGAAGGGAAGGCGGAATCATCAAAATTATGGGACAGAATATGTGACCACCCACCCCCTTCCCAACAGTGACATTGACATGCGCACTTTGAAGAAAAGGTTAAGTCGGCGCCTACGCCATGCACGCTCTCCTTCATTTTACTGTAGTTGCATCAGTATGTTACCATCTGACGTTTAGACATTGCACGAGAGAATATGTGTAGGTCAATAAAGGTTGATGCGCTGCGTTTTACAATACCATTTTCCAGGATAAGTCTTCCACGCGAGGGCACATGTTTCAAAGAAAACAACATTTACGGAGCGAGTCAGGAAAAAAGGAAACCTCCCAACAGCATCGTTGTAATTAAGAATAAACGCAAACTTTGCATTCTGTCTTTCAAGGAAGCGGCTCCAAATTCGCTGCTTTAGCACAGATGTAATTCTGTGGGAATAATGTAGAACATAGATGTGCGCCCCTTTAAATTTAATGGATGTCTTATCTCTTCAAATGCTTAGTTATCTGAACCCAGATAACTTACACAAAGTGCAGCGCTGTTTGATTGCAGTCTCGTGACTTGGACAACCATCTACAATGTTATGGTGAAAGTAGTGCACTCCGCTATGTAATTATTATGCTCCGCCTTTGTGGAAATAAGATGGTACAGCCTTCATTAGATCGCTTTACTGCGCAAGTTTCTTAGAACGGCTAAGAAATTTGTCGGATCGAGTAGCGGCGCTGCGCTCATATGATAAAACGCGCTCAAATGCTCTGCATTCGCAACAAATAAATCCGGCGCATTTCGCTTATTGTGGGAATCGATGTGATGCGAAGGCGTGACCGAGGGTATTGCCAACACTGAATCCTTCGGCATTCAGCCAAGACGTGTGGGTACGATCAACGCCTTTGTGCTAAATGAGCAGCGACGAGTAAAGGGTAGTGCATTGGGCGACGTAACGTCGGCACTGACGTTGCCGTACAGTAGTCTATTTGTATCGGCGTCAAGGCATGTTATCATGGACTTATGTTCATATCATAGGCGTATTTATTTCTGTCGTTCCTACGGGTTCTATCAAAGATGGACAGGTACATTTCGAGTTGCAGTAGTGAGTATGTATTTTTCATTCAATTGCTATGAGAGCGGTTATCACACACAATATCCGCAGTTGTACAAGAACCATCATCACTAGAGACCGGGAGTTCAGGCACGAAAAAGAAAGCTTTAAGCGCCTATAATAGGCCCTAAATACTGTCATTTAGGCATATATAGGCGTTAAAAACTATCGTTTAGGCATATATAGGCACAATTCATAATTACTTCAGCAGCGTGTTTCAGGACAAATCTTCCTCCTAACAAACACAGCAGGCAAATCCTGTGATTTGGGAAAGTTAATTTTATTTTTTCATGAAAAGAATTAGGTGAAGAATAACCATTTGAACAGATTTAGGTAAAAGCTACGGTGACTGGACACTGTGAGAAAGGCTATGAAAGCAGTGGCCAACCAGCACCATCTCAAGGCTTTCGGGCTTGAAGTTTTGCCTTCTTTCAGTCAGTATTTGTTTTCATGCGGAAAAAGAACGCTCGACATGCACTGAAGTTAGTGGAGCGCACTTGTAGTCCGGCACTTTCGATGCTCTAATTTCACCTGGAATCTTCGAATCGGCACCGCTCAGAACATGACACTTGTTTTAGCACATAAAATCCGGGAATCCTCGCTCGCTCGCTCTTGTCCAAGACAGGTTTAAGCTTCGAGGTGACCCTGTCAGCAACAGGCCCATTGGGGACGGTGGCGAACCTTTCCTGCACGTCCAAAATTAGCTCAACACTCTGAGCCAGAGCGGCGCCCGAACTTTCAAGTTTCTGTATGCTTTCTGCAAGGAAAGTAAAATGAGCACACAAATAGGCCAAGTCAGATTCAAGTGTGTCGTGGTGTAGAAC
Source organism: Hyalomma asiaticum (assembly GCA_013339685.2). NCBI lineage: Eukaryota > Metazoa > Arthropoda > Arachnida > Ixodida > Ixodidae > Hyalomma > Hyalomma asiaticum. The sequence continues at coordinate 81,489,364 of CM023483.1, forward strand.
AGTCTGGGCTCTTCTCACGGCGATGCTCTCGTACGCTGCAAAGCTGTTAATAACAGCCTTAACACCAGCGAAGTGTTTGTTGTAGTAGTCCACTTCCTTCAGCCAAGTTCCCCAGCGGGTAACAACGTACTCCGGTGGAAGAGGCACATCCGGAAACTGCTCTTTAAAGGCACGAACGCACGAAGGCGCCTTAAGGAACACTGCCTTGCTGCGGCTATTAGTTCGTTAACAGAACTGAACGACTCTCTCAGCTCTTCACAGACCCGATGAAGCCCATGGGCAAGACAAGTGACATGCAATAATTCTGGATAAAAGACCTTGAGAAGTGCAGCAGCCTTGTGCATATAAGCTGCTGCATCTGTGTAGAGCTGCAGTACTCGGTCGTCGTGGGATCCGGAGGGGTACAGTACCCTCAAGGACGAGTTCACAAAGTAGGCGATGGTATCACCGCTCCTTTTTTCCAGTTGTTTCGAGCATACCAAGAAAGGTGTTGTTTTCTCATTTGCATCGAGCTTTCCAACTACAAAATTTCCAAGTAATAGTCCGGTCGCATCTGTTGTCTCGTCGACTGAAATCCATATATGACTCACCGCGTTCTCGTCCGATTTTTGCTAAAGTGTCCTCGTACATTGGCCGCAGGTACTGCTTGCGAAGGGTGGACTCTGATGGTATATTCTGGTTGCAGTACTTTTGCTAAAAATTCTTGAATGTCTTGTTTTCGATCTTCGCCCAAGGGATGTTAGCAGCGACCAATGCTTCGCATAAGTCTGCGCTGAATTCACTTCTCTTTCCTTCAGCAAAAGCTTCAGACAAGAACGACTACCTCGACGTTGATGGTTGGTTGCGCAGAGCGTTGGCTTGATGCAACGTTGTTCGCTCGTGCTGCTCCAGATGACACAATTTCAGGGGCGAAGCTCCTCATGGCATCACCTCGGCGGTTCTCGGTCCTGCGTAGCCAGTAGCGTTTCCCTTAGCATACAATAGATGGCGCTGTCCCATAGAGATGCATGCAAACTGCAGTTGGGTGACCATACACTAGATGGCGCTGTAGGCATTCTGTGTCGTCATCTCCATTTCTCGTCTCGTTTCGGAGAGGGCGCTGTCCCATAGACATGCGTACAATATGGCGGTTGGGTGAAGGTACGCTAGATGGCCTTGGCGGTGCAGCTGCTCTCCGATTGGCTGCTGCGCGGGCTGTGCCTGGGTGCGCGGGGAACGAGTGCTTCTCTCAGTCTCCTGGATCGTCGCCGTACGTGTCAGTCTACTTTTATAACAAAAAAATTCCGAAAGTTGTGTCCGAAGCGGGGAATCGAACCAGGGACCCCTCACTTCTGAACGCGCGGCGCTAGCCACCACGAAGCGCACATAGACACATGCACCACGATGGCACTAAGTACCCAACATTAACGAAAGACTGCCCGTTTGATTGATTGATTGATTATGGTTCGGTTAGGAAGGGACGCTAATTTCTGCAGCCCATGTAGGGAGCACGGCTAAGCGTCCGTGGGGGTAGGGGAAAGGGAGTGAAAGAGATAGGAGAGAAAGGCCGTACTGGAGGGCTCCGGAAATTTAGACCACCTGGGGTTCTTTAACGTGCACTGACAACGCACAGTACACGGGCCTCTCGCATTTTCGCCTCCATCGAAAATGCGACCGCCACGGCCGGGATCGAATCCGCGTTTTAGGGGCGAAGCTCCTTAAAGCGGCACCCGTTCGTCCCTCGTCGTAGTCGTAGTCGTAGTGCGTCACCAGTCTTACGCTTTGACCTGCAAGGTGGTGCCGGTGGGAGATTTCTCCTGTGCGTTGTTGAACAATAAAAAATTCGCAGCGTGCGCGTTAACTAAAAGCCGAATTCTTCTGTCTCTCATTCCCCATTAGCAGCCATTGGCATGTTCCAGTAGGAAACGTTAGCAAAGTAGAAGTGTAAGTGTTAGCTAAAAGCCGACTTCTGCTGTCTCTCATTCCCAGTAGCAGCCATTGTTTACCTCCAAGGTAGTGCCTGGTGAGATTTCTCCTGTGCGTGATTAATCTTCAAAACGCCGTTGATTGATGAAATAAACCAACTAAAGACGCCAGATGTTTTCTAAAAGCAAAACGAAAAGACGCCAGATGTTTCTAAAGCAAAACGAAAAGACACCAGCTGCTTAACGAAAGACGCCAGGTGTTTTCTAAAGCAATGGTTTTATAATCAAAACCATATCGCGATACAGGTTTGTAGTTGACGATGCTCGTTGCCCAACCCAACCACCATCAGAGGCACCTGCATCGACATCGTGTTTGCCAACTTTCATCTGCAACCAGTGCAAGAACCACTTAGCTTACATTTCACCGACCACAAAGCGGTCATAATGAAAGGACAACGGAAACCAGCAATAAAAGTTTGATAAAACATTTCATCAATCGTTTCACGTCAATTTTATCGGGCGAATTAACGGAAGAAATTTCACGGTTTAACCGATGATTACTTCCAGGAGCTTCGCCCAATCTCATCATCATTCACCTCGTGGATCTGCCGTCAATTTTTTTTGGGTGGCAGCCGAGTACCGTAACCACTACACCACCGCGGCGGACACCCGTTTCTAACGCGTTTGTGCTAGCGCGTTACGGCCCGTGTAAGAAGCTGGTGTAAGACGCTGTGGCCTTCTCCGCCTTATACTCTCTCAGCAGTCATGTGATGGCGTCGGCAAACGCGGTGCGCGTTCCGGCTTGTGTAAGGGGCTGCGTAAGACGCTGTGGCCTCCCCCCCCCCCCCCCCCCCCCTTACTAGAGTGTACTGCACGTTTCTAACGCGTTTGTGCTAGCGTCCCCTCAAACGCGAGATCCCAGCGTTCCAATACAGTGTTTCTCACATCTTTACGTGATGATCGACTGGGCGAATTACGCGGAAGATTCACAGTTTACCGATGATTCCCTCCGGAGCTTCGCCCACTCATCATCATTCACCCCGTGGATATGCTGTAATTTTTTTCATACGGTACCTGCGAGAATAAAAGAGCGAATTGAACTAGGAAGGTGCGTTTGATACGTGGAACTTCTTTAGTGCACTTGCGCTTGTACTTTCTTTCCTTGCGGCTGTTGAAAAACTCGGGGAAATGGCGAGGTTAGATAACACGAACCCGAGAGTGCATTTTAAAATCGAAATGCTTACACCTGTATCCGACCGAGAATGCTCCGCACATTTCCTGTTGCATGCGAGTTCACAGATGCGGATATAAAAATAACAAAACAATGAATCTGAGTGCCCATGAAGTCACCGAAAAATGCGTCTTATTGCGCAGGTTCAGGGGTTATTCGAATTGGCAGTTGCGTAAGCAATGTTGGGAGCTTTATGCCAATACGTGTTTCAGAGTGGACGTCAAACGCGACATATTGTTGACCTTTGCAATGTCTTCTCACCTGCTTTCCACATGGATGGCAAAATACCGTTTCTTCATCGACGGAGTAGCACTGCGATCCACTGGTCCATTGCCTGAGAAGGACACTTTTCGGCGTCTTTTTCTTCGGCGTTGCTCGGCAGACTACTGACAGCTGCCGTTATGAAGAACACAAATGCCACCGAAACTGACGCGTAGGCTGTAGGCTGCAGCGCAAGCGTAGCTTAGCTTTGACTTGCTAGAGTAGACTCTAGCCTCCTTCACGCAACCGCCGAGGTGCACTACTCTCGAACCAAGCGACGGAGATCTTCAAGGGGGAGAGGGAGGGAACACTAGCGCTAGCCTAGCCTCGCTTCCCCTCGCTAGAGTATACCCTAGCCTCGCTCACGCAACCGCCGTGCTTCTCGAACCAAGCGACGGAGATCTTTTAGGGGGGCCCACTAGCGCTAGGTTAGCCTCGCTTTACCTCGCTGGGATACACTCTAGCCCCGCTCACGTAAAGGCGCGTTGATAGTCCGACGTTATCGGCGCGTTGGCGAGCGTCACATGCGTCGGAGCACATCGGCCGAGTCCAGTTATACGTTGGCTGTGGCAGTGCGTCGAACTATGGTCTGTTTTCGCCGACGTGACGAAGCGCATGCGCGCGTCTACCCAAGCCGCACTGTAATCGCGCCTTAACAGGAGCTAAAAACGTGAACAAAAAAAAAAAAAACATAACTAGCGCGTTATGCGAGTGTTGAAGTTAATATCGCCACACTAAGTGCTTGTTTTCCTCCGTATGAACAGCTCATTTAAGCAAAACGTGTACTCGACGAACGCGAAAAGGCATTTTTAGGCGCGGAAAAGCTGATATAGGCACGAAGCTCGAAATAGGCACTTATAGGCACAATAAACGTTTGATTAAAACGCTTCCCTACCCTTAGTTCGTGCTTATATGTGAAATAGGCTCGAAACGGACTCCAGGAAAAAATAGGCATTTTGCCTGAAGTTCCGGTCTCTAATCATCACAGGTTCTTATGTAACACACGCATTTGCCATATATCCCATGACCGTGAGAGACTGGCAGCATGTTCGCTTGGCTCCTGGGTGCCCGCGTTTCATTCGTAGTCCCCCACCGCGTGGTAGGTTGCCTGGGGCTATTGAAACCCGTTTGTCTGAATCTGTGTCAGTCGCAAGCTACTCCAAACGGCGTGTCTTCCTTTTGCCCAACCCATATAAGGTGCCTTATCATCAATTTTTCTATGTCAATTTCAGTTGGTGCTCGATTTCCATAGGCTTAATTTTAGCATTCGATCCCCTATGGTACGTACGGGCAAGGCGTGACCCCGCATTATGTGTGTGAACTGCTTATGGACATATTTGTTTACTTATTTATAAATTACTGCCAGCCTCCAGATTAGGCTGTAAGCAGGATTTGCACAAGTGCTGAACGAAGATTACACATCAATATACAGCAATCGTGTCACAGGTATTTAAAAGGGGACGAAGAACTCTACTGATAACGAGATACAAACCATATAAGCAACTTTTCCAGCACTGATATGCGCAAATGATTGCTGTAAGAAAGTGATGACGCGATAAACATTTGGACTACCTGTAGGACTACCTGTATGTAAATTATGCCTTAACATAATATCAAACATAATGCTGACATGTTTATTGTGTGAACTACTGGCAACGAGGCGTTGCCAATCTACTCGCGGCAGGTTAAAATCACCGAGCAAAACAATTTTTTTTTATTCTCGTGCATAGATATTTCATTATGAAGCGTCTCTAGTACATCCGTTGTGGCGTCCGGAGGTCTATAAAGTCCGTACAACATAAAACTTTGACCCCAGCAAGAGATCTTACCACGCAAGCTTTCGACACCTACTACGTCGTCTAATAAAACCGCCTGAACACTATCTTTAACTAAGATCGCCACACCACCACCCCTAGCTTGCCGGTCTCAACGAAATACTGTATAAGAAGGAGGGAAAATGTCACTATCGCATATCTCCTCATTCAGCCAGGTTTCTGTTAGAACAGTTAAATGAGGATCATACTGTAGCAGCAAAGTTTCTAAGGATTCGGTTTTGTTTTTGACACTGCGGGTGTTTATATTCATTATTCGGGCTCGTTTACGATCATCACAGGCATCGTGTCAGTCGCGAGATAATGCCGATGTATTATCATGCTGACCTTCCACGTGCGTGGACTGTCCGGTTTTTAGAGTTTTCACACGTTTGTTCAGTGTCTCATCCCAAAAGAAATATTCTGTACCAATTCTTAGTCTGTCGTGAATAAGCGAGACCTTCTTCCCGAGTTGCTTTTCATACTTCGCACTTTCCCAGAGTAGCTTTCGTTTTCTTAACGTTGATGCGGAATAGTCATTCTGGATGAATATTGAGCTGCCTTTTAACTTTTTTACATTGGCGAAGATTGCCTTTGTTTCGTTGAAATCTTGTAAGTAAATGATCACTGGGCGCCTGCTCTTGTGATGCTCAAGTCGGTGAATGCGGCCAATGGATTTACAATTCACGCCAAGTTTACCTTCGAACGCGCCTTTTACAACTTTTTCTTTAAGTGAAGTTTCTGTTTCATCGGATGATGCGGGTATTCCATGAACTATCAAATTAGATCGTCCACTTCGGTCCTCCAGATCTGTGAGTTTTTTGCTTGAAAGTTTATGATATGCTTTACCGACTGTAGCGCGGCATGCACTTTATCAGCTTGTCCTGAAGGAAGGGGGGGGGGGGGGTTCAGCGCTATTTTCATACAGTTTATCGTGCAGCCTTTCTATCGTCTTTTTCATGTCTGCTATTTCTGCTTTTAATTCGCTTAAACCAGATCGCAACGCCTTCTGGCCTTCAGGCAGCTCTTCAAAAAGTTCTTTTTGTGTAGGTCCAGGCTTTAGTTCTACATCGCCACGCAACAGCAACTTGAGCATAAACACACAATCACAAGCAACGCTGTAGCACCGTTTGGGGCACGGCAGGACCACAAGGCCAGGACACTCACTTCGAAATGTGCAGTAATGACAACTAACCTGCAGTACAAAAAACAGTTTCCTGCTTAGCGTCATGGCATTGCCGGGTCCGCCGTGCCCAAATGAAGTTGTTGTCGGGAGGCATCTGCTTTATATCCTCGGCTGTTGATGACGTCACGCCGTGTTGGTAGATAGGTTTCGCTAGAAGTTCCGCGCCATCATGAGACGCTGCTAGATGATTTGATGACGAGACCAATTTCAAAGGCTGGTATGCATAGTTGGCATGGCGCGACTCGTGGCACACGTGACTAGTCGTTGGTAAACCGGCGATGATTCCCAGCAAACCCTGCCGTACGAAAAACACTTTCCTGCTTAGCGTCATGGCATTGCCGGGTCCGCCGTGCCCAATGAAGTTGCGGTCGGGAGGCATCTGCTTTATATTCTCGGCTGTTGATGACGTCACGCCATGTTGGTAGATAGGTGTAGCCAGAGGTTCCGCGCCATCATGAGACGATGCTAGTTGATTTGATGACGAGACCAATTTCAAAGGCTGGTATGCATAGTTGGCACGGCGCGACTCGTGGCACACCTGACTAGTCGTTGGTAAACCGGCGGTGATTCCCAGCAAACCCTGCAGTACGAAAAACAGTTTCCTACTTAGCATGGCATTGCCGGGTCCGCCGTGCCCAATCCTGCACAAAGCATCCTGCACAAAGCATCCACCCGTTCAAGTTTCGCTTTTAACACGTCGTCCATTCCCTTATTTGAAATTATTGGTGAGTTTCTGAGCGAATTGAGCGACCCTGCCTGCCAGAGGACGTTACCAGAACATGGCGAGAAAGACCGTCGGATTTGCCCTTTTAATCGAAGACAAGCAAAATGGTGGAGAAGGACTTAGAAAATTAGAGGAATGGGCGAGGGCAAATATGGAGAGAAGGAAGAGAAATATGGCCTCGAGGAGGTAGCAGAGGAAGGACAAGTTGAAGAGGTAGAAGGGCAGGAGATAGTACGAGGACAAATGACGTGGAGGTTGCGAAGAAGCAGAAAACAGCAATGGACTACGAAGAAGCAAAATAAGAAAGTGGAGGAAGAATAAGAAGGGGCCAGGAGAAGCACGAAGAATATATCGACAAAGAATGAAAGAGCACGGAGCAAAATCAAGCTTACACTGTCAAGGTACTGCTTGCTCTAAGTAGGCCTTGGGGTTTAAAGCACATCCTACCTTTTTCGTTATTAGTATCCTCAGTATGTGCTTGCCACAGGTGGGCCGAAATTTAACGAGAAAAGTGCAAGCCTACTGTACTCATATTGCACTTGCTTGAATTTTAATGAAGTTTGATGGTCTATTGGACTTAGTGTACCTCCGGATCTAAATATTATAATGAATATATGACATGGGTGGACATCCATCTTAGGCTTTCATTATTTCCTGACAGCGAGATGTGTACTTATTTATGAAGTTCGCGGTCTCATGTGTGCCCAAAGCTATATATTTAGAGAACAGAGCTGACGTGCTCAAAAGTGATAGTGTTTGTGCGTATTCATCAATAAGTTTAAATTAGGGCGGTATTTAACAGGCACCCTAGGCAATTCAAGCGCAGGCCGAACGTGGCTTCTTTCATTGCAATATATTTAGTTTTTCAACACTCCAAGGTGGGTGCGCAGACGCGTGTACTAGTGGCAGCAACGGTTCCGAACTGAAAGGTTACATCTGACAGAAAAGACTGTAGATAATATTGAACATTATGTGCAGAATTAGTGCAGCGCCGCCTTTCAAACATTGAAGTGGATGAGCACACATGAATGCAACGATTTAATGAGTGCATTGAATTTTATTTTATGAAGACAATTGAATAGTTGCAGATGTATAACTTCCGGCATTATTCGCACGGACAACTTCCACCATCATGCATCATCGTTCAATAGAATCTGCACTTCTGACAGCACGACAAAAGTTAACCGTTTGCACCTCGAATATTGAGCAGGCAGATGAGCCTTCTTTTGTCCTATTGTTCTAGCGTTCATGCGACATTTTCCATATGGAGTGCATGCTCTTTGCTAAGTGTACTTCGACGAGTTTCGATGCAAATGGTGATATAGCCTCCCCAATGAATTCATTTAAGTTTATGTATTAAAACTTATATGTGTTGGTGCCCTATCCAAGTGTCCAGTTCGGCAAGTTCGCGAAAAATGTTATTTCTTAAACTTCCACTTTTATTGTGCGCCGTTCGGATCACCTTGTAACGCTGTGTTGTCAGGGTGCCTCGATAGCGCATTGTGAGCATGTACAAGCTACGACATATCACAAAGTGGAGCGATGGCAGTTATCCTTGCGAGACGCGCCACCGCCATTTTCACCTAACGGCCACCATGCACTGGTTTCTTCTCTTGTACAATGTCACCGCATGAGCCTTTTGCGCCGTTTCGTGGGAGTGCTAGCAACCACTGGTGGCTTTCAGTTAAATAGCTACTGCGGTGAAGCAAGTTGTTAGGAATCACGAAATGGCGAGCCTCAGGACGCAATGTGGGAATGCTTGGCCGTTTTCATGGATCAGCAAGCGAGTCCAACATCAAGGGAGAAAAACAGCCCACAACGCTTCCAAAACAAAAGAAAACACCGGTAACGAAGAAACTAGAACAGCTGACCTCCTCTTGCCACCCTTTAGTCCCTGTTGTCTTTCCTTTGTCCTCCATGTCTTCTGTTGTCGACGTCTTAGTGACTGTCTTTTTGTCTATATGAGGTATCAATTATCCCAACGAGCAGCTCTTGTCAACTCATTTTCTTATACATTGGACTATTTCATAAATCGCCTTCCTATAGGGTATTGCCACCCTCCTGTCCGTGTTTTCTCTCTCCTCCCTGTTTGATTCTGTTTTCCAAGTCTTACTGGCTGGCTTTCTGTCAAAATCATGTACCAACTCACCCAGCAAAGCGCTCTAATAGAATCGAGGCAATCACCCATTGTCCTTGCGGAGCTTTGATTCGATATACTCAAAGTCGACAGAAGGTACAGCGAGCTGGCCTAGTGAGTAAAAGGGGTCATCAGGCAAGAAAGAACGTGAAAGGACCTCGGTGTCAGAACGCTGGAGTCCGCTGCCGCAGAGTAAGCGGATATCGTGGTCCAGCAGGCGAAGTCCGCATCGACGGACACGGCTCCAGGGATACTTCACGGTCGTCGCCCAGTATGACGGAAGGTGTCCAATGACGACATTCTTTGGGCGGCCATAAAAAATGAGGCCGTAACTTACGACGCAAATTATCGACCAACATTATTCTTCTGTCGCAGTGCAGTTCGCCTCGGCTTTCGTGATTGTGTGGCTTGCGTAAGCGATGACATACTCTGGAGACATTGGTATGCGCCAGAACAGCACGGAGACCAACAGCGGTGGAATCTGTTTCACGCCAGCAGGTGCGGACGGGTCGTTGTTGAGCAATATTGGAAGACATGCCAGCAACCGACTGCTTTTTGTAAATGCCACTTCGCACTCTGGCGACAACGATGCGAGGAGCGCGTTGCTGCCAAGCAACTTTTGCGAAAGGTGATACGACGGTGGCAAAATAGCGCCTATGGCGTCAGAAGTAAGAGCAGAGGTCTACGAAACAGCGTACTTTTACCGACGTTGTTTTTCGGAATTAGGTAGCGGCCTGAAGTTTTGCTGACTCTGCGAGAATTCAACCCGTGGATTTGACGTAGCTGAGTATTTTCAGCTAGGGTACTTCGACGTAAAGGGCTACATCTTGAGGTTTCAGATGTAGGCGAGCTTTCCATGAGTACGTCAGAACCCGACGAAGCCGTTGAATGTGTTTGGTGAAGTGGGGAGCGAAAAGGACAAGGTCAAGGTTGGTAAGGACGTGTGCAACCCCAAGCCGAGCAGAACAGTGCCCATAATGCACTTAAATGGCGCTGTTGCATTAGAAACCCCACAATGCATTACGTTCAACCCTCCTAAGCCATCATATGTCACAAATACCGTCTGCGATGGGGACTTGCCGATCACCTGCGCGCGGGGCCATATATCATGTAATATCTGTCTGTAGGCTGTTCATTGCAACATCTAAGTCTGGTAGACGGCAAACGTCGTTGCTGGTGCTCTTGTTTGGGTGCAGTGGTCCGCACGGAAAGGCACAGAGCCATCTTCGTAACAACGATGACAGGAGGTGCTCCGGGAGGGTTGGAAGGTCGTATCACTCCTCTCCGCGCAGGAGACGCACGGTACGGGTGATTACGGAATGGTGGTGGGGAAGCAGTCTCAATGCGTTTTGTAATACGGGACCTCACTACTTCAACGGCTGGTTGCACTACATTGAAGCAAGATTTGAAGTCTAAGAGGCACGAAAAAATCCGAGGTGTCTTGATCGGCATCAAGTTGTCTGCAATTGACGCGCCTAAGAGATCATCCTTGGCAATACAGTCGCACGCAGTAGCAGCACCGAAGACATTATATCTGGCACAGTAGCCATTATCTCGCCTGGCTTCGCTTACACGTCTTCGACTTCTTTCGCATTGCCTAAGCATTCTCTGAATATCAGCACGATCGAGAACGGCTCGCAGAGAGCGGTGGTGGTGGAGCACTTTGTGATGCCAACTGTCCGAAATTGCAGCAGCACCTTATTCTGAGGGAGGTGGTCAAGGTGGCTCTACAGTGCAACAGTTTCAGAGTCCGCTGCAATACATGGGCACCACCATTGGCGCCTTTGGATGAACATGGCTGTCGACTTTGAGAAATAGCTTCCCGCGCACAAGAAAATCTTAGCCGGTAATAACGCCATGAGAGCACGAGGAAATGATGAATTCGACACTGTGTGCAAAACCTCATCAAGAAAAACAGTAATACAAGACGGGTAGCAATACTGAGCATTTGCTGTATGGAAATACACACGGCCTTCCTTAGTAAGCGGTAGCGTTTTGCATCCATAACGCGTATGACGACTGTGTGCATAACAGCCGATGGGTGAACATTTACAAGAGGGACTAGTATCCCGTTCGAAGGACTACGTTGAGGGTTGACAGCGTCTCGGCTTTTGTCTCTTGGAAAGCGACGGCTAATTTCCTTCCCTAGTTAAGGAAGGTTGCCGCGTTGTCGACACTGATCGACGACATGGAAAGGTTTAATTGCAGGTAGCTGATGTCACGGGGGGCAATGCGGGTTACATCGCTGTAGGTGGGTCGCCGCATAGACTGTGATATCTTGCGCCGGGCACAGAATTGCAGTAACGTGCGATGTCACCGGCGTGTCCACTAGCAAAACATATTTGTCGGTGGTCCATTGTCCATCTAATATAGGTCGCTGCAGCCAACCAATGCCTTGCTGTGGTGGCACATCTTCACGTGACATGACGCGCTGTACCGTGTGGTGTTGAAATGATTTTACGGTGGCTCGGAGTCGAGGTTTATTCACACGTCCAGCTGTATGGAAAACACAACAGGTGAGGGTGAGTAGACAAAGCGGCGCTAAAAAATAGGATGAAAGAAGGGAACAGACACGAGTGCTAAGTAACAATTACATGTGTTGATCGCTTGAATCGTCCTACATATGTATACCACCGCTCTCACAATGAAAGAAGAGAAAAAAGAAGAAAATCAGTATGCGCAGAGTCCAATATGAAATTAGCAGCTGAGGTACGCCATCCCGTTTTGGAAGGAAATGGAGGGGAGGCTTAGAAATGCCTTTCCCTTACTGCGGATGTGGTAGGCTTTAGAAAGAAGGCGAGTACGTTCATGCCGGCAGTTTGATACGAAAATGTGATTTTTGAAAGGCACTATTTTTTGGGAGAACGTGCTCACCTTGCCTCTGAAGCCTTTCACATTCACAGTAGGCGAGTGGCATGTATGTGCCTGACTGAAGGAATGAACACACATGGTCGTTGGTCAGTGGCCGCGTCTGTTCTCATTCTTCGTCCTATTTTTCAGTGCTGTTTAGTCTTCTCGTAATCATCGACCAACTAGCCTATACGCGTACCCTTCTATAGAAAGCGGTTGAGCCATAGCGAGGAGTAGCAAAAGCACACAGCTGTGTGCTTTTGCTTCAGGAGCATGATTTCGCTACCAAGTAAGAGACCTCAGCATTTCTTCGTCAATCTTTCAGCGGACAGGTGGCTCAACATTTGGCGAAAGCTGCTGCATGTGCGGCGGCAGAGGAAATGCCGTCAAGAGTAGTTGTCCGGTAACTTCCTCACGCGCAAAGACCTTCACGTCTGTGAATAGTGCTGGAGTGTGGGAAATTGGCGCTGAAGTTGCTTGTGCTTGTTGCAGGAGCAAGGGCGATTGTTCCCGTATTCAACGATCTAGCTTGCACAGCCCCTAATAAGCTTGACATAAATGACAATTTCTGCCACTGTATGTAGATTTTCAGTAAGCATCACGTTGAAGGCGTGGTCCTGTATACCATCTTAACGTTGCTAATTCTAGCATGCTCAGACATAATCACCGGAACTCACGCACGAAAGTCAAGAGAAACAGATTCCTGGTCTTGTTGGTTTTGCATATTTACAGTGACGAAGAGCGCAAGTGAGACGCACAAAAAAGGAAGAAGCAGACAAGGACAGGCGCTACTAACAACTGATTTATTGCAGGAGCACCCACCGATATATATTGAACATGTAGCGCACGCGCTAAGGCACAAAACGTTGCATCAAAAATCACGTGTGAGAAAATTCCGAAATCAAACGCCGCGTTGCATGAAAACGATTTCTGACGGATCGATCGCGCTCCATCCGTCACAAATTGTTTTCATGCAACGCGGCGATAAAGTCGAAATGCCCGCGTTTCGACGGACATTTCGACTTTGTCAGGCAATTTCTGTCGTCCGGCGGACACGGTCTACCCTAATGGAAAATGTCGCGCCAGTGTGGACGTCTCAAATAAGTGAGGAGAACGGGAGCGTCGTTCAGGAGGCTCTCCTTCGTTGCAGCTACAAGTTTACATAAACTGTGCAGCTGTCTTGCATTGAACGCAACCGCTATGACAGACCATGAACTCTTCGCAATGGCTACAGTCTGACCTTCATTAAAAGAGTACATCTAAATATTCGGACAACAATGACTGCCTCTTCTGCATCGTGGTTGCCACAGAACCTTACAAGTCTATCATGTTTGGCCACTCGCCTAAAATTAGTTGCGATAAGGGACATCCAAAATGTACTTGCTTAATAGAGCAGTCTTTGGGCATACAGTTTGCAATTCGAGTAACATGCCTAAAAAAACCATGTTCTTGAAATCGTCAAGACGTAATGATCATGACAGTCTCGCCTCAGGCAACCTAGCCCCCACTGGCGTCGCTATTTTGTTTAGACATTATAGGTTCAAATTTCACGCACACTCCAAAAATGGAGACAAATTTGCAGACATACATCAATCGGGGCGATAAAAGTCAGGGCTTGCATCGAAGAAGGACTAAAGGAACAGGGGCTGCAGTGTCTGAAATTGTCTCTCTAATTCGTAAACAGTGTATTGCACGAGTATAGCTCTTATCCGTAGCAAGCTTAGAGACGTAAAGTTGAGGTAGGGGTAACAGCAATACTTCGTGCTTGTGATCTAATGTTCTTCGCTGAACTAGCTGACAAACAAATAAAAAGTTTCATGAGGCACGACATTTCTAAGATTAAGACTTGGCTGTCCGGTGTTAGAAATTGGTTGTTCGGTGTTAGTCTATAATATATCAGAGGTGAACAGGCTGCCCTTTCCAGCTGTCAAGTCTACAAGAACACAGTTGAACTGCTGATTTATTCAGCGTGTGAAGCGCTCTGACACATGAAGGCAGTGCTCGAACTTTAGATGAAGGCATTTCTTAAACACTTCGTTGTGTTTCGAAGACTGCGAGCCATCTGTTTTTTCGGTAGGGCACACAAGATCGAGCCAAGCACATGATTAGAACAATGGCACTTGAATTGTATATAAACATGAGCTCAACTGTATGTGTTTGCATGAGTTCAAGCTTATCTGGGAATGTACGCTATGTCGTGCTTAAAAAGAAAAACAGTGAGCGTTAGCGTCCTTGTTTCCTTAAATGTGGTAACCTTTTTATGCAGTCTTTGCAAAGGAAGAGAGTATGGAGATATCCGCATAGACTTTGAACAAAAGTACTTTCGGTATCAAGACATCAAAAAGGGAAAACAAAAGCCAATCGCCACTAGCGTACATTGAATATGCATCTTTACAGGCAGCTTAAGTGCAGCCTCTGATAAGATTATTTACGCGGTTCTGTTAAATGACAGGAAACAAATAACTCGCTGAATGATAAAATATTCCAGCAACATGTACCAAGTGCTACGTGAAGGCGATAAAGTTCACGGGTGTAAAATTTCTGATTTATTGCAAAAATTCACAAATTGTTAGGATTTTCAAACTGTTGCACAAGAAATTGAGATACTCTCGGTGTTTTCCAGAAAAGAAGGTGCAGCAGCAAATCAGTAATATACTTCCGAGGTTAACCATAGAGAAACATACTTACGTAAAGAGCGGACACTCCCGTAGGGCCCTGCGGCCCAGCTACCACCAGCGGGACAAGCGGCTGGTCAGACCGGCAATAGTGTCTTCCGAGATTTGAGGCGCCTGAATTAGCTCTGTTTTGGTTTCGGTTTTGGCAGCAGCGCTTTTGACCCTCGTTTACCTGGCTCTTTAGTGAAGCTTCAATTTGCATTTTAACATATACCGACGTATAAAGTAGCGGATCGCCACATTTTTACTAAAAAAAACCTGGATCCTCGATGTAATCATGAAAAACAAAATTTTCTCATGCGAACAGCATAAAATTATGCGATCAGAGCTGTCGTTGTTGTGCTTTCTCCGTTTAGCCTAAACCGCCTTTTTGAATTACACACAATAAGAAGCAGGGCTGGCACGGTACAAAATCCTTTTTCATTGTTTGCATGGCAAATTGCACAAGAAAAAAACATGCCTCATCACACACTTGATGACGTGCATCATATTGCAACGGGGAGCAAGAAATATGAATGGTAAAGCGCAGAACAACAAGTCAAAAACAACAAAAAAAGGGCTGAAGCACTGCGTCTATTTGGCCTAAAACACCCGTGAGAGCCACAACAAGAAGGGCTTAGCAATGACAGCAACGCGTCAAGTACAACCCACGCTTACGAACAAGTCCCGGCGGGCGCCGAAGCACATATTGTATGCTACGCACGCAAAATACACTCCCCTAGCATCAATAAACACCTCTTTAAGGATGTTAAACGCATGTTGAACGCAAGAAACTGCAAATTATTTGTGCAGACAAAAGCAAGCGACTTACTGCAGCAGCGAACCGGCGTGTTTCTGAAAAGCGCGGCGAGGGGGGCGTGTCCAGCGGCACAAGCGGCACATGACCGGAGCAGCCGGCGCAGCATCAACGTTTCTATCGAGACGGGACGCCACACAAAGAAAGTCATAGAGATATGCGACACGTCCATGCAGCCAGCTGGAGGCATGACAAGCTGGCTATCTTCGAAGCGAAGTGGACGCGGCCATCGCTATACCATCTGGCGGGTGGTCAGACCCTCAATTGCTCGGCCTCGAAACGGCCCTTATGGCCGCTATTTACGTAGTATGTTTCTCTATGGGTTAACGCGCTAAAATGTTTCGTATTGATGACTTTCGTTTTGTGGCTGCTATCTTCGTGCCAAAAGAAGCGGAAGGAAGAGGTTATGGCCCATGCGAACACCATGAGACCCTCTTGAAAGCTTTAATTCTGCATCACAATTAAATGGTCAGATCATGCTGACTAGACGTGCCAGAATCAGTTGATCCTCTACTCTGTTTCAAGAGTGGTTCGGCACAGCGGCAACGAAGAGCCGTCCAGAACTTTTGTGTGTTTTGACAATGGTAGTGAGAAGGTTCCTTAATACCACATAATTTCAGTGTGCCATCATGATCATTACCATTTATCAATGCTCTTGTAATCATAGTCATCGATCTCTTTATATGTCCTGCAAAGATCGCGCAGTATCTGGGTTACTAGTCTGGTATGATCGAAAGCTATTTGCCAAACGGCAGTAGCACTTACATACTCAGACGTAACTGCTTACTTGTTAGTCGAACCAACGCCTCCTAGAAATACATGCCTGGAATGTCGCTCATTTTCCCATAGGGAGCTCCCTGCCGCTTGTTTCGACCAGGCTCCGTGCGAGAGCGCTCGCCTCCGGACCGCCCGGTCACCTGACATCACAGGCGTAGCCAATCGCGTAGCTGGGAGCAGCCGGCCGGCGCGCTGTCCGGACCGCCGGCGGGAGCGTGCGGCGGGAGTTTGATAGCAGACGACGCCTCCTTGAAACGCGTTGAAACCTACCTGCTCTCTGCAGCAAAATGTTCTACTAAAAGAAACCGACCAGCGACAAAATACCCAGTAAGGTTACTCGCATGATGTAATTATTCAGGCACATAATCACAGCAGCATTTTTCTTTTTTTGCGCGCGTAACAACACGCGTATGACCACTCGTGGAAAATTCGTCATCTCTTGGCGAACCAAAGGCACTAAGAACGCGCCTGTTTCGACGTCGCCCCTACGTATCGATGCTGTCGCAGACGTTTCGTTTATCTAACTTAACACACACCTAAGGTGGCGTGGAATATATGACATACGTATGTTTTCTAACAGTTAAATAAGCGTTCCAGTAGGTTTATTGCTAACGTTGAATTGTGCTGGAGAAGTCCCTCCCGAAATGGACTTTGTCCACCCCCCAAAATCCGCCTCTTAAAGCCGGAACTGGAAGAATGCGGCATATGGAGCTTCCCGCACAATGGGATAAGCAGGAACTTTTGAAAAACGTGCCGGAGTAGCCTAGCTAAGGAAGGTGAGCTCACAGTACTCGTCTAGTGACAGTATAAATAGCCTGGATAAATTATGAGCTTCATTTGCTTCCGGTAGAAAGGGACTCACCTGTTTGTGTGTAAGCGTGCGTGTGTTTTGTGCAGCTCCGCTACTAACGTGCCAGGAATTATGTGAACTGGCACACCTCAGCGTGGCTTTGGATTCCCCTTTTCGGCGTCGGACGTCACCTCCATAAATTCGCTGACCTGCGCGGCTTCTTTCAGCTTCAGCAGTTCCTGTCTGTAGGAATCTACTGTCCTGCTCAGTCTCTCGTTCTTCGCTTTCAGTGCCCGCTCTTTTTCACGCCATCGCTTGCGGTTGACGAAATAAGTCGACGGGTAGAACCTGAACGGTGTCTGTGTCTTCATCGAACGTTTGGCGTACACCATTCCCGTTCGTATTGCACTGAAGGTACCTGCACTCTCGGCTGTCAGGTCCGTCTGCATTTGTGCGAGATCGTCAGTCACCTCGCTTCCTTCGTCGTTGCGACCGTCACTGTCTCGAGAGTTAGCTGGCCCTTCCTTTACGTGTTCAGGTTGTTCGTGTGATAACGCAGCGCTTGAGGAGGTACGCTTGCGCTTTTGAGGTGAGCCTTGAGTAGTGCTTTGAGCTGGTTGTGGGAACGACGACACCAGTTCGCCGATTGCCACTGACGTGCTAGCGGATACATCTGTTCGTGTCGTGCTGTCCGGTTTAGCAAGCCACGGAAACAGTTCGCCGTGTACTGTTGGCCCTGTCGTGCTCGTGGACACATTGGCACTCACGACGTTTCGCGCAGGGCCTGGCGTCGGTTTGCTGAACACGCTTGGCACTACACCGGGCTTGAGTAAGCGCCTGGTGAGGTCTCTTTTGAAGTCACTTGCATTGAAGTGGAGACTGCATACGACGCAGTGTTCCTTGATTGTTGCGCTGGGAAAGGCGCCTAATATTGCGTGCAGCCACTTCTCACGCAAGGAGATCTCCGCTGGCACTTCGTGAAAAGACACACCCGGTTGCTTCCGTCGGCAACTCGATGAGCAGCCCGGCACACAACAGCAACGCATTGCCGCTCAAATGAAATGGAGAACTGGCTCCGCAAAGACAGACGGCGAAAAACATCACGCAAACCAATATAAATCTGCTGCGTTGAGCAGACGGAATTACCATCATTCGTGTGAGCCTTTATTTACTGTTAAAGAATGACCTTCAAGAAAGTGGACTTTATTTCATATGGCAATTTGTTACCTCAGCACAGCGATAAAAAAGAACGTCTGCATATAGCAGCGGTGACAACGCGCGGTCGGCAACGTGTCGTCTGCTCGCGAGAAGCAGCCGCTCGGCTCCCGGCGGGCGCGCGTCGGCATGTTTACAAGGAGCGACCGCCAGAGGCGCTCGCCTCCGTACCGGTGGGGGAGGGTAAAATCAGAGGGTAGGGCAGCGCGTTTGCGGCTCACGTTCCAGGCATTGTTTTTCTAGGAGGCGTTGGTCGAACATAGAAGCAGTAAATGTCGTACTGAGCTAACATCTACAGTATAGCGGAGCACGGAATTATGGCGGGGGCACACGTACACGTTGATGAGTCCATTTGCAAACACGTCCACGACTGCGGTTACATGCTAAAAGTCATGTGCGAGGGTTGTTCAGAACAGGATAACGTTGTCAGCTTAGCAGAGATATGTTGGTCATTTGAACCGCCGAGTGAGAGTCCGATGTGGTTCGAGTGTGGTAAGTATGTTACAAACAAGGTGTGAAGCCAGAGGACTTTGTTCTGTACCGTATCGCGCCTTACTCGTGCACTACGCGCGGTAAGCTCAAGGGGCGTAGCCCAATTCTGTTGATGCTACCACTTGTTCATCTGAGGGGCGTTGGCGCGGTGCACAGAGTGCAATATAAATGTGACCCGCTGAATAAATCGACCACTACGCTCCACAAATTAATATCAACTTCAAAGGTGTACTTGTGTGTCTGACATTCTATCCAGGTTTTAAGCAGCTGTGTATTCGAGGTAATGCTGCGTGTTCAGCTTATAATCGACAAAGTATCGTACATCGCTCGCATGAAGATATGGGCAGGCGTTAATACTTCTGGTTCCTCTCCTGCATAACACTGTAACAGTCACTTAGCACAGAAAAGGAATATACACGAAAACACTACTTTATCTCCAGCCATCTGCTCGAGCCTTTCGTTATTCGAACAAAACTCTTCGTCTTTCTCCTTCTCTGTCTGAGCCTCTGTGCCACATGCATTACTTCCCGTAACATCTTTCAACCGAAGGGGGTGGGTGGGTGGGTCAGAACAGAGACGACGACAGGCTGAATGAAGGACTGAATAGTTGTCAGAAAGAAAGAGAGTGGCGCGAACAGAAAGTCTCGTAACGTGCAAAAGCACGTCTTGACACTATCTCCGCCAAACACAATCCCACGGAGTCCTGCATTTTATGTGTCTCTTCCTCAGTGTTTGAACCAGAGGACGATTAGGCGCAAATATTGAAATCGCGAGGAATATAGTTTCGACTGGCTAGCATCGGAGGGAAAAACATGGTTTCAGCTTTTGGTGCCTAGTTCCGGAATATCTTCCAGGCAGAACGTAACTCGGCCGAGTGCCTTTACCACCAGAAATTGGCCGGCAAACAGTGCCACAAACTTTTGGCAACACTGTGGCACACACAGGACCCGTCGGACTAGTCCTAGGTCCCCTGGTTGGAATGAAAGCGTGTGGCTCTGCTCGGAAGAGCACTTATACGGGCCGTTGAAGTGCGGTATGCTTTGCGTCATTCTTCTCGTCTTGGCAACGAAGTCGTTTCTCGCCGCCAAATTTCTCACAACGACCGCTAAGAAGTGCCTGAAGAAACTAGGTTTGAGTGGTTTTCCTTTCGAGACGAATGGTTCCACCGGCATGACGAGGACATACTTGAATTTGTGTAACTAGGTTTCTAAGGATGTGTTCCCTTTTTAAATCAGTGCCTCAGACCCAGCCAAGCGCCTTCGTTTATTCGGTGCAAATAAGAGCTTAGAAGATGAAACTGCCACTTTGTTCTTTATATAAAACCACACAATCGGGGATCCGCTGAAGCTTTAGTAAGCTGCATCCGTGGAAACGAAAGCTCTTATAGGGGAAGAACTCGGCATTTTGCCGTAAGCGTATATACACGTACCCCTCACAAGATGTGTGTCAGCTAAGCAACGTCAGAGTAAGCGGCATTGCTTGCGCGTGTAAACACGTGGGGCTTGAAGAACTCCGATTCCTAATAGGTAAGCAAAGCCGGGGCACTAATATAGCCTCGATATCACGGACTTATTTGTACCACGTGTTCTGTTGAAAACTGCAGGTGGGGAGGGGCGCGATCACCCTGAGAGTCTGATGTACGCTCAAATGGAAATGGTGCCAATGCATGGCTTCAGCTTGTGGACGGCGGCTTGTCCGTTTTTTTTTTTTGTCATCACATTTCGGTGCCCAAGCTTGGGAAACGGCACCTTCAGAGGTCAGACAGAATGATATTTACGAATTTTTGACCGTACGTAAAACCTGAAGGACTGTCGTGACCCCATGGCTCGTTAAAGCTGGCGCGGAAGGCCTTATCATTCCGAAGTGCCAGCCTAGTACGAACGTACACTTCAGAGGTGACCGGCGCTTCGTCGTAGGAAATTTTTGTGACAGATAGCCCCTTGATAGTGACTTCGCCTCCCAACGTGGACAGTGAGCGACTACCAGATTCTCGTCACTCGACGGATTCTGGAGGTGCTACTCGATAGCGCGAGCCACGTACGAAGTGCAATCACAGGAGCGATTGCTAACATCGAATGTCTTCTTCAAGTGGGCAACCCATCCATACGGAAGTTCAGGAATATTCACGAAAATCACATTCACCACCACCAGCTACTCAGAGAAACAGACAAAGTGAATGATGCAGTAGGCATAGACCAATTAGAAGCTGAGACTTAGGACGCAGGTATTTACGAGCTACAGATGGCTCTGGCAACTCCATTAAACGCCCGGCAACCTGGCGTGGAATCAACTAGAAAGACCAGCGGCAGTGAACAGAGGCTGCACGACCATTCTAGCATAGCAATAGTTTGTCATTAACTTCCCCCCGTCGCAATAAAGGCCCGCGAACAAGGTGTTAAGCCGCGATCTGTAATCGGGCCTAGCAAAGTTCCCCCAACAGAAAGAAGTCGACGAGTGAACACCAGTCAATTACCTTTACTCCTACGAAGTTATCTCACTCCTTTCAACGCACAACAAGGCCAAGTGTCAATGAAAGTGCTGTTAAAATAACCAAAGAGGCAGAGCCCGTCCTAGTCGAAGAAGTTTATACGAACGGAAGGAATAAAATCAGGAAATCTTGCAGACAATCGACCATAGATGAATAGCGACGAGTGCAAGCTGAAAGCTACTGACAGAGGCGTTGTACAGCGTTCACCGCCGAAGCCACAGCCGCATCGTGGAAGTAAACCCAACTCATTTAAGTATGCAAGAGCAAGTAAGAATGCAGCAATTCATGAAGCAATGGAAACTATTGTGAAGAAAACGTGTGGCTGGTATGCTTGCTTCCTCTTATATCCGAATCACCAATTCTGCGTCATGGCATCCGACAAAATATACTACAACACCTAAGCAGAACACCAGTAATGCCAGAAGGATGATAGTCAGAAAGATGATCAGGAGATAAGGCCTCAAGAAAAACTACAACATACATACAAGGAAGACTCATTACAGTGAATGATCTTGCGGAAGATCAGTAATAAATGATTTAAATCCACTCAATTAGGCGCGCTCGGAAGCACTGATGGGGCACAAAGGTCACAAGCATCAGTTGAGGTTGAAGAGTAAAGGTGATTAAGTTTAAGAGTAAAAGGTGATTCTCGCAGAGAGATTTACTTGGGACTGATACAGTTAAACCTATTAAATGATGTTATTTTATTCGGTAGCACCATTGTGGTTGGTTGGAGAGGATATCGAGAGTTGTAGAAGACGTGGAGGAGCTCGATCATCAAAGGAGTCCGAAGTGCGTTGGAGCAAAGGAGGTGCGATGGCGGTGCCTCCGCATGCTCTACACTGGGGTAACTTTGGTTGGAGTGTCGCTATTGCGATCAAGTTCCATTTACCGAATTTGCTGGAAGAGCATGGTGGCGTGGAGACGAAATACAGCTGGGAGAGTGAAAGTGAGGAAAGAGCACCAAGCGCGAAAGCTTCCACAAAGAAAATTATTTCGTGCAGTGGGATAGATTCGTTCTGGATCATTTAAAATAGCGACGAACCACTGCAGTAAGCGAGCAGCGAGCGTGGGAGACGAATGAGAGATGCTCCTTCAGCGACATACACATGGTAAAGAGTTGTCATGCCTTACTTTCGTACACACGAGCAGAAGCTGTTCTCGTTCTCCGTGAACAGTCTGTGCGAACGGTGTTTTGAGAAAGAAAAGTTGAGCGAGCACTGACTAGTTAGTGAGAGGCTGCTAATTTAATTTGTGTTGACCACAGTTCATGTGATGCAGGAAAATGCCGGTCCACATAATGCGAGTGTCATGCGCAGTATTATCGCACGGCACAAGAAGCTTTGGTACCTGGCTGGTCACCAAGTCGGCGTCTAATTTTGAAGCCTCCTTGGGACAATAAGATTTTAGGATGATACATTTTCTTTGTTGGTTCCCGTGAATATTATATGAACGTGATTCCAATCTACATTGTAAGGGCCCAAAGAGTGTAGCATCAATTTTTATTCGATGTGTTCCTGTTGCGTAATATGGCGCTTTGCCAACTGGCGTGCCTCTACTGCATTTTTATGTATTCATGCAATCAAGGTCATCTTCTTCGGAATTGTCCAGGGGTAACATCTCGTCTAGAGCCGTTACCGTCCTACCAAAGGAAGTTGGAATGGTGGGAGCTGGGTTGTCCCGAGTAGTGCCGTATTGCACGCAAATGTGGCATATGGTAAAAAGCTGTCCCATGTTCGATGTTCCCCATTTCAGCACATTGCAATGATGCCGGTGAGTGTGCTACTTGTCCGTTCAGTTAGGATGTATGTTGGCGGATGGTAAGCAGTAGTTCGTCTATGGTCGGTATGCCTAAGAGGTTCCATCAATCGGGCAGTGAAGGCTGTTGGCTTGCCAGTTATGCCAACCTTAGGTGAGTCATATCCTAAGAGTAACTGGTGGACCAAAAAATCTATGATTTCATTTGCGATCCCTTCCATGCGAGATGAAGTTTTGGCATACCGGGTCCTGTAATCTGTGACCGCGACGATCCGCCGTTATCGCGGCGTTGAGACGGGAACTGACCCAAGCGAATCTATTCCCTCTTGCCCAAGAGCACTCTCGGCAGACATAACGGTTTAAGTAGGCCTGACAATTTCAGTGGCACAATGTTGCGCCTTGACATTAGCGATACGACCAGGTTGTGAAGCAAGTTATCCATTAAATTACTCCATTATTATCGCTGATATATCGTTGGCAAAGTACCACTCGCACCTAAATTTCCACCGACGGGTCATGAGGGCACACATGTGAGATTTCAGGTGGCAGTGACGAGGGTTCGAGAAAAATATTTATCTCGTAGGTGTCTTTACAGTTTCCCTTGTGAACGATTTTTTTTCGGAGATCTAGGAACACAGTCCGGGGACGAAAGCTTGCACCTTTCTGAACGATTAAAGTTTCCCTTGTGAGCGAGTTTGTTTCGGAGATCTAGGAAACCCGTCCGGGGACGAAAGCTTGCACCACCTTGACCTGCTAACCTTCAAAATACTGGACGCGCAGACGTAATTCAGGGTCCGCCCGCTGTAGATGAACGATCTCCAACCTGCTCAGAGCTCCAATAAACGGGATATATTGTTCGTGTTCAGCCGGTGAAGGTTCGGCTGGTGGACGCGACTAGCAATCGGCATCATTGTGCATACGGCCGGACTTGTAGACGAACGTGATGTCATGCACTTGTAGACGCAGGATCCACGTAGCAAGTCATCCTGAAGGGTCCATGAGGCTTGCTAAACAACACGTTGTCCATGGTGGTCGCTAATTAATAAAAATTGCCTGCCACGCAGCTAGGGCCGGATCTTGCTCATCACTCAGATAACTGTAAGATTCTTTTCTGTAACTGAGTAATTTGCCTCAGCTTCTGATAGAGCGCGGCTTTTGCAACAAAGCACTCTCTTGTCTATTGTGCTTTTGAAGAAGGATCGTGCCGACGCGAAGGTCACTAGCGTCTGCATGAATATTTGGGTCGGTGCGTTCACGAAAATGGCAAAGTACAGGCGTAGGTTGCAAGCAGTGTCGTAGCTCGAAAAAAAGCACCGTCCATTTCTTTGTGCCAGGCAAATAATTGTACGGCTTCTTTTGCAAGTCGCGTCAGTGGCTCGGTAATTTTGGAGAAGTTTCACAGGAAGCCTCTGTATTGAACACAGGGTAGTAGGAAGCGTGTCATGGCCTTCACGTGTCTTTGCTTCGGAAAGTTTCCCACTGCCATGATTTACAACGAGAAAGTGTTTCATGCCGCTGTCCACCAATACTCCTCTGAAGTACGTCGTAACGGATGTAAATCTTCGAGAAAAAAATCCCGCTGAAACATTTGACAGTGACAGGTCAGTGCATGGAAAGCACCACCGGCACCCCAATTCGAACTCGCAAGCGTTCAAGTCGCGGTGAAAAGCGTCGGGCGTTTTACAGAATATGCCACCAAGCCACGAGATAAGGCGGTGCGAATGCGCTTATACCCTTTCCGCTGCGCTCGTCTTCTTTGTAGGTAGGCAAGCAAGACACCAAGGCACCTAGCCATGAACGCCGTAGTGCATCGATAGCCAGACGAGAAAATTTTAGAAAGGAAGTGCTGTGGGAGAAAACAGGAAACTTTTGAGAATGGCAACGAAAAACTTGTAGGCGACTATATATAACCAACGGCATAGGTTTGTGTTAGTGGCACTCGAACGTCGGTGACGCTGTGAACTTGTGAATTGACGCTACTTTCGGGACACCGCCTGTGTATCCAATGCGGCGACATGCAACTTGATTCAGTAACTAGCTTTCCTTTATTATTCTGATGGTTACTGTCACTTTTGAGATGAAGTATCTGTGGTCTCATATATTTGGCGCACAAAAATGAAATATGTTCGTTCTTAACAGGAATTTTGAATCCATGTTTTTCAGAATTACCTTTTATTTGTGATCTTCATAGTTATATGGATTTTTAATATGAACGACCTATTCAAGGTTTTCAGCTGCCATACGCAGCTGTTTAACACATCCGCTTTCGTGAATGTTATTTTCTAAATTTGGAACTCAGTTTCTTGAAGTGCTTGAGGGTGGAGGCGGACGGTAATTAATTTTGAATAGTTATCCTAATGGTTTTGTGCATTTTGAGTATAAAGGATGTATAGCTTGGTTTTTACTATCATAAAGAACTCTCAATATGCCGTGTGGTTTAGAGCTTGTGTTATCTTTTCTTTAAAGTATTAACGTAATGTCTTTCCTAAACTAAACGTGCCATCTCCTCATGGCGCTGGGTGTCGAAAGTATCGAACGGTACTCGTGCCATGAAAATGGCGCATGTTTGTTGGCAGATGGCTAAAACCTGTGTAATGTGGACACTTGGAAGATTATCATGTCGCACATTAAAAAAATTCTGGAAAAAATAAAGTTTCCTTAAGAAACAAGAAGGGTTTACAAAAAGCCCCCATAACACTGACCCTTCTACGTTGCTTAAGCGGTTAAGCATGAAATCTATATTCAGACGATCGTTTCATTAAAGATAATGTTTGGTTTTCTACCTGATAACTGTTGAATTGCACTTTTAGGTATTCGAACGAAGAGAAAGACTATGGCTTACCGGCACCAACTACAAATATGAGGGCGAAGGTGGACCTAAATGTATCTATTTGGAAACAACAAGCATCAAAGGCGACAAAGTGTACTTTACCTACAACAAACTTGTCAAGGGCAAATGGCAAGTATGAAAAGCCGCCCCGCCACGGGGGTCTAGTGGTTATGGTACTCGGCTGCTGATCCGAGGGTCGCGGGATCGAATCCCGGCCGCGGCGGCTGCATTTCGATGGAGGCGAAATGTTGGGACCCGTGTGCTGTGCGATGTCAGTTCACGTTAAAGAACCCCAGGTGGTCGAAATTTCCGGAGCCCTCCACTACGGCGTCTCTCATAATCAGAGCTGGTTTTGGGACGTTGAACCCCACAAATCATCAATTGTGAAAAGCGATCACAATGCTTTGGAAACTAAGCCGCAAATAAAGTACCTAGTTGAAGAACACGGTGCTTATTGGCATCAGTGGGAAAACCGATTGCACAGGTCAAATTGGCAATATTTCATGGACGTCTGTTCATTTTGTTCTACCGATGTAAACAGACATGTAATTAAAGTAGTACGGGTACCTATTGCTTTAATTCGATACTTTTGTAATGTACTGTTAATACCCCCGTAGGAATCGCAGTTTTTACTTTTAAGTAGCAGAAAGTGTCAGCGTCTGCACTGAATAAGCTCAAGGTGAAAGTTATCCTAAAGCTTAGGCTTAGATCAGGACATTCCCAAGGATATCAAGCGCGACATGTGCTTCATTCGTGACATACACAAAAATGAAACGTGTAGCAAAGAACATCGTGGGTCCTAAAGTATTCCACAAGAGCAGAAAGTGCTGAAATGAAGAACTCTTCAATCCGTTAAACGCTGAGCAGAAAATATTTCGGCGGTCACTTGGTGCAGTATGAGCATAACCAGGGTAGCGAGAATGTGGAGCTGAAAGCGTTATATGTAAACGTGAACACGTCTTCCCCAAGACATGTAACGCAGCAGTGGTGAAAGATTACATCTAGTTCAATAAATTGCCCAGTAGTGTAACATATTGAGGGAATAAATGCAGCGTACGTGTTATAGTACGGTATTTTCATCGCTGTAGTAGGAACTGTGTTTCCTGCAAAAACATACCCATTGAATTTCCCTGCTGCAAAATGACCCCATTGAAGCGACCATGTGAGTATGACTTAGCAACTACACGCTTATTTTGTGGATCGTATGTGCTTATGTAAGGCGCGGCTTGCCATATGCAAATTTGTGCCGGTATGGAGGTTTTTGCTTAGGTCTAGTTACTCAGACCCAACATCGAAACCAGGTACAAGAGACGACACAGGCCGTGACAAAATTTTACGTCAAGATATTACTCGACTGCATTAAACCAGACCTTCCAGCTGCTACATCTTTGGTGCTTGGATGACTCGTGACATGGGTGAGCGATGATTCATTGCCGTCAGCGGTGGAGTGCATGCAGCGCTCCGGAATCACCACGACAGCTCGTGGCTGCCTACTTGAGAGCGTATGTGCTGGGTGAGGTGAAAGGAAAGCGGAATCATCAAAATAATTGGCAAAATTTCGTAATTTTTAATCCCCCTCCTCCTCCCAGCATTCAGATTGACATGCGCGCTTTGAAGAAAAGCTTAAGTCAGTGCCTGTGAGATGTACCCTTTCTTTAACGTTTCTTTGGTGGTATCTCATGTTACCACGTGACGTTTAGACATTGAGTGAGAGTGTATGCGTAAGTCCAAAAAGATTGATGCACAGCGTTTTAATATACCATTTTTCAGGAGACATCTTCAACATGAGGGAACCTTTTTCAAAGAGAACGACACAACTTACGGAGTGAGCCAGCAAAAAAGAATGCATCCCAACAGCATCACTGCAATTAAGAGTAAAGGTAAACTTTGCATTCTGTCTTTCAAGGAAGACTGCTCTAATTTCTCCGCTTTAGCGCAAAGCTAATTCTATGGGAATAGTGTAGAAGACGGATATCCTCTCCTTAAATGGAGGGGATGTTTTATCTGTTTAAATGCATGCTAATTTGAACCCAGCTAACTTACACAAACTGCGGTGTTGCTTGATTGTAGTATTGTTACATGAACAACTATCTAAGATGTGATGGTGAAAGTAATGCACTCCGCGATGTAATCATAGTGCTCCACCTATGTGGAAATAAGCCAGCACCACCTTCATTAGATCACGTTATTAGGCAAGATCTGAAAACGGCTAAGAAGTTTGTCAGGTCGAATAGTGACATCGCGCTGACCTGATCGAACACGCTCAAGCACTCCGTATCCTATACAGAGCATATCGCATATAGCGAATTCTACAGAATTAAGCCAATAGGTATGAATACGATCGTCTTTGTGCTCATTGAGTACCTACGTGCTTAACGTAGGCTTAGCAGACACATGTGCTGTACTGTGACGGGTAAAGGATATTGCATTGGGCGACGTAACCTGGGCACTTGTGTTAGTGCATGGTCGTGTATTTACATCGGCATCAAAGCATGTTACGATGCACTAAAGCGCATATCATAAGCGTAATTATTTGTGCTATTCCTACGGACTCTAGGAAAGATAGACAGGAACATGTGGAGTTCTAGTTGTGCATATGCATTATTCCTTGCATTGCTATAAGAGCGGTTAGCACACGCAAAACCGGCAGTGGAGGGTAGACAAGCACCATTGCGATAGCTTCTGATATAACACGTTCATTTGCCATATATCCCACGACGCGCCACGGAAGACTAGCAACATGTTTGCTTGGATCCTCGGTGTCCGCGTTCGATTCGTAGTCTCCTACCACGTGGTAGGTTTTCTAGGGCTATTGATTTGATTTGATTGATTTGTGGGGTTTAACGTCCCAAAACCAGCTCTGATTATGAGAGACGCCGTAGTGGAGGTCTGCGGAAATTCGACCACCTGGGGTTCTCTAACGTGCACTGACATCGCACAGCACATGGGCCTCAACATTTCGCCTGCATCGAAATGCAGGCGCCGCGACCGGGAATCGATCCCGCGACCCTCGGATCAGCAGCCGAGTACAATAGTCACTATACCACCGTGGCGGTGCCAGGGCCCTTTAAACACGTTTGTCTGCATCTGTATCAGTCGCAAGCGACTCCGAACGGCGTGTCTTTCTTTTGCTCAACCAGTATAGGCTGCGTTTTCATCAATTGTTCTATGTCAATTTTCCTTGGTCGTCGATTTGCGTTGGCTGTAATGCTAGCATTCAATCACCTACTGCCCATATGCGCAAACGGCAACCCAGCATTGTGTGTTTGTGAAACACTTGTGGGCATATTATCATTGATTGTGAACGACCTGGAATATACACGTTAATGTTCTCAAGAATAACCACTCATGTTCCCCGCACATTCATGTCCTGCTATACTATCTTTGGCGCAGAAAAGCGCCGAAAACTATGCGGCCGGGCAGTTACATAAACATATCCACTGATAAGGTCAATCTTAGTACTATATGTGAAACATTCATTCGCATTTTGAGGAATGAAAAAAATATTCATTGTAGAGCTTCTATACTATACAGAGATCCCAGATTTCATAAGAATGAAGAAGTGTTAGGGAGAAAAAGAAAAGAAATTGCATGTCAGTGAAGTTGGCGAAGGATTCGTGTTCCAAAGTGAACAAGAATTTAACAAAAACAACAAATTAAAGATATCACTGCAAACACTTTGGCTAGCGCGAACGAGCTGGGAGGCCAAACTTATGCGCCCGAGTACGCCACGTACATCTTCCGTAGGGTTCCTGATCCGAACTATGCTTGCTTGCTTTCCAGAGCCATACCTTTAGGCACCAGCATGGGCAAAAGCTGACCAGACGTGTAATGGGTTTAATCGGTGACGGACTAAAAATAGACCCCTCGATAACCAGACGAAGGAACGCTTGAAGCACAACAAATAAGACGTACTAAACTAGCAATAGGCAGAAAAAAATTCGGCAGTTTACGCCCATTCCACCTATGTCGCAAAGTTTTACTTTCACAACATCGCCATTGAGTAACATATACAGCGATAAGAGAGGACACTTCGAAAGGCCCCTGAGGCTACTTTGGTTTTGCAGTGTGCCTGAAAGTGGTGGGGACTCTTCGTAGCCTCTGAGAAGGCCTTCGAAGAGAGCATATCTCTGAGGGGGCCATTATTAAGCCTCTGATATTAAAAACAATTATTAGGCCTCCGATATTTCCACCACGCTAAGGCTAGTGGAGGAGGCCACATCTTCCCACCAGGTTTTTCTGCGTCGTTTCTATTCATGCATGCATGTATCGAGGGGCCCTGCGTACAAACAAGGCCCCTCAAAAATAGCAATAGCAGCGGTGTCCGTGTGCTGTGCGATGTCAGTGCACGTTAAAGGACCCCAGGTGGTCGAAATTTCCGGAGACTTACACTACGGCGTCTCTCATAATGAGAGCTGTTTTGGGACGTTAAACCCCAGAAATCATCACAAATCATGAGACAGTGGTGTCACAGCGAGCCACTGTTTCCATGTTTGCACATTGCGATCGAGAGCGTGAAACGGGTTTCTTCAGGTAAGGACATACGAAGAGGCGCCTGGTGCACATTTTTGCTTTCAGCAACATTCTTATGTGACGTGGGTGAATGCCTCCTAAGAAGGAAAAGAACCTTCATTTTGCGAAATTTAGCAAGAATGTATCGGAAAAAATTCAGATTTCACTACGGGTGCAATATACCACTTTCTCATGTTACGGATGTTACACAATTGCAGGTCAATGACTCTGAAACTATAGCCCATGCAAGTGACAAAATTATTTCAGTTATTTTGCACCAGTTTACTTTTGGCCTACGAAAAAGTAAATTTACATGGTCCACGGTGCTGTTTTGACAAATAGTTCCATTTTTATTTAGGAGTAGTGTTCTCTGGATGACCCCGATTCTTGAGGTTTCTTTCGCTGGTTTAACTGAACCAGCGAAGCTCAAAATAGTTTGCGTCGAGGCTCACACGGTTTTCTGAAAATTCATAAATATAAGAATTTCTACATATTAAATGTGATGACATCACTTTTGCGAGGTCCAGAAACACCTAATTACTCATAAATAAGCGGTAGGGGCTCCACAGTATAGCAAGCACTTAAGCAGATCGATGCTCCGCACTGCTGGGATAAATGAAGAGGTCTCGTGTTCTTGATATCGAGACACGCTGCATCCTTCAAAAAAAAGCACTGCTTAATACTAGCTGCGTTTGATTGATTTCTGGCGTTTTACTTTCCAATTAACAGCTGTGGTTATGAGAGACTCCGTAGTGTAGAGTTCCGAACAGTTTGACCAGCTGGGATTCTTTAACGTGCACTGACGTGGCTCAGTAAACGGGCCTCAACACTTCGCCTCTACCTAAAGACAGCCTTCGCGGCCGGGACTCGATCCCGCCACCCTCGGTAGCCACTAGACTACCATGGCGAAGCAGTACTAACTGTGTGGAATAATGTCAGTCCAGCAGCACTGTCTGCCAACAGGTAACGTGTAAGCAAGTATAAAATTCTGGAGTGTACTGATTGAATCTTGCACATCAACAGTGAAGGAATATCCAAAGTAAATTCTGACGAAGCGTTGCATGTTGTATGTACCTATCGAGTACAAAACTGGCGGACAGTCTGAAGTAAAACAGACCGAATATCGGCAGGAGAGGGTACCGCGGTGCGATAGAACTTGCCTGATTGTTCGAGGAAAAACGAAACGAATAGGCCAGAACAAAAAGAGCACGTGAATCAGGAAATGCTACGAGTATAAAGTAAATAAAGTGGTGTCTGGCCGGAATATGGCTGTAAGAACGCTCTGGTATGCTTTATAGAACGTCTACAAATATGTCGGCTCTAGGTGCAACAGCGATGTGCGTCCGGTTCCTGCTGCCGATGTCCAACATCCAGCGGATGTCAAGTTCATCGCCTTGCAACTGCGTGGTGTTCCAATCGCGCCACCTCTTGGCACCTCTGCCGTTGAGCTGCACCGTGCGTCGCACGCTTGGGTGTTCAACGGCCTTGAGGAAACTAGAGCCTGCCGAGAGTCATAAGCCCGCGGAAACAGGAGTGTTCGAGGAGTCGTGCGATCTGTATGCGTGTTTAAAAAGGCGTTTAACTCCTGCTCAAGAGTGGCCTGCAAAGTCAGCTAAAGCACTTAGCTTATGTTTCAGCGAAGAAGCCTTAAAGATCGTTGGTGGCTTGTGACAAGCAAACCTTCGATTACAATATGACAAATTAGCCCTGCTCTCAAGGTTTCGTTTCACAGCCGAAGGCTCTCGCGAAACATTTAAGCAAGGTAAGCGAGAAAACAGCGAAACTGCTGCACAGTAAACAGCAAGAATGCGAAGATTTTTTGACCTGTTGGCCTGGAGATATCAAAAATGACAATCAAAGCGCGTCCGTGGGCAAAATAATTGTAGCTGAACGGTTTTTCATGTATCGCCATTGTCGTCCATTGCTTTTCCTGGGGAAAAGAAATGGAGTCCTTTGGAAGGAATGGCAGAACCTGCTCATCCCTTCTTAGCGGCTCCACAGCAAACAAATTTCGTGTTTTTATGGAACAAGAAATTTGTTTCAGAGAGAGGAGAAATACGAAGAGTTTTGTTCGAATGGCGAGAGCTTCCAAAAAAAAATTGCCTGAGATAAGTGTTTTGCTGTATACTGCTTGTGTGCTAAGTGACCGTTGCAATATACGAGGTACCTGGAAGAGCGTGCTTGAGCAAGGTGCTGCAACGCAGTAGAAAGATGTGGTAAAAACACCTTCGCCGGCCCACGCAATGTAGTCGGCTGGCCAGCTAGAGCACCGCGCCCTCTCCAGCGAGACTACATGTCAGCACGGGCCTCTTCGGCGGAAGGCATCAGCAAGACCCGCGTCTGTAACAAAATCGACGTCTGCCTTGGTGACCCGCGCGAACAACTAACCGCTTGCAACACGGGCGTCCTCAGCGGAACCATGCTCGAGATTCTGGCATGCTGCATCTTAAAGGATAGCGCATAAGGAACTTCACCGTTCCCGTTAAGAACTTTACGCCATATCGTCATGGAATTCCAAACGAGCCTCGTGGCAGCTTCAATTGGTCCGTATAAAATGCGGGCCGCTATCGTCGTCGGCAAACCTCCTCCATTACGTAGTTGTATGAGGCGCTCGCCCGCGCGCTCGCTTGTAGCCTAGTGGTCGGGGGTGGAATTATACCGCTCGGGCGCACCTGTTTTTCTTGAGGATTTCAATTTATATATACATATATGCGGGGCTTGACGGCGACGGTGAAAACCCCGGTCAAGTGTCCGCATACTTGCTACCCGAATAAAAAAAGTCAAATAAAAATGTCGTTAGGTAAGCAAGCGCAATCCCATGAGGCCTGCTTCAAAAATTATGCCAACTGATCTAGAACAAATATTTAATAGCGAGCATAAGCTGTGAACGTTTTGCTAATTTACAAGCAACAAATGACATTTTTTGTTCCGCGATGTTTAAGGCTGTTTTTAGCCGACACACGAGAACAGCACATGATTCAGCACAATCTGCAAAAGCATGTTTAGGGGCAAGCCAGCTTTCAGGATAATTGGTCTTGGAACAACTTTGCCAAAAGGGAACCGTGTTCAAACAGCGACAAAAATGGCATCAGTTCTGGTAGTGCCTCCTTCATTCTAATGATTGCTTTTGTATTTTGTACATGTTAAATGCTCCGAGTTTCTTCAAACCAACAGGGTTAAATAGGCTACCCCGAGAAACAGGACCCGTCATTGTATGCCAGTCTGTATAGTCTGCAAAAACACGTTTCAATAGGGCAATACATCGAATTATATGAGTGGATTGATGTTACAGAACTACAGTGGGATTATGGCCAATCAGAAGCGGAGGGCTGCGGATGTTTGAACCGTGTTGGGTCATTTGTGTCCACCTAATCAGGCAACCCCTACACTGTATCTCCATGGCATTGTGCCTCTGTAGGGGGTGGGCTTCGAACCGGCGCTGTTGATTAGCCGCTGAAAACCGCAGCCTCAGTACCACGCAGTAATTGAAGAGGATACTGTGAAAATGCGTGGAATTGCACTAACATTCTCTGAACCTGACGCCCTGCAAATTCAAAAAGAAACCACGCGAAAAATGACACCCTCACTTGCTCCCTCCTAATTTCTTGTGCTCTTTATTTTCTCTCTATAGCATGCGCCCAAATCGGCCAGAAAGAGGCTCTAGAAAGTTCGCGCTGCAGGCATGTTGCTGCAAGCTCCATTGTTAAGGACAAACTTGCATAGTGCCTATGCATATGTAAATTTTGTGCATATTTCAGGCTATCGAGATGCCAAAGTATACAGGCTCGTGTATGATGGAAACAAAGGCTGCCTAATCCTTCGTGTTCCAAAAGAATATGGAGGTATGCTCTGAATTTTGACTAACAGTCCTGTGGAGAAACTAACTAAAATGATGCACCCACTTGCTGTATATTATTACGAGTGTGCACGATCTCTAAACAACTGCTATTTTTCTAGTGTTCTTTTCGCACAAGTCATAAATTCCATGGGAGTTACTTCGCTTCTGCATGAATTTAACTTCGTGTTATTTACGTCGATGGAAATAAACTCGGAGCAGGTTCGGTACTCTTTGAAAGTTGGTCTCTGTCGCATCGCAAAAGCTATTCATTTCATTGGCCCTTAGGTTATATATACATATATATTTTACGTATAGACAACCGCACAAGCAAGCACTGCGATATGTACCATTAGATTTCACAAACGAGGACGAATTTCGTCATTACACAGCTTGTAGAGTGCAGCAAGAGGACAACGGTTACGGTGTTTTAGGGAAAAAACCACGAACGTAGCACAACGTGCACATCATGTCCTTTAGCCAATCATGTCTGAAGCTTTGTCATCAGCATGCCATTAAGACTCATGTGATGACCTGTTACTCGTACTTGCATAAACGCACGTCACGTGATGCACATTCTGGTATATACAAAGTAAGAAAAACCCAACCATGGCCTCAGGTCTGCTCATGGTAATGAATGCCATTATATGAACGACACGCATTCTGGATATAGGTGTCATGCGAAGCAGTAAGCGAGAAAATCACCTATGACCAAATGGTTGGTGTTCCGCCAAATTTTACGAGCAGGACGAACGTCTCTGCGCAGTGCTCATGAGTGCCCACCTGTGGGCATGCTTAACACGGACTAACCAGTAACGTCTTCAGCGCCATGGTGACTCGATGGTAGCTTATGCTACGACCTATCGTTCGCACTCACGTTAGTTCAAAGCACAGATATCTGTTTTATCGAAAAAAAAACGCACTATACAGAGCCTTCAATAATATCGTAAGCGTTGTTTTTTTTTCTAGCATTCCTATGGGATCGAGCAAAATTGCGCATAAGCCTACCACGTGATAGCAGAATGCGGTACAAGGCGCCCACACAGAGCCTATGTACTGCTACGATATTGCTTACCGCACATTAGAAGTGCAATACACTTTAAAGAAGAACGATCATTATAATTGTAGGTACAATGGATTGCTTACCGTATGGGAGCAATCGCCGTAGCCTACTAGGAGCTTGCTTGTTTGGCACCTCGAAGCACCGTGTTTGGTACCCCACATGTGGTTTGCGGTTGTTATGTCCATATTTCAATCGCAGGCGCCGGGAAATGGTGTTCCTTGTACAAGGGGCACTTTGAAGCGAAGCGAAAAATAGTAGGAGAAAAATGTGGGCCAATCACCGGAGGCCGTGCACCGCGTGAGGTGCAGAAACCTTCAGTGCCACTCGAACTTACGTTTTACATCCCCGAAGGAGCGGCGGCTTATACATGTATTAATTGGTCCTTCATTGACATAAGCCGTTGAGAATTCAACTAGCTGTGATGCCCATGACCGCACACCGTGGGCCGAGCACCACGGTCATAAGCTACCCGTGGTTTCTGTTTCGTTAATCGTGTAGGTGGCTAGATAGGTGGATAGATAGATAGATGAGAGCAAAGCAACAAATTCGCCAAGAAATTCCTGCATAATCTACGTCTGAATGCGGTAGCGCTTTCATGGAGACACTTTTTTTTTCATTATGCCGTTTGGCTTTTCCTCTTGTTCCTTGTCACTTGTGCACATCCCAGTTATCTTTAAGAGCTGAGATGTTCATGGTCTAGGTTGATTCGTATGGAGCATTGGCAGTTAAGAGGGGAGCTGTCCTGCAATAGAGGAAAGCGGACCATCTCTTGCCATTGACATAATAGCCACATCGATAGCGGTTTAGCGACGGAAAATGTAGTATGGACAAAGAAAGGAAGAAAGAAGCTAGGAGTAAAGGAAGCAACTGAAGAAAAGAAAGATACAAAAGCCTTCGCTAACGCAGAATAACAAAACGAACGTGTGCTAACCCTCAGGGCACCATTACATGGCAATTAAAGTCGTACGGAGAGGGCTGCATGATGTGAATAGGGAAAGCAAAGAAAAACGAAAAGAAAGAAAGCAAGAAGGATCTAAAAAATAGCGCAGCTAGCGCTTGTGTGCGAGGCTGGTAGCGACAGCGGAGCTAGTGTTCGGCGTAACTTCTGCTGATGGGCTTAGCTTAACGAACCAACGGCTTAGTTTTGGCGCGAACAAGTCACCTGACTACATGTTACGTGATTTTAGATGCTTTTAGAGAAGAAACGTCACGTTATTATCTGTTACTTCATTTTACGTGGTTTCACTCAAAACGTCACATAAACCAGTACGTAGCTAGGCAAAGAAGGGTGAAGCTGTGCAAGATGTTTCTATGTCTCTCTAATTCTTTCTTGTTCTCTCGCCTTTTCTCTTTTTTTTCTCTCTCTCTCTCTCGGCACGAAAATGCAGCTGCAGCTGCGGCGATCGGACCCGCAACTTCAACCAACGCCTGAACTTTTGTGCACCTTAGACAGGCGGTGCCAACAGTGCGTTCAATTCGTCAAGCATATAGAAGGCCATGTCATTCGTACTCGGTATTTTACACGATTATTTGAGGGTGACGTGCACAACACTCATTCCGGAAGTGTCCGCGTCAGCGTGGCGCACATCTTCCCAGTAGCATGTCAATATACGCGACCAATAAGCTGCGCGACAGACACCTCCGACGTTCAAAGCATTTCGTTGCTGGTCGGAGGGATTGGAGGAGATTATTGGCGAGGAACGGTCGCCCTTGGTATCCTTAGAACTACAGAGCCCCCGTCATCGTGAAGGGTTTGGGATACTTGAGCAAAGAGAACCGAGTTCGATATCCGGGCCCTCCTCGAACGACCGTGGCTCGTGACTACCCATTGTTTACGTCGCTCCAGTCAAATGCTAGCTTGAGGGAAACATTGGCTGATAGTCGCGAAGTATAGTGCTGTTCTCAAGGCGGCGTCTGTGAAGTGAGGATGGCACCGTCGCTGACCGTGTGAGACCTTAGCGGTCTCGGTCACGCTGGAATCAGCGTGCTGGAAGAGTTCGTGCATGGCCTGAACACATTGCATGGCTGCAGAAATTTTGACCACATGGGGTTTTTTAACTTCCACTCATATAGCTGCCTTGGTACAAGTAGCTTGGCTTAATTTGTAGTGTGAATAATTTGATAATAATGTAGCCTCATGAGAAACAATCGCAGGAAGCCGTTTCAGGAACCCCTTTAAGGCTTAACAAAAAATTTGTTAAAAGTGATGTCGTTAGCGGTCACGTGGTCGAGAGTACCAAGGAAAAATAAAATCTGTATTAGATTAGCTCTTCGTTACACGTTAAACATCTTAGCTTAATTGAATGAAAGAATTCGTTTGATGCCCATTCTATGTTCTTTCGTTATTCGGCGAAGATATTACCTGTGCAACATGGAATTTGTTCAACATAGCTACTTGCAGATCTGCCTGGTTGTTCTGTTATGGAAGAGTGTCAGAAACGTGAAAACACAGACATCAACTTTTGTCTATTCTGCTATATTTTTTCATTGCTTTTCCTGGTGCGGGGCGCCATTCGACGTGATCATTGCATAATCTGCTATTTCTGATTTTACAGCCTTCTACACTGGGTCCGCTTGCATTGTTCTCCAAAAGGATGCCGTCGTTGGCACTGCCATGGATGCAGCATGCAAGAAAATGTATGACAATGCTTGTGGAAATAATCCGCCGTATATGCCAGCGTTTCAGACTACTTGCAAGTCTAAAGGTTCTGGTGGATAAAGAATATACCTTTACTGAGCGTGCGCAACTTTCTCGCATTAAACAAATCTAAGGCCATCCGATAGTGCCTACCTTTATTTAATACAGTACAGTGGGAACAGGCTTTGCTTCTTTAGATAGACTTTTAGGGCAGTGTCGTTACTCCCTGATTAGCATAGGCATAAATTGGCAAAATGCGACGCGCTCACTGGCCGTTATGACTGTAGTCTACGCGGCGAGAGTCACGACTGAGAGCCGGAGCGATTCGGTGAGATTTGGGGTGCTAGATCATTGCCAGAGGAACGTTATTCGAGGCATGGATTTCCTGAATCAACACGGCGCTTCCATCGACATAAGATCACAGTCTATAACGCTTTCCAAGAATAATGCGATACCTTCAGGTAGCAACATCAGTTACATGCTTTGAGTGCGAGGGAGAGCAGGTTACCATTCCGCCGGTCTTCAGCGTCATCGTTTCCGTTGGCACCAAGAACGCACAGACTTAGGATATGCTAGAGAGCGTGCACCGTGTCGCCTCTTACACCGCCGTATTTGCGTCGCAAGAGGAGCAGACGAGAAGCATTAAGCTACAGCAAGGGTGGTGCTGACAATCTTCAGGCACGAATCTAGGCTCCTCAGTAGATATACGGTGGCCACCTACATAGGTAGATTTGTTAAATCCGGCGATGTGCCCCCCCGCCCCCCCCCCCTCCTCACCGTTTCGAGTTCGATCGGCAACGACGCCCGTAGTTTCCGAACCTGCTTTTGAAGTCATTCAGTGTCTTCCCAAGCATAAATAGGAACAGCATTAACCCTTCGCCCAGCCGCAAATCTCGGCAGCATCGAGATAGAGTCTTAAAGATACCCTTGAGTATATGTACTTGTGCACGGTGGTACGTTTCGACATGTATTTGCATCTTTTACGATATATTGACGCTGAGGCTGCTGCCAAGCGTCGGTGGTAGCGAGCGAGCCACGGAGAAGAGAGTCTGCTACGTCTCGCGTTTCATGTTGTTCCATGGTGGCGGCGCAACGGGTGCCTCTCGTGCACGCGCACGAGACAGAGACCTGAGCCCTGGAGTTTGCCTGCAAGGGTCACTCGAAGAAGAGACGCCGGCGTATGGAACGCTTTTAGTGACTCATTTTTTTTGTTAAACCTATTTTCAGGTGGAGCTTCGCCCCTAAGAAATACTTTTTTATTCTCTCCTATACCGCTACATTCTTGTGGAAGCTTATGTAGCCTGCACAAGCTTATGTAGCCTGCAGTCAGGGCCACCTACTATGAACACTGCGCACGACGCCGCAGCAGCAGTTACGATCAGCGCACATCTATTTTCAGCCGAAAAGAAAATCATGGAAGACCTCATAAATTATTTTGAAGAATGCTTCCCCACCGCGCCAAGAGTGCGGCTCACGCAGTTGGTTAAGCACCATATCATAAAGAACGAAGTGACCCGGCCTGTATAGCAGCACCCGTACAGAGTGTCACCGAAGGAACGAGAGGTTTTCAAGAAACTAGTGGAAGAGATGCTTCAGGACGATGTCATTCAGCCGTCCAACAGCCCATTGACAACATCCCTCCTGTAGTTCTTGTCAGAAAAAAAAAGGATAATATCTTGAGATTCCGTGTCGATTACCGAAACATGAACAGCATAACAAAGCGGTATGTATACCCCTTGCCCCGAATTCATGACGCATTGGACCGGCTGCGACATGCTAAATTTTTCTCCTTATTGGACTTAAAAGGCGGAGATTGGCAAATTGAGGTGGACGCAGGGATCATGAAAAAACAGCTTTCGTAACCCCGGGCGGAGTCATCATCATCATCATCATCATCATCAGCCTGTTTAGGTCCACTGCAGGGCGAAGGCCTCTCCCAACGATTTCCACTCCACCCTATCCTGAGCGAGTTGGTTCCACTTTATGCCCGCAAGCTTTTTAATTTCATCGCTCCATCTAACCTTTTGCCTCCCTCTGTTGCGTTTTCCCTCTCTTGGTATCCATTCCGTAGCTCTTACAGTCCATCTGTTATCTTTCCTCCTCATGATATGTCCTGCCCAGGTCCACTTCTTTCTTTTAATTGATATAATAATATCGGCTACTCCTGTCTGTTCTCTGATCCATTCTGCTCGTTTTTTATCTCTTAGCGTTACCCCTATCATTTTTCTTTCCATTGCACGTTGCGCGCTCCTTAGTTTCATCTCTAGTTTTTTCGTTATCCTCCACGTTTCTGCACCGTACGTTAGTACTGGGAGAATGCAGTGATTGAATACTTTTCGCTTTAGTGAGAACGGTAAGTTTCCAGTCATGATTTCGTAATTCCTTCCGAATGCGCTCCAGCCCATCCTTATTCTACGGAGAATTTCTTTTTCATGGTTGGGAGTGCCTGTTATTAACTGTCCCAGGTATACGTATTCGCTTACACATTGTGAGGGTTCATTGTCGATGTTAAATTCCTGTTCCTTAGCTAGGCTATTGAGCATAACTTTGGTCTTTTGCCTATTCATGTTTAACCCAATTTTAATACTTTCCTTGTTTATGTCATCAATCATGTTTTGTATTTCGTCTTCATCATTGCTAAAGAGTACAATGTGGTCTGCAAATCTTAAATTGTTGAGATATTCTCCATCTATTCGAATTCCCTTGTCTTCCCAGTCTCGACGTTTAAAGATTTCCTCTAAACATGCAGTGAATAGCGTCGGGGATATCGTATCTCCCTGTCTCACACCTCTCCCGATCGGGATTTCTCTGCTTTTCTCATGTAGGAGTAGTGTGGCTGTGCAATCTTTGTATATGTTGTTTATGGTTTTCACGTATACGCCAGGCACCCCTTGTCGTCGTAGAGCTTCTAGAACTGCGTGTGAACTGGCGCGTGGACTCTTCTTTAGAGGGCCAAGACATTTTGAACGTACACTCTTAAAAAAAGGTAGTAGAAAAGCTAGTAACGGGACCAGTTACTACCATTCTGGCACCATTACTACATTTTTTTGTCCGTTACTAGCTTAGATGTATGCTAGAGGTAGTAAATGTCAGGGGTAGTAACTATCACTACATCCGTACGTAACAGGTTAGTAAATGTACTACCTCCACTAGCAGTAGTAGATTATACTGTAATTCTGATAGGCGTACGCGGAATTTAGACAGACTATAATTGATTTGATTTTGTTTGAATAAGAGTCTCATGCAGCGTGGTTGCGTGCATGTACGGAAAAAGAAAAAGTAGAAGAATCTCGATCCAAAAAGTTGATTACTTATCCGAATCCACTTCTGCTTACCGGAACAACGTGAGCGTCCTTAGGTAGGGACATATACAGCGTTAACGCTACCGTTAGGACATATATCGCATAGAAGCTTTGATCTTCTGTGTGCGGTAGTGTGTGCTGTCGTTCCTGGTTCCAACATGTTTCTCACGTGTCACCTAGACATCTCTATGAGCAGCGTATTCACAGGGCTAATCACATTAAGTAATTAGCGATCGTTAATTCGTGCAACACGATGGAATTAGTCAGCACCAATCAGCGCGACCGGACAATGCCTTACCGCGCTCATTTTTATTTGATCTTAATCTTTTGCAATACAGTCGACCTGATATTGCAACGTGAACAGCAAATATAAAACGAATCATAAGCCCGATATAAGATTGTCATGGTAGTAATGTTACTACCTTTGGTTACTACCCATACCTGTAGCTAGTAACTGCAGGTAGTAAATGACATGGTAGTAAAGTTACTAACTTGCCGTTTACTACCTGCAGTTACTACTTAGGTAGTCAATGTTGTGACAAGCATTTACTACCTCGAAGTTAGTAAATAGCACTACCTTTTTTTTAAGAGTGTATATCGCATAAGGTTCAGTAGATGCCTGAACGCGGCTCGACAACGCCCGTTTCTCAGCGAGCGGGTCACTGTAAGGGTTGCTGAATAAGTGCTAGATATTGAAATCTTCCCCACTTGGTCAGCTGAGCCTTGCGTGTTTCATACGAGACCGGAGGTATACCGCAGAGGTGAAATATCAGGTTCGCTAACGTGATAGGTAGAATACCACCTGTGAGCTGCGCTGATGCGTTTGTACAGCTTGAGTAACTTTTCAACATCTCGATCACTGATGCCTGACAAAATTCGAGGATGGCGAGAAAGGGGGGGGTGACAGACCTGAACGTCGCGTTGGCTGCAGGCGTAACAGCCATTGTTGAGTCCGTGTAGGTTTCTGCAGCCCATGTAGGGAGCACGGCTAAGCGTCCGTGGGGGTGGGGGAAAGGGAGTGAAAGAGATATGAAGCAGAGAAAAGCCGCCGTGCAGGGCTCCGGAAATTTTCAACACCTGGGGTTCTTTAACGTGCACTGAGAACGGACAGTACACGGGCCTCTGGCATTTTCGCCACCATCAAAAATGCGACCGCCGCAGCCGGGATCGAACCCTCGTTTTTTGGGCTGCCACCCAAAAAACGCGGGTTCTAGTCGCTAGACCCAACATTTCGACAACTGCACTTATGTTCTTTAAGGCTATTAACAGCCGCCTTCGCTAACGCCTGTTTCTACATGCATTCCGCATGATCCTCCATCCTCGAAAGAGGTGGAGAAGAGCGGAAAATGCCAAAGCAAACAGAAACAAATCTGCGCGTGGTCTCATATGTTAGCGTGATGAATGGGTCGTCAAACTTGTGCGAGAGGTGAGGAAAACAGAAGATGATTGAGCTAACTTAATTTTCGTGGAACTGGATAAATAGCGAATATCTCGAAGGAGACATTCCCGAAAAGAAAAAAAAACGTGCTTACGCTGTATCAAGGAGGATAAATAGTACTGCTGGATAGAAGGGCCGCTCATGAAGTGAACACAGCTGTCGCTATCCTCGCGGTGCCTAAAATCGCACCGAGCACGCTCGACGCCGGCTCGTACTGCTGCTTTCTTGGGCAACTTGAGAGTAAGTTGATGCTACGGGAATGCTAACACCAATGGTCTGAGTGGTGGCCTCTTATGCCGCCTGCAAGTGTCCTCGGCTAAGGGAGCGTGCTACTGAGAGGCGCTACCTTATCTGATATATTACGAGCGCACAATGAATATGTGTATGCCCGTTACGCGTTGCTCAAATTATGCCTTTCGTGATTTGAAACCTCTAGCTCTCTCTGCACCTTTCTTTTACAAGCAAGGGCAGTAGAAAGAAAAAGGCTACACTCAGGAACAACACTTCTTTCGTAGTCTCTTAGTTGCAGGTGCGCTGCGTGTTGGTTTTGCAAGCACTTTTGAACTTTCTTTGCTTTGATGTCATGGTGACCGAGCAGTCAGCGAATGTAGTGAAGTATCGAGTTATTTGCTTCGAATACGATGCGCCTGTACGCGATCGCTTGCTCGAAGGGCCTGCTCCATCTGTAGGCAATTAAAGCACTGCTGTCAGGCAGAAGAGTACCCGCAGATATTTTAGAGCTCCGGTTCAAATATATTTCGATTAAAAACAACCAATGAAGGAATATCGAATGCGAGCAACGGGACGCGCGATTTTCAACTTAATCACTCATCGCCGTTCATCCCGGTGTACGCACGCGTGCAGGGTATACGTGAAGTTTTTCATGACAAGAATTATAAAATGTAGTTTTCGAAAACGGTGTTTAAGGGTCCTCCGTGAGGAAACTTGCGTCTCATGCTTGTTTTGCTATAAACTTGATATTCCCAGCAATTAAAGTCCTACGATTTTTTCGGAGACGAGCAGCTTACGTACATTAACTTTATTCGATCCTGAGAACCTACTGCTAGGATTCCTTAACGGGAGTCCTTGTAAGCGCTGGCCGCGTCCACGCGGAGTACCGTACCCGTACGCCGTGACGCTGCACCCTTTCCTGGGCCCTCTGGATAGCCCTCGATGGTGGCGTTATTGTTTTTACCACAAAAGTGTTTGATGCCGGGATCCACCACGCCCCCTTACATCACTGTCGTAACGTATATGATGCAGTAAAGTAAACAAGAACAATACATAAAAACACTGAAACACTTCTGTTGATACGCTGGGAATCGAACTCGCATCCCCCCGCGCCACGAAGAAAGGTGCGCTACCACTCCACTAATGTTCCGCATGCTTGATGCTATGCGAACGCGCCTTCTTGTCCCGTCCGGCTCAGCACGCGCGCATCGAGGTACCCATTGCCTGGAACGGTGCTGCCATCCACAAGAGCCAAAGCGAATTACTGCAGCTTTACTTTGTCTCTTCTGAATGGTGGTACCATTCCAGGCGCGTTCCAAACTACGCCTCGTTGAACTCGTGCAGAGCGACGTGCATAACCGCGTTTGTGGTGCCTCTACCGTATATGCGCGAATACCGCAGTGGTAGGGCACCGGTCGCCATCCATCGTGGGTAGCGCTTCCCCACCGACCGCTCTTCGAGCGTGATGGGAACAAGAAAACTGCTCCGTTAGGCGCCAGCGCACGGCAAC
The DNA here is from genome assembly GCA_013339685.2 of Hyalomma asiaticum. Taxonomy (NCBI): domain Eukaryota; kingdom Metazoa; phylum Arthropoda; class Arachnida; order Ixodida; family Ixodidae; genus Hyalomma; species Hyalomma asiaticum. The sequence continues at coordinate 81,533,818 of CM023483.1, forward strand.
GACGTTGACGGATCAATGTGGCGCAAGTAAGTACGACTGATACCTTTGTCGCGCGGCTTAACAGTTAGCACTTCAAGCTCGGAGAAACTCCGTTACGCGCGAGCAAAAATGATCATTAAGACGAAGAAATGGCGCGTGCACGCTTCTGTGAGATCCGCAATGTGCGGCCTTTGCGCACGCAGGTCAGCTCTTTCTTCTCTTCCAATCATATCCTCAGCCTAATACTCATAGAGGGGGAGACATTTCGTCAGATTTCTTTCATCTCTTGCGCTCACGCCCTTTGAGCGCTACTACATAAAGGACATTACGAGGCAAAGAAAGTGGATATGTGCCAAGCAGCTTTTAGCATAGCATAGCATAGCGGTACATATAGTGTCGTACAGCCTGGTGGTGGGAAAAAGAAGCGTGAGGGTACAGATGAAAGCAAGGAGAACGCGAAAGGATGTAGCATGGCATTGCCTTCTACAGCATACTTTAGCTGAGCGATGCGAAAGCGAACTGAGGGCGAAGAGGAGCAGAAGTAATAGGCAAGCGGGTGAACCACATCATAGCCATGTATAGTTCAGTGCAGAAAAGTGCAGGACAGAGAAGGGAGGGAAAGGAATATATATATATATATATATATATATATATATATATATATATGCCGCTCACCGAAATGGCATTTTTTTGGAATTCAAGACTAATCCAGCGTTCTTGACACAGGTAAGGACAACATCCAGACGCTTATTGTGTTCGCTGAATGTGCGACCAAAAATGACAACATCGTCGAGGTAGCACATACAAATTTCCCACTTCATGCTGCGCAGAATCGTGTCCATGAACCGTTCAAACGTTGCGGGCGCGTTGCAAAGCCCGAATGGCATTACATTAAACTCGTAGAGTCCATCATCAAATTTACTCAATTCTTGCCGAAATTGAGTAAATTTGACCGGATCTATCTATCTATCTATCTATCTATCTATCTATCTATCTATCTATCTATCTATCTATCTATCTATCTATCTATCTATCTATCAGCCTACGATCACTCGATACGCACCAGGGTCTGCATGGTAAGGTAAGAATGCTTGAGAAACAAGGTTGATTAATTTGTCCACTACTAGCATGCTTTACTCGTCGTGTAGGTCACGATTAACTGTAGTGCAATCACGTGTGGCTCATACCCGTAATGCACGGCTCGTGGTATTCGAGTATGCGCCACAGGTGTTTGAATTTTATACAGCACATGTGAATCTCATGACAACCAAAATAGACAAGTAACACACCATTGGAACACACTTGAAAACAAAAGTGAACCTGTTTGTCTTACGATCGGATTAAAATAGAGACATAAAAGAAGATCAAACATACATGAACGCGCTGTCGTGTACGAAGCCAACCTACCAAATGAAGCGGTAGGCTGACATTGAAGCCGGTTCCTCGAGGTGCCAAGCAAGTACAAGTCTACAAGGAAATCTATGCGGATTTCTCAGTAATGAAAGCTTCCAAGTTGCCGAAAAATGCATCGTGGTCCGGGGTTTGAACCCGAGATGAACGCCTGTCCGGGTAGCTCGATCTGTCACTTGGGATAACCGGGAGGCTAGCGATTGACAGTGCGAGGGCGAATCCATCGACAACTCCAAGCACATGGGCACTGGGCACGAATATGGCACCTTCAGAGTCTAGTTTATGTGAACATTGATGCATGGTGCAGCGTCAGGAAACTCAGAACTGCGTCGCATGCTTATTCCGCCAATAACGTAATGTTCTTAGAACTGCATGCCGCACAGTTTTCCGTAGACGCAGATATGGCATCCTCACACTGCATTGAAACAGCTGAAATGTACGCTCAAACTACGCCGTCGACTAATGTGTACTTATTCCCGCGTCAATTCGCTTCCGTCCGTGAAAAGCAATACAGCTGCCTAAAAGCCTGCGATCAAGTCCGTTGAACATCTGTGAAAAATATGCGTGTGTTAAACCTATCAGTGTTTTTGTCACTGGGAAAGCAGCTCATGTTTACGGGACTGATAAAAACGAGGCTAAACGGCAATTTCAGGCGTGTCGACTGTAGTTCTGAGCACACACAATTAAGGATAATATCCTTGAAGAGACGGCCTGCGCTGGTGACAGCATGTTCTTTATTCACCGTACTAATAAGGTATTTTGTAGCAAAACACTCTTGCACGTTCTCGCCGACGTGTCATGGATACACGCTGAGTGCACAGCGGCCGGTAACATCGGAGCGAGGCAAAATATCACAAGTTAGCAGCCGGTACAGGCCCAAATACCACAAGCTTTAGCGCTTTATTGTTTGAAGCAAGGTGAGGTTGCCTGAGACCCGAAGGTACAGAGCGAAATTCAATAAAGAAGGGGATACACGTACTTGCTCTGGAGAAGCTAGAGAAACGGCAGATCATATTTTGATTGAATGTACAGATGTCCACCCAGGTTTAGCTGTGGACAGTACCCTGCAGGATTCCGTGGGTTTCAGGGATAGCAGAGCAAAGCTGGACATGTCGGCGATAGAGATAAGTGAAAGGCGCTTAGATAATTGGTGGCGCAAGGGTATGGAGCACAGAAATGCAAGGTAGTTCGCGTAAGATTGTTACATCACATCGGAACGACAATAGACAAAATAGGTAGACGAGGAGAAAAATTAGTTGTGAAAATATGTGTGATTCGGGAAAAAACGTATGCCAAAGACAAAAATAAAGCTAGAGCACGGGCCACCACCCCGGTACAAAGTGGACGCTCCTAATATCCATCCATCCCCTATTAGAGTAATGATTCAGTGAGATTCACGTTTCTTGACGTACTGAAAAGCTGTCCATGCAGCGGGCTGTATTTCACGTCGTGGGCTGCCCACCATATTTTCTGTTATGGAGCTTTGCTAGGCACCGCCAGATCTTCGGAACTGGAAATAGCGGTAATGCTGGGTTATTGGGGAACAGCGGTTGGGTGTGGTGGCTGTTCGCGCAATCAAACCACCGGCACTGTGCATTTAAGTTGTCTCTCGAGCAAAAATGTCAGTAGACGGAATGCAGGTAGTGATCCATTTGAATGTCTTGCCACCCTTGTCAAGTAGCAAGATAATCTCGCCGACCTTCCTTCATAGGGAAGAAGTTGAATTAATTTACAGAGGCAGTAAAATATTATTTTAGATCGTTGCACTCGGCTGACAAGTTCAGCCTTGAAGCACTCCGACGAACGGCCATACGGATGATTGATGAGATCATGCACCATCTGCTTGCAAAAATCCTAGCCCGTGAGCTTCGCATTTTGCGTGTCGCACCACATTCCTGCTATGTCTTCTACCTCACAATCGGTAGTCGCTGAACCAACGTAGGTTTCCAGGAAGGCAAAGCAAGAAGGCGTTCGTACTGGTTTAACCAGCGTTTACGTCGGCAGTGACGGTTTTGGAAAAACAGCGGACATAACAAACGTCTTGTGAAATGATTGACGACGCTGCTGTCGGTGAAGCAACGTCATATACAGCGCAGGATGTCTCGTGGAGGTAGAAAAGTATTGAAGGCCTTGAGATCCGACCACCAAAATAAATAACGTGGTGAAAGCCGCACGGATTCGAAAGGACTACTAGGAAGCCTCTTCCGCGGCACTGTCATAAAGTTAGTTTACGCAAGCGCGCTCATTTGCTCACCCTGCTATTGGCGGCACTAGCGGCGCATTCTAGAAAGAGTTGAACTATTGCCGACTGGTGAGGGGAGCCCTCATAGCAGGCTTTAAAGTTCAGGGTGTAACAGCCTCTCTTCATTTGTTCTCTGCCTCTATGGTCCACTAGTCAATAGCAGTCGGATTCGGCGGTCATTGATAATATAATAATGATACAATAATTCGCAAGGTTTCACGCCCCAAAAGCAGCTGTGATCTTGAGGCGCGTACCGGTGGGAGCACAGGAGCAATTTTGACCATTTCGTGTTCTTTGACGTGCAGCTAAAAGGAAGTACAAGTATGCTTCTTGCACTTTACCTCTATCAGATATGGAACCCATGATTAAGTTTTATAAGCCAACTCCTACCCACTAAGCTTCCACTTGGGGTTGTCATGGTAAATACGACAAGTACGCTTCAGAGGTTCGTATTGCGATGGTGTTGCCCCATTTTTCTACCAGAATTTTAACAGCGAAATTCTAATGTACTCTAGGTGGCCAGTGCAAGAAGGCCTTAATACTCGGCATCGGCACAATGAAGTAGTTTTGTTTTCTGCTCAGTGTGGAAAACTAAGAATCTGGGCATCGCACAGGCCTAGCTTTCTCGCTCTGGCCTGCTTAAAAATAAAGGGCCCTTCGTGTTTTGCGCTTAGTTTTACTGAAATAGGCGCTACGTTTCTTTATTAGCATGCCTAGTCACTGACTTTGCATTGCTGTGCAACACCGCTGCGACTGCGGTAGTACCGCTTTTCCACCTGTTGGGTGCGCGTACCTTATCATATCATAGCTTTGGGATGTTGTGCAATAGCGTCTGTCGTACAAAGGACATCAAGCTATTGCAGTACAAGCTGAGTGTAGAGCGTGATTCGCATAGTAGGACCTTTTCAGTTAAGGACAGCGTAAGCAGGCTCTAGAGTCTCGACACTCAAGTGATAAGGAGGCGGGAAAAACTTCACGCAGTGGAATACACACTGGAATGCGATTTTGCGCGTACTTCTCGAAAAAGAAATATATTGACAACGATTTGCAGGCCAGTCCTGTGCGATGTGTGTGCATGGTAATGAATCCGTAGGTTAGCTAGGTATCCGAAGCCCTCGACTACGGCGTCTCAGAAACATATCACAGTTTTGAGACCTAACACCTAAGGAATCGGTCATCAGTCGCCAAGTCAGCAATGACGTTGAAGCTGCCAGAAATTTCCGAAACTTCGCAAACATAGCTGATATGTCTCTCCTTTGTTTGACTACGACATTCCGTAAGTTCTTGAGCCAGTTGTGAACGCTTTATTCTTCTTCTGTTGCCCCAAAAAGCAATAGGTCACCGAAGTACACAATGCACTCATGATCTTTCAGTGCGACAGTACTGTCTACATGGCGCGAGGAGCATTGGAGCTGTTCGTGTTAAAGCGTACGGGAGAGCGTCTCTCTTTTCAGCTACGGTCATCATCCGATACAAGAATTTATAATCTGCGGAGAAAAGCGCTGTGCAATGTCGTATGATGTATGTTGTCTTTATTAACAAAATGGCAGCGAGTATCAACCGAGTTTTTTATGCTTACCTAACTCTCGAAAGTCCCTGCAAAAGAGTATACAATGGTAGACCGCCTGGTATGGTAGACCCGTATGGTAGACAGTCACTATAGTACAATAAGAGGACGGTGCTTGTCAGTTGTCTTGGTGTCTAAGGTTACGGCCAACCTGATTCTGGGACGCTGTGCAGTACCTCCGCAAAAACAAATCCCTGCCCTTCGAGCAGAACTGAGGGTTTATGACGTGCAGAGTCCTGATCCTAGGGGTGCCCCCATTTTCAGTAGCGCAGCTAGACCGAATCACGGCGTAGTATCACCTCGATTTAAGGAGAACGCGTTACCCTGTAAAAATCAGTACCGTAAACAAGGGCCCAGAAGCACCCACATATATATATATATATATATATATATATATATATATATATATATATATATATTCAGTTTAGCGAAGTAGGTAGCTTCAATGCTATTCCATTTATTGGTCATGATGTTTCGGTCAGAGCCTGACCGAAACGCTATGCCTCAGATATATATATATATATTAATATATATATATATAATATATATATATATAATATATATATATATATATAGTATTTTCAGATTGAAGTTCGATGGGTCCGGTCCAATGTAGGGTTGAAAAGAGAGACACACGTTCAAAATTCTTGTTTTATTAACGTTTCGGCCGGTGGGCGGCCGTCGTGAATGACGAAGGCCGGCCCACCGGCCGAAACGTTAATAAAACAAGAATTTTGAACGTGTGTCTCTCTTTTCACCCTATATATATATATATATATATATTATATATATATATATATATATATATATTATATATATATATATATATATATATATATATATATAATATATATATATATATATATATAATATATATATATATATATACACCCCGTCCTTTTCCGCTGCTCTCTCAAAATTGCTACTGTACGCGCACTCAAAGGCGCCCCTCTGCTCTCTGCCATCTTTCCCCACTCACTTAGTAAAACAGTTTCCGCGAACAGGAGAAAAAGAAATATTGGTCTTGAGAAAGGTGAGGCTCTGACCGAAACGTCGACGAATAATGAAATATTATTGAAGTGCTACGTCTCATACTTACATTCATGCCGCCGCCGAAGCTACCTACTTCGCCAGACTATATATATATATATATATATATATATATATATATATATATATATATATATATATATATATATATATATATATATATGTATATATATATATATATATATCAGGGCTCGTTCCTTTCTTAGTCGATATCTAATTGAAGTCAACTGGAAATTAACCCAAAGAAGCGGTAAGTTGCGCTGATTGTCAGTAATTTTGATTTTGACTCCATAAGTAACGTTCGGAGAGGCTACATAATAGCTTATATGGCGAGAGTGCCGTTGTCTACCATACTCCACAAGGTAATCGCGGCCGGAGTAAGGTGGTGAATTTCGGTCATTGAACGCACGTGCGCTCTAACATGTACGGATTTGACGCGCGGCACTTTCAACGTCCATCACCTCTGTGCCAACTTTACTGACATAAACGGAAGCTGCGCCTGCTTCATCATAACAATATATGTGCATGCCCATGGCCGTCCTAAATATTGCCGAACTGCAGCACTCTGCTTTGAAGATCGCCTGTTAGGGAAACCCCTTGTTCATTGCGCCATTTCTCGATGGTCATAGCATTGGGCGGGCAAAATGGCACCAGTTGTTACTTTTAATTGTTGTTTGTTAGTCACGAATTCTTTCGGGGGAGAGAGAACATGTAGCGTATGACGGAAGCTACAGCTGGGTTCACCAACGCCAAAGTACGCGAATACCTTGAAACACAATTGTAAGTGCCGAAAGACGTGGATTTAAACCAAGCTGCGGCGAATAGCTAGAAGCACATTTTCTACGCGACGCTCGTGGACGTCAAAGAACCCCAGGTGGCCGAAATTTTCAGAACCCTGCACTCCGGCGTTCCGTTCCCTCAGCGCTATTTCATCCAGTTTCTTCACCCCAACTGACGTCAAACAATGGGCTGCAGAAATCAGCCTCACGTACATGGCGGACTCATAACTGTCTTAGCCAACGCACCTGTGTCACTTTTAACGTCGCCTAAAGGCTGGGCGTAAAGCATTTTGAATCACTTAAGTGATGTCTCGAAATTCATATACGCCAACACGCATAGTATTAAATATAAGGATATTTTTCATAGCCTGTTTGATTGAGTAGCAGGCAGTTCTTCTATATAGATTATTACGAAAGAAGTAGTCATGAAGTCTCAGTGCTGCGGAGCCGATTCAGCGCTTTCACCAGAGGTTTTCGTGAATGTATAGGAGAAACAATGTTTCCCTTCGTTGCCAACATTCATCGATGTCACGATATGCAGGTAATTTACGCGCGCAGCGGTCACAGCTTCAAGCCAACGATTGATGTCGCCGGAACTCTTTTGAACAGAGCACTGAACGAGGAGGGCCAGTTCATTGGTCTTACCTTCATTATACTGTCTTTTTCTTGCTTGCCGACGTAGGGGGCTCAGCACTCCTACCACCACAATTCGTAAACAGTCCCTCTCTCTCACTTCTCCAATTTTTCGTCGCGGCAGGAAATGGCCGAATGTTGACATCGGTTTCCGTATAAAAGCTGCAATATAGACAGGTTGGCAGCTTAATACCAAGAAAACCGAGTAGCATACTGGGCACGAAGACCGGAAGTAACAGAAGCAACAGGAGTGCCAGCGCTGACTAATGACACTTTCTGCAGCCGGATCACGGAGATGGCAGAATATCACGGGATGAGTGCAGGCTTGGTGCGAAATAATAAATCGGACTAGAGACCGCGCTCATTTCTAATGCAAATCGACAGTGGTCAGGGTAACACGGGCAAGTGGAAACGTATTCGTTTGCTATGTGTCAACCTTCCGGGTGGACTTCCTTTGTAAATATGCTTGTGCTCGTCGCAACAAGGGTCGGCCATGTTTAAATACCCGAGAGTTTTCAGCAGTTAGGTCTGCTGACTGCCCTGTGATGTATGCAACGTGCAGATAACAGCAGATCTGAGTGCTAAGCTAGGCTTTTCTTGACGATGAGGAATCGCAACTCTTTATATAAGGCATACATGATTTCACAATTTACTTATACACAACAGCCAATGTGTCGCTATATATATAGCAAGCGTTATGAATAGGAAGCGCATAGCTTACTCAACTCAAGGATCATGTACATTTTCTCCTTCGTCTGTCGTCCACAGCCACGTTTTCTACTGGCTATTTATTGGAACGTTTGGCATGGGTTAATCTGACGTGGTCCTTTGGCGCAGCAGGAAAGGATGTCCGGTATGATTATGGATACATGGGAGATCTAAGCATCCCCTCTAAAAAGGGCATCTGTGTCTGTTGCCAGTTCGTTTCGGCTTGGCCGTTACAGTTCCCTCGTCGCTTTTCCTAGCCTTCATTGAAATGCGGACCGTTTCTGTAAGGCGAAGCAATGTCGGCATGTGGATCGTAAGCAAGCAACCGGTTGCTCAGCGCTCAAACGTGAAATTTTAGACTTATATCTTCACTTTCTTTGTACAGTGTATTGAGAGGGGAAACTAGTATCCTCTAGTTTTCCGCGGAAATGTAGAAGGAATTCCAACTGAATTTCTAAATAATGAACGCTTCCTAGCTGACGAAAAATTCACTCCTACCCAGGATGAACACTTTGTCAACTAAAAGTTTTTTAATTAAGAACCTTCAATTTTTCGGAAATTCGTTTGTATTTCCTTCGAAGTTCGTGCTGCTAGCGGGAGGATGCTTATTTTCCTTTTTTATATAGTTACTACAGCTCGCGGAATTCCAGTGAACTCATTTCTCATGCACAGCGTATTAAAATATAGCTCTCTCGTCATTCTTAATCTAGTTAGCCCGCAAGAATTCCACGTCCTGTAGCAGCAAGGCTAACGCATGACAAGTGCAGCACATAGAAAGGCGAGCTTGTTATCTGCTTTAGAAGCAAGACTATAGCTTGCTAGTACAGTGTACTAGAAAGCAGGATACTGGAATCAAGTGCACATCCCGCCTGAGCTACTCATGCCACCTCCAGGTGCTGTAACACGTGTTTCCCCTTGAGGTTATGCAGCTGCTCTGCGCGGCCTCTGCAGGTGTTTTCCCAAACTGTTTAAGACACAGCTGAAAACCACAAAGAACAGAGAATGCCGCTATAGCTCAACATTTCTACAGGTGGACTTGACTTCGCCAAGGCAATGAAGCTGCATTTTATAGCGCCTATTTGTACTTGATTTTCATCAGCTCCCCCGCTCTCAAAAGAACAGGGGAAGACATGCAAACGTCAAAGAAAAGAGGAAAGCAAGAAGGCTGCGGGTGGTCTCATGTGTCAGCGTTACCAATGTTTTGTCAACGATGAGTAAGGGGAGAGGAAAAGAAAGGACGACTCCACTATCGTTATTTTAATTGAACCGGATGGATAGCCTATACTTGGAAAGATTTATTCATAAAATAAAAACATGGCTACGTTGTAGCAAGCAGGATAGATAGAACTCGCTGGAGTCGAATGGGCATTCGTGAAGTCAAGGCGACCGTCGCCATCTCGGGCGGGAAAAAGTGCGCTGAACCAGCTGAGACGCCGGCTCGTACTGATGTTTTCATAGGTTCCTTCAGAGCACAAGCTGGTGCTACGGGCGTGCTAACACCAACGGCCTCAGAATGGTTGACTGTCGGCTTATTTACGAATGTACGAATAGCCTGAATAAGGTGTGTAGCCGAAAAGCTTGTGCCTATAAGCTTCTCCGACTGAGCGCGCGTGCTCCTGAGAGGCGCTAACTTTTAAGTGTCGTGATCTGAGTGCGCGACAAAAGAGAATATTCCGAAACGTTTTCAGAATTTCCAGAAGATCTGAAATGCGCAGCCTACTTGAGAGTGCCACTTGTAGTAAAAATTTTTTTCCATGGATGCGGATCGCGTGAAATCTGCGCAGTTCGCACAACACAGCGCAAAAGCAGGCTGCAGGTGACAAGTGTGCTTTTCGTCTGTCTCGTGTTTCCGCAGCATGTGAGAAGCTCGTGAGTACTACTACGGCAAGTCAAAGCATGGAAAACACTGGGAAATACCTCTCTCCCGTAAGGGACGTTCTGCTGTCTGAATCAGGAGTAAGCGAATAATAGGGTTCGCTTAAAAGTTTGAACCAAACTGAAACCAAAAGAACCAAAACATCCTCGTTGTTGTGAGTGATTTATTACTCTTTAGAATATGGTGCTCACCTTGGGTAATATTCATGTGGGAAGGATCCCTCTTGGAATCTTTTGATAAAAACATAGTTCTAGATAGCACTCATACCCTAGCCCGGCAGTATTACATCACTGCTACCCGAACTTATACCCCACCGATAGGTGTAAAGTGTGCGGGCACAGAGCAACGCTGAGCCACATGCTCTGGGAATGTGCCGGCCACAACGGTCAGACAACCGCCGCCATTCGCGATGCGCCCTTAACGGCACTCTATTCTAGATCAAGGGAAGCCTCGAGCTCACTCGTTCCCGCCGCCGCCCCGGCTGCGGGAGCCGCGGGAGACCTTCTCCGTCGGCGCCGCCGCCGCTGGGAGGAGGCCCTCAAAAGCTCGGAGTTGAACGACCAGCTCTGGGCCGTCCGGCAAGCCGAAGATGCCGCCCGAATCCAAGGACTCTGAGCTGCCACCTGAGGCCACCACGATCCAACTGCCGGCCCAATCTGTATAATAAAGTCTTCTCTCTCTCTCTCTCTCTAGAGGCTGGGGTAAGGCGCACGGGTCCTTGCACGCGCCCCAGCAGTAAGATCTTCCTCGTGAGACTGAAACCGGACGCCCGGTGTGCCGCAGAGGTAGAAGGCGACATTGGCGAGAATTAGTGTGGGTTGCAGCCGATATTGAGCTGGAACACGCTCGTACTTCGAAATACAGTCATCAACGTCAACGCCATCGGTACCGCAAAACTTATCGGGGGTCGCGCGGCTGTGTCAATACGACAAGCTGTGCCTGACTTGCCGGACTCGCGGTTGGAGCACCGGAGGCAGCGTCTCGTTCCGTTAACGTGACGGAGAATGTTGACGTACGATGCAAGTTCTGCCTTGCATCGTACCCAGCGCTTCCACCAAAATGTTACGAATATATTTACAAATTATTTATAGAAGAAGAACAAACTTCGTGGGCCGAAATCGCAATGCTTTTATTTCGTAAGTGTGTCTTGGGATTGGTTGTATGGCTTCGTTAATCAGATGACCAGCTTCAGGATTGGCTGAAACATTCTCTTAGGACGTTTTTTGTCGTGAGATGGTTATGTGAATACGGGCTTGGTTCCTTATGCTTAACTCGTGTTGAGCGCGGGCAGGTGATCGGGCTTGGGAGGGTAGCGATACTCATGCGTTACGCTAATAGTGGCAACCTTTGCAGCAATTATAGCCTTTCCAAGTACTCACTGTAGTCGGTTGATGACGTGGCAGCAATAGGCCCTAAATACTGTCATTTAGGCATATATAGGCGTTAAAAACTATCGTTTAGGCATATATAGGCACAATTCATAATTACTTCAGCAGCGTGTTTCAGGACAAATCTTCCTTCTAACAAACACAGCAGGCAAATCCTGTGTTTTGTGAAAGTTAATCTTATTTTTTCATGAAGAGAATTAGGTGAAGAATAACCATTTGAACAGATTTAGGTAAAAGCTACGGTGACTGGACACTGTGAGAAAGGCTATGAAAGCAGTGGCAAACCAGCACCATCTCAAGGTTTTCGGGCTTGAAGTTTTGCCTTCTTTCAGTCAGTATTTGTTTGCATGCGGAAAAAGAACGCTCGACATGCACTGAAGTTAGTGGAGCGTACTTGTAGTCCGGCACTTTCGATGCTCTAATTTCACCTGGAATCTTCGAATCGGCACCGCTCAGAACATGACACTTGTTTTAGCACATAAAATCCGGGATTCTTGTCCAAGACAGGTTTAAGCTTCGAGGTGACCCTGTCAGCAACAGGCCCATTGGGGACGGTGGCGAACCTTTCCTGCACGTCCAAAATTAGCTCAACACTCTGAGCCAGAGCGGCGCCCGAACTTTCAAGTTTCTGTATGCTTTCTGCAAGGAAAGTAAAATGAGCACACAAATAGGCCAAGTCAGATTCAAGTGTATCGTGGTGTAGAAAAGTCTGGGCTCTTCTCACGGCGATGTTCTCGTACGCTGCAAAGCTGTTAATAACATCCTTAACACCAGCGAAGTGTTTGTTGTAGTAGTCCACTGCCTTCAGCCAAGTTCCCCAGCGGGTAACAACGGACTCCGGTGGAAGAGGCACTTCCGGGAACAGCTCTTTTAAGGGGCCCTGAAACCATATTTTACTCGCTGAGTTTTGCGTCGAAACGGGTTCGTTGTATTGTTCTGAGGTAAATGCAAAAAGAATTTTCGAGATCGATGCAGGCAAACGCAAGTTATTCAACCTACAAATTCAAAATAAAAGCAGACGACAGATATCGGCATCCCAAGGCGTGCATGCTGCTTCCAATCAAAACGCGGCCTTCCTACCACAGCCACCACGTGGGCCGCACAGCGATCCTTGTGTCAGTTACAAGCAAAATGAAGTTGTAATGCCCAAATTTGTACCTTTAGCAAGCATAAAACACGTTCTGAATTTGGAATTTCTTATATTCGGTGCATTGTCGATATGTGCGATCTATATTTTTATTCCCTACTGTTCCCGGCCAATCAGAACCTGCAGCAAAGCAGCATGGTGATGTCATATCCGCTCGGAGAAACTGTGGATGTATGGCGCTGCAGTCAGCGCGGAAACCGATTTCAGGTAGAAATTAAAATATAATACGGTTCAATTTCGCCGCTTTCACTGGTGTTTCGGTCATCGTCAAGTCCCACACAAAGCAAATGTGCAATAAAATCAATGTGCGTAAAATGCGTTTCAGGGCCCCGAAGGCACGAACGCACGAAGGCGCCTTAAGGAACACTGCCTTGCTGCGGCTATTAATTCGTTAACAGAACTGAACGACTTTCTCAGCTCTTCACAGACCCGATGAAGCCCATGGGCAAGACAAGTGACATGCAATAATTCTGGATAAAAGACCTTGAGAAGTGCAGCAGCCTTGTGCATATCAGCTGCTGCATCTGTGTAGAGCAGCAGTACTCGGTCGTCGTGGGATCCGGAGGGGTACAGTACCCTCAAGGACGAGTTCACAAAGTAGGCGATGGTATCACCGCTCGTTTTTTCCAGTTCTTTCGAGCATACCAAGAAAGGTGTTGTTTTCTCATTTGCATCGAGCTTTCCAACTACAAAATTTCCAAGTAATAGTCCGGTCGCATCTGTTGTCTCGTCGACTGAAATCCATATATGATTCACCGAGTTCTCGTCCGATTTTTGCTAAAGTGTCCTCGTACATTGGCCGCAGGTACTGCTTGCGAAGGGTGGACTCTGATGGTATATTCTGGTTGCAGTACTTTTGCAAAAAATTCTTGAATGTCTTGTTTTCGATCTTCGCCCAAGGGATGTTAGCAGCGACCAATTCTGCGCTGAATTCACTTCTCTTTCCTTCAGCAAAAGCTTCAGACAAGAACGACTACCTCGACGTTGATGGTTGGTTGCGCAGAGCGTTGGCTTGATGCAACGTTGTTCGCTCGTGCTGCTCCAGATGACACAATTTTAGGGGCGAAGCTCCTCATGGCATCACCTCGGCGGTTCTCGGTCCTGCGTAGCCAGTAGCGTTTCCCTTAACATACAATAGATGGCGCTGTCCCATAGAGATGCATGCAAACTGCAGTTGGGTGACCATACACTAGATGGCGCTGTACGCATTCTGTGTCGTCATCTCCATTTCTCGTCTCGTTTCCGAGAGGGCGCTGTCCCATAGACATGCGTACAATATGGCGGTTGGGTGAAGGTACGCTAGATGGCCTTGGCGGTGCAGCTGCTCTCCGATTGGCTGCTGCGCGGGCTGTGCCTGGGTGCGCGGGGAACGAGTGCCTCTCTCAGTCTCCTGGATCGTCGCCGTACGTGTCAGTCTACTTTTATAACAAAAAAATTCCGAAAGTTGTGTCCGAAGCGGGGAATCGAACCAGGGACCCCTCACTTCTGAACGCGCGGCGCTAGCCACCACGAAGCGCACATAGACATATGCACCACGATGGCACTAAATACCCAACATTAACGAAAGACTGCCCGTTTGATTGATTGATTGATTGATTGATTGTGGTTCGGTTAGGAAGGGACGCTAATTTCTGCAGCCCATGTAGGGAGCACGGCTAAGCGTCCGTGGGGGTAGGGGAAAGGGAGTGAAAGAGATAGGAGAGAAAGGCCGTACTGGAGGGCTCCGGAAATTTAGACCACCTGGGGTTCTTTAACGTGCACTGACAACGCACAGTACACGGGCCTCTGGCATTTTCGCCTCCATCGAAAATGCGACCGCCACGGCCGGGATCGAACCCGCGTTTTTTGGGTGGCAGCCGAGTACCGTAACCACTACACCACCACCACCGCGGCGGACACCCGTTTCTAACGCGTTTGTGCTAGCGCGTTACGGCCCGTGTAGGAAGCTGGTGTAAGACGCTGTGGCCTCTCCGCCTTATACTCTCTCAGCAGTCATGTGATGGCGTCGGCAAACGCGGTGCGCGTTCCGGCTTGTGTAAGGGGCTGCGTAAGACGCTGTGGCCTCCCCCCCCCCCCCCCCCTTACTAGAGTGTACTGCACGTTTCTAATGCGTTTGTGCTAGCGTCCCCTCAAACGCGAGATCCCAGCGTTCCAATACAGTGTTTCTCACATCTTTACGTGATGATCGACTGGGCGAATTACGCGGAAGATTCACGGTTCACCGATGATTCCCTCCGGAGCTTCGCCCACTCATCATCATTCACCCCGTGGATATGCTGTAATTTTTTTCATACGGTACCTGCGAGAATAAAAGAGCGAATTGCACTAGGAAGGTGCGTTTGATACGTGGAACTTCTTTAGTGCACTTGCGCTTGTACTTTCATTCCTTGCGGCTGTTGAAAAACTCGGGGAAATGGCGAGGTTAGATAACACGAGCCCGAGAGTGCATTTTAAAATCGAAATGCTTACAGCTGTATCCGACCGAGAATGCTCCGCACATTTCCTGTTGCATGCGAGTTCACAGATGCGGATATAAGAATAACAGAACAATGAATCTGAGTGCCCATGAAGTCACCGAAAAATGCGTCTTATTGCGCAGGTTCAGGGGTTATTCGAATTGGCAGTTGCGTAAGCAATGTTGGGAGCTTTATGCCAATACGTGTTTCAGAGTGGACGTCAAACGCAACATATTGTTGACCTTTGCAATGTCTTCTCACCTGCTTTCCACATGGATGGCAAAATACCGTTTCTTCATCGACGGAGTAGCACTGCGATCCACTGGTCCATTGCCTGACAAGGACACTTTTCGGCGTCTTTTTCTTCGGCGTTGCTCGGCAGACTACCGACAGCTGCCGTTATGAAGAACACAAATGCCACCGAAACTGACGCGTAGGCTGTAGGCTGCAGCGCAAGCGTAGCTTAGCTTTGACTTGCTAGAGTAGACTCTAGCCTCCTTCACGCAACCGCCGAGGTGCACTACTCTCGAACCAAGCGACGGAGATCTTCAAGGGGGAGAGGGAGGGAACACTAGCGCTAGCCTAGCCTCGCTTCCCCTCGCTAGAGTATACCCTAGCCTCGCTCACGCAACCGCCGTGCTTCTCGAACCAATCGACGGAGATCTTTTAGGGGGGCCCACTAGCGCTAGGTTAGCCTCGCTTTACCTCGCTGGGATACACTCTAGCCCCGCTCACGTAAAGGCGCGTTGATAGTCCGACGTTATCGGCGCGTTCGCGAGCGTCACATGCGTCGGAGCACATCGGCCGAGTCCAGTTATACGTTGGCTGTGGCAGTGCGTCGAACTATGGTCTGTTTTCGCCGACGTGACGAAGCGCATGAGCGCGTCTACCCTAAGCCGCACTGTAATCGCGCCTTAACAGGAGCTAAAAACATGAACAAAAAAAAACATAACTAGCGCGTTATGCGACTGTTGAAGTTAATATCGCCACACTAAGTGCTTCTTGTTTTCCTCCGTATGAACAGCTCATTTAAGCAAAACGTGTACTCGACGAACGCGAAAAGGCATTTTTAGGCGCTGAAAAGCTGATATAGGCACGAAGCTCGAAATAGGCACTTATAGGCACAATAAACGTTTGATTAAAACGCTTCCCTACCCTTAGTTCGTGCTTATATGTGAAATAGGCTCGAAACGGACTCCAGGAAAAAATAGGCATTTTGCCTGAAGTTCCGGTAATATATATATAGGCACTGGATCTTGACTTGCAATGAAGTGCCGGTTGGAGATTTCACTTGTGCTTAGTTGAACCATAAGGATTCGTAGCGTGCGCGTTAACTAAATTAATCTGGAACTCGGCACGATCTACGATGAACATCCGGAGCTTCGCCCACTAATCATCATTCACTCCGTGGATATGCTGTGAATTTTTCTAAGTGAGCACGACTTCGGGTTTCTTCGCCAAGTTAGCGGCACTGCCACGGTGGTCTAGTGGCTATGGCACTTGGCTGCTGATCCGAAGGTTGCAGAATCGAATCCCAGCGGCGTTTAGATACATGCGAAATGTTGAGTCCCGTGTACTGTGCGATGTTAGCGCACGTTAAAGAACCCAAGGTTAACGAAATATCCGGAGCCCTTCACTACACTGTCTCTCGCCACCATATCGTAATTTTGGCGCGTAAAGCACAAGAAAGCAATCGTCAGTCGCCAAGTTAACTTTCTGCAACTTAGTTTGAATACGACACTCCTGAAAATCTTGACGCTGTTGCCGACGCTTTCTTCTTCTTCAGTTACACCAGAAACCAGTATGTCGCCGAAGTACACGACGAACTCGCAACCTTTCAGCGCGACAATACGGCTTACATGGTCGCGGGGGAAAGTATTGGAGTTGTTCGTGTGAAAGCGTACAGAAGACCGTCTTCCACCTACCTTTCCAGCTACGGTCATCAGCTGACACACTTCATAATCAATGGAGGAAAGTACTATCAATCACCTATAATGTAGATTCCCTTCATGCCCCGCCACGGTGGTCTAGTGGCTATGGTACTCGGCTGCTGATCCAAAGGTTGCGGGATTGAATGCCGGCCGCGGCGGCTGCATTTCAATGGAGGCGAAATGTTGAGGCCCGTGTGCTGTGCGATATCAGTGCACGTTAAAGAAAACCAGGTGGTCGAAATTTCCGGAGACCTCCACTAGGGCGTCTCTCATAACCAGAGCTGGTTTTGGGGCCTTAAACCCCACAAATCAATCAATCAATATCCCCCTCATTCACAGCATGGCAGCGAGTATGAATCCGGTATTCTATGCCTGCTCATCTTTTGATTGTCACTGCAATATAGTAGACTATCACTTGTTTTCGAATAAAGTGAGAGATAGTCTCTAGGCAATAGATAGCAACACAATGAGAGCAGCCGCTTATATTCCTTGCATTTGCGCCAGTTACAGCCCTGTACCGCTTGGAAGACTGTCGCAACGGTACCTTCAATGCATGGTGCTTGTCAGTAGCGTTCTTGGTACCTCAAGTTTCGGGAAGCTGGTTCTGGGACCTTCAACAGTACTGCCACAAAAACGAGTGCCCCCGTTTCATGTGCGCCTGAGGAATGATGACGTGCGGACGCCTCGTATGATGAGTTTTACCCTACGGGGTTCCCTCGTTTTCAGTAGCGCGGGCAGGCCCAATCGCGGTGTAGTATTACCTCGTGTTGACTAGACTGCGTATTCCTATCAAATGCAGTACTGTAAACAAGAGGCGCGCTCACCACGATTACTACGCTATGGACCCGCTGCCCACGACTACTTCCACACCAAACGCAAGGCACGTTGTCACAGTATCTTTGTTCAACGACATCCTTGTGAAGGACTCCGGAAGCGCCTCCGCGGGCTCTTCCAGCGGCTCGCCACACACCGCAGCGGATCTCACGCGTGCCTTCAAGCAGCTTTCCCGCTAACACCACTCTTTGGCGTCCTGTAACGCCGCTTTCGCGCCGGCCGCTCCACCATCGCGGACCTTTTAGGAAGCACTCGCGTTATGCGATTGCAGGGATGACGCCGACACGTGGGTGGAGAGTATCAACGCGATCAGTTCACGCCACTCCTGGACAGACCATCAGAAATGGGTAATGGCCAGTAGCAACCTCAACGATGGTGTCAGGGAATGGGGATAAGTATGAGGGGACAGCCGTGTTGCAACGAGTAGTGTGCCGGTGTGATTGCCTGCTGAAGCGAAGGGGAGGAAGAGGACGTTCAGGGCACAGCACAGAACAGCCGGCCAGCAGATCATCCATGCGCTGTGTCTGTCTCTCTCTCTCTCTCTCTCTCTCTCTCTCTCTCTATATATATATATATATATATATATATATATATATATATATATATATATATATATATATATATATATATATATATATATATATATATATATTTGCCGCGTGTCACGTGTAGCGCAGTCCATCGAGGCAATGACGAATTTTTGTGGTTTGGATCCACTATTAGGGGCTACGCTGAAGCCGCACTTTTCTTCCCCGTTTCGTCTTCAACGAACTGCTTATTACAGCAGGACGCTAAATGTACTGCTGTTTATTATGGGGGGTTGTTTTAAAGGTTCTTAGAAACGTTGAAGATTTTTGAGTCCTTTTGACGAAGCACGGTGATCTTACATCCCCTGCCTCGGTTTTTAAGATTTTAGATGTTTTTAATCAGCTCGGACAAGGCCTTCATTTCCCGCATGAGCTTCTCAGAGCACGCACTTTGTACTTTTTAGACGTATACAGTTAACATTCAGTGTTGATCACGTTTGTTGGGCATATTTTCCACGCGTCAAAAAAGGACTGTTGCCTCACGACTCCGCCCATTCTAAGACGATCAAAAGGGGCATAGCGATACAGTGTAGGGACCCTGCGCTTCGAAAATCTTGCATCGCATCGCGTGCAGGATAGTTTTATGCGTCAAATCGACCGCCTTTTGGCAGCGGGGTGCCGAGTCCCTCCTGCAAAGAGTGAAGTCCGGAGCAGGAAGGGATTGTACTCAGACCGAGCGCTTGAAAAGGAGGCTAGAGGTAATGCCGTATATACATGCGCTTTCGGATAACCTCAAGAGGCTGGCTGGCCGACACAATGTTCCTCTGGTCTTTTCAGCGCCCAATAAGCTACAAAATCATTGTCTCGCATCCGTGCTAGAGCACCCCAAGGGTGTACGACACGGCACGAGTCTCCCCTCTCAAAGTGTTCACTATAGGAGTAGTGTATTCGATTCCGTTGTCCTTTTGCAGGATCTACATCGGCCAAACTGAAAGATGCATGAACGACCGTCTTGGGGAGCATGCGCTAAAGGTAAATAAAAGGGAAGGTAAGCACGCAAATTTAGTTGCGCATGTTATTGCGAGCCTAGATTCAAGGAGACAAAAATCCTAGGCAAAATGAAGAGCTGCACAGCTCGGCTGGCGTTAGAGGCCTTCCACATTAAGAAAAACGAGTTTATCTGTATTAGTGCGGCGTGCATAAGTTTGAATTCTTCTGAGTTTCGTCTCATGCAGACCGTTGCCTGATTTATGCATGTTAGTCTATTGGTTCCTCGGCTCTTCCTTGAAGTGTGTGTTGCGCTGCGTTAAGACGTCGGTGGGTGAACGTCACAATAAACAGTTGTTAGTAGCGCCCGTCCTGTCTCTTTCGTTTCTTCTTGTGTCTGTGTGTAAATCGCGCTAAGTCGAACTTTCCATCTAAGCCAACTGTGTGATTAAATGTCTTCCTTTGTTGTCGCCTTCTATATAAGAATAGAATGTTGACGC
This sequence comes from Hyalomma asiaticum, assembly GCA_013339685.2. NCBI lineage: Eukaryota > Metazoa > Arthropoda > Arachnida > Ixodida > Ixodidae > Hyalomma > Hyalomma asiaticum. Next base: position 81,553,832 of record CM023483.1, read on the forward strand.
AGGAACGAAGACTGCAAGGTCATAAGTTGCGGACGCGCCATCTCTCACTTTACGCGACAAGGTAAGTTGATTTGTATTGCCCGACAACATACTGTTAGGAGAGATCAAAACGCGGAGCGAAAAAAGCTAAATCATCGCGTTTGGAAATATTTTTCTTAAATAAAACACAGATTACGTTGATGAAAGTTACCGCTTCGAAAGTTCTTATGCTTCGCAAGTACATACGCTTTCCCGTTCATTGTTTCTCATTGTCAGAGCAGCACGCAGAAAGTACCGTAGTTGGTTATGGAGACACGGTGGTTTCTAAACCAAGCGTACAGTTAAAGGCGTCCCTGTGTTGTTATCGCTTTTTATATAGAAAACGGAAGTTGAAGTAGGAACGAAAAGGTAGAAAAACCACAAGCTTCCGACGCACTACCTTTTTTTTTACGCGGCAAGGCAAGGTGGTTTGTGTTTCTCGCCAGCAAGTGATGAGGAGAAGGGGAATCACGGAGCAATAAAAGTACAGTGGTGGGAATGAGCTTCAAAAAACACTTTCCCAAGTACTACAAGTGTAATCTCGATGAAACTTGCTCTTTCGAAAGCGCTTACGTTTCTCAACTACATGCGCTGTTCCGCTTATTTTTTCATGGAACACCTTAGAGCGTAATTGACGCCTAAACATAGAAGAAAATGGCGTTCTTGACAAGTTTATACATTTTTTTCAGAGGCGTTGCACAGTACGTAGTCCGAAAATTATTTTTTTACGCGATTCTACTTCTTATAGATAGTTGTACAAAACTATTTGCAAGTTTCCTTGCGAAACCGTTTTTCAGGAAAAAAATTCGCACAAACGCTGCACTGCAATTTTGGAATTTTCACCTCGGTCCTAAGTAGTGAGGAACATAAACATGATTTGTGAAACATTTTTATAAGTGCAGATAAATGCTCTGACGATCCAAAAATGCACATTAGAAAACGATTGGCGCATTGGTAGATCTTCAGGAATCTTTTTTTCTGGCTCCATGTTTCCCGCCGTCTTGCGAAATTCAAATGACCCTTACGGGCTTTAAAATTTTTTCGTGAGTGAAACGTACAAAAGAACACAATGAACGCGAATGGGAACGACATGCAGGATATCGGTGAATCGGTGCCGATGGCTTTATTCTTGAACGAAGCAGGATAAGGAGAGCCGAAATGGGAAGGCACGCATGAACGTTCAGCTGAAGGGTGCCCTGGCCTTGAAGATGAGCAAGTTCAAGAGTACATCGCGCATTACAGCACTGACGTCAGTGCTGCTCACCGCAACGACAACCTCGATGAATGGCCGACTATCACCGACGGGTCTGCACCGGGTGTCAAACCTTCAGCTATAGTAACTGCGATGACAACGTACCTAGAGGACGAGGCCTGTTTCTACCAAACCGCTCGCATTCGAAATGCAATGCTCGGCAAGCAGGCAGTCAAGACGATGCGAACTCCCAGGAAGCAAAGCTACGGTCTGTCACATGAAGTCATCGCTTCATCATGGCTGTTCTGGTTAGGGACACAAGGGGAATCTACAAGCGAGATGGTGGTGCTTGCCTACAAACTGGTCGGCTTTCGTAACACACGTCACTGATATCCAAGTTGCCTAAGTGTCTTCTGCGTCTAGTCCTACCTAGACATCGCAAGGCGACATTCCACCAGCTCCGGTATGCCTGCGACACCCGCCATCTTGTCGCCAGTGGATTGATTATTGTTGGCAGCACTACCAGGAAGGCGTGCACATCAGAAGGACATGGCGACAGAGAAAAACTTCCGTTGCTGTAAATCCCCTCTCTTCCTCCCCTATGTCATAATATATATATATATATATATATATATATATGAGCGGAACGTGATAAATACTTCTGCCTTTGTTAGCCTGCAGAAAATTAACCTATGGAAGGTATCACTTAAGTCAATTCTCATTCATTGTAATTTCAACTCCATGAGTCCGCTTCGAGTGGTCATAAAATTGCTTGCAATGCGACAGGACCGTTGTCTACTATAACCGACAAGTTATTCGCCGCCAAGGTAGCGTAATTACTTTCGGTCATTCAATACACGTGCGCACCGGGATGTAGGGATTTGACGCTGTACATTCAGCATAAGCCGGTCCTGTCCCAGCATTATTGACAGCAACGATAACTACGTCTGTATCATCATCATCATCATCATCATCATCAGCCTGTCTACGCCCACTGCAGGGCAAAGGCCTCTCCCATGGATCTCCAATTACCCCTGTCCTGTGCTAACTGGGCCCAATTTATCCTCGCAAACTTCCTGATCTCCTCTGCCCACCTAACTTTCTGCCGCCCCCTGCTGCGCTTGTCTTCTCTAGGAATCCACTCCGTTACCCTTAATGACCAACGTTTGTCTTGCCTTCGCATTACATGGCCCGCCCAGGCCCATTTCTTCTTCTTAATTTCTATTAGTATGTCCCTAACACGCGTTTGTTCCCTAACCCACACCGCTCTCTTCTTGTCCCTTAAGGTTACACCTACCATTTTCCGTTCCATAGCTCGCTGCGTCGTCCTCAATTTAAGCTGAACCCTCTTAGTTAACCTCCAAGTTTCTGCGCCGTATGTGAGTACCGGTAAGATGCAGCTGTTATACACTTTCCTCTTGAGAGACAATGGTAAGCTACCATTCATTATCTGAGAATGCTTGCCGAATGCACTCCACCCCATTCTAATCCTCCTAATAACCTCAGCCTCATGATTCGTATCAGGGGTCACTACGTGGCTTAAGTAGACATATTCACTTACTACTTCCAGTCATCATAATTATGTGTGTGCAAAGCATACTGATGTGGTGAAAGTAATAGCGTGGCTTCCTCTTCAGCGCTTCTAGATATCGCCGAACTGTACCACCCCAATTTGAAGACAGTCTCAAGTTACAGAAATCCCATCGGGTATAAAGGAGTCCCTGCATTTCATGACTCCATGATGGCCCTAGCACTGCTCTGGGAGAATGACGGCGAATAATTGCGTGCATTTGAGATTGAACGCAGATACCGACGGACGCCATGGTACCATTTGTTTGTTTTAATTGTTGGATATTACACGCGAGTTCTTTCAGGCGAGAGAGAATCATGTGACGTGTGACGGAAGCGCTAGCAGGGTACGCAAACGACAAACTGCGCAGATGCCTTCATACGCAAATGTGAGAGTAGAAAGAGGCTTGTTCAAGCCCAACCGCGGTAAATAGCTACAAGCGTGTTTGGTGTTCGACGCCCGTGGACGTCAAAGAACACCAGGTGGTTGAAATTTTCAGAATCCCCCGCTACCTCGTTTCGCTCCTTTAGCACTCTCTGATTCACTTTCTCCACCACAACGGACGTCAAACGTAGGGCTGCCGGAAATAACCCCACGTGGATAGCCCTCTCAATTCTCACAGCCGGCGCACTCGTGTCGCTTCCAACGTCATATAAAGGCTGCGCGCAAAGCACTTTGAACCACTTTTCTGATGCCTCTGGATATTCATAGACGCACACACGCATTGTCTTGAATTCTACCCACACTTTCCGAAGCAAGTGAGCACTGATAAATACGCATCAGCAACGCTGTCGTTCCAGAAAAGACTGCGTGAAGGTAAGCGAAGTACTAGCGGAGCTTCCTCATAAGAGGTTCAGTTTCTAACAATCGTGCAAATATCGAGCAATTCTGTGTCTTCTACGCTTTGCTACGTTTCTTACGCTGTCGTAAGGCAAGCACGGCAAGCGGCTCTGCTGACCATGCTACATGCGTTCTCGCGTAACATTAAAAGAACTGTTCCTAGCTATTTCTATTCGATCGTTCGGTTTATGTTGATATGCGGACCCAGAGAGCGGCTATGCTATTATTACACTGAACTGAGAAAGTTGCATGACCAGGATTTGCGGACACCCGCACGCCATGCAATATTTCGGCAGTAGGCAGCAGCTTCCGCACGCTTCCAAATTAACATTGATAGGCTTAATTATATCCTGTCCTATATTTAAGCCTATTAAGCTATTTAAGCGTCTTAAAATAAAGAAACAAAAATAAATACTGTTCCTTATATATATCGTTTCCATTTTTGTACACTTCAATACCATTTGCCCCGTCAATAGCTTATTACGCATTCTGTAACAACTTAAAAAACTGTAACAGTCTAAAAACCCCTCCGGTATAAGAAACTTTTTCCCACTGAATATAAATACCTGGAAAACTGTGCTTCGTATCCTATAATTTCAACGAACAATTATTATATCTAATGAAAGTGTTTGTTCCGTCAAATGTGCCGTAGCTAAATTCAGACACCCTCATAATAAAAAAGAAACCAATATATCTCCTCTGAGAGCACCACCAGGGCTAGCAAAGCTAAATAAGCGATTACTCAACGCAACGCCTCATATAATCAGAAGGAGAGACGAGATTCAAAGGTTGTCGATAAGGAGTGTGCTCGTCCTTTACAAGAGCGGATTCTGATGTCAATCTCCCTCTCTTTGCCCTCAAGTTTCGTCGGACTGCTTACTGACAAATAATCCGATGAACTAAAGGTTGGTTCAGGCATCCAGCAATTAAGTGATCCAAATGTGGTCCAGAGCCTTTTTGCAGTTAAATACAAATATGTGGTTCTCTTGGAAAGTGTGGCACCGGTGGTGCAACGAACGTAGAAGACGGCCTTTGCGGCGTCTTCCGTCAAACAAGGGCCGTTGCGAAGCAGTCGCGCTAAAAGATGCAGGAGCTGCTGCCCACATTCTCGAACTTCGCATTCATCGTGCGCCCTAGGGTACATGGATTGATTTCTTGGACCTTGAACAAAGGAGTGCAGCAATTAGATGGTGGTCGTACGTAGTGACGCTGTTCGGGTTCTTAACCTGATCTTGAAAACTCTTCTCTTTGGTCGGCGGTTTCTTTATGATGATTTCACCACCTGGAAGCTCTAGTGACATTCGTCCTCGCTCGACGATGGATTGGTCGACGCACATTTGGTGGACAGCCTCCACGTCAATGCTCTCCCCTATTACATCGCAAGGTGTCACCTTCGTCGTGTCGATCCAAGCAGTCACCTGATCCTGGGTGCATGGCGTATGCCTTGTGAAGCTTGCGCATGGGCTCATTCGTGCTTTGTAAGCTTGAACTGACTTTCGCCGACGTCGTAGGTCAAGAGCAGTAAGTCCCTGAAATGTATTTCGCAGAAATCCCGATGTGGTGACACCTGCGACGTGAGGTCACCAGAACCAGCCATTGTTGTTCTCGCCGGATGTCTTCCATTCAACGGATCTTCTATTTTTCTTTCGCTGCTTTGGCGCATTCGTCGTGAGGAAGTGCCAGAGGCGTTGAAACCATAGCCCTGAACAGAACCCTGAAGCGGTTGCACGTTTCCTTTCTCTCGTTTGAATCCCGTCATATCGCTTCTACCTGCTAACTCCTCGCACCCGTCTTCTTTCGCTAGAAGCTCCTCGCATTCACCGATCTGCTTTCGCATGGTTGGTCATTACAAGCGTCGGCAACCTTAAACCGCGCTGTGGCAGCAGACCCTCGTTCGCCTGGCGTCGCAGCGATCATTCACTGAATCACCGCCTCCCACTTGCGATAATTGCTTCCGATATGTCTTGAACAGCGGCGCTCACCAGATCGTCTTACGGGCACGCCATGTCGTCCGTCCCACCACTTGCCACCTTACATTGCCACCAATGTAAGGAAGCCAACTCGCACCAGTAAAACACACAAAAAACATTGCTTTACCTGTAGCTATTGCCTCTGATCCCTCCATTCTCTACTTCTTTTCCTAGGTCGATGTTCTCCCTTGTAAGCGTATGCCCCACTGTCATGCATTATCCGCCGTAACAAAAAAAAAAATTATTGTTGTCTCTACGCTGTGGGGCTGATTGATTAGCTTCACTGAAGGTCTTTGTGCACGTCGAACAAGCAATGTGTGGTGGAAAACGACGACGACGACGAAAGAAGGTACCTGAGCGGCGCCTTGTGGGCAAAACGAGTGCACGTGGGATCGGCGGCAGCGAAAAAGATGTAGGAGGAACGCACGAGCAGGACAGCCGCCACGAAACGCAGAACACGGCGTTCGAAGAGCCAAGGTTTGAAGAAGGCTGCCCCCGGGCTGAAGCGCTGGGCAGCCTCCCGACCGCTCCTGCGAGCGTCGTTAACCGGCGACTACTACCTGACCGCGCCCGGCGACCAGTGTGGCCGCTACCTGCCTTCCAGTTCCGGAGCGTACCTGTGCTGGGCCGAGGCGACTTTGCTGTTCCTGAGCGCCCGAGTTGCCGCCACCCTTCGAGCTCTGCAACGACTCCTTCCGCAGCATCCCTCAAGTCACCTCATCGACTACTCGCGCTACCGGCGTTGACGGAGACGTGAGCGTACACACGTGCATGTGACTTTGCACATTTTGAGACTGTGCATGCTTAGAACAGGACTTTACTTACTGTTTTGGTTGTTTGTAAGTGTTCTTTGAGAGTGCCTATTTATTATATGCGTGTTTTCCTGCCGTACCGTGTACGGCTCCACTGTTCACCGCACCGCACATCAACAAATGTGACGGTACGCAACCTTTCACTCTCTACACAATATTGAATTCTGATACGAACCCCTCCTCGATACCACGTGGTTCACGTGATTGAGACGGGCAGTGGTCACAGCCTCAAGGTAGAGATTCATATTGCCGGGACTCCTTTGAACAAAGCATTCCACGAGGAGGGGCCATTGGATTGTGTTTGCCTTGTGCACACGGCAGAAATTTGGTCACACAGGAAGTACTGATCTTGAGTGCAACGCAGAGGCTCCGGTTTGCTCTTGTCATTCTTGTGTTCGGAGATTCATCGTACAATCTCTTGCTTTCCTGATGTAAGTGGCACGACACTTCGGGCGTGACAATTCGCAAAAAGTCCCGTTTTTCTCTTTTTCACTAGGTGAGTTGCCGAATGTTGACTTTTCTTTCCGTATTAAATCAGCAATGTAGACGGTTTCGTAGTTTAATACCTTGAATAATGAGTAGCGTGCAAAGCATGAAGACCGAAAGTAAAGAACTGATAACGATATGTTTACAATGCGCTGTCAGTTTTCAGCAATTATATTTGCTCACAGCCTTGTGATATTTGCAATTTACCAAAATAGCAGACTGCGTGCTCTGCTTGAACGATGAAGAATCACATGCTTTATATAATGGCACGCATGACTTCACCTTTGATGTACACAACACCCGACATGTCGCTATATAATAGCGTGCCTTGTGCATACGAAGCGCTCATGTATCGTGTGACTTTTCCCCTTCGTCTGTGGTCCCAGCCACATTTTCGGCTTGTTAGTTATTCAACCGTTCGGCAACCGTTCAAACATTCTGACGCGGTCCCTTTGGCGCCGGTGGAAAGGATGGACTTATTAGTGTAGAAAAGATGTGAGTATTAGTATGGACAGGTGGGAGGTTGCTGAGAGCACGGCCGTGAAATTTGGACGTTTATAATTCCACTTTGTTTGAACAATTTATCAAAATGGGAAAACTGGCATCCACTTGCTTCGAGCATAAATCTAGAAGGACGTTAATGACAATTTCTCAGAAATTAAACTTGGTTAGCTGACAAAAGATCACTGTAGTCGAGGATGAATCTTCCGTCAACTAAGAACTCTCTGCCGACTCAGAACCTTTCATTTTCGAGAAATTCATGTATATTTGGAAGAACGTTAATAAGAATTTCTCAGAAATAAATCCTTGTTAGCTGGCGAAAGAGAGTCACTTTCGCACGTGATGAATGCTTTGTCAACTAAGAACCCTCCGTCAACGAAGAATCTTTCATTTCTGAGAAAGTCGTGTAGATTTTCTTGTAGCTTCCTGCACTAAGCAGGAGGATGCGTATTTTCCCTTCAGTATCGTCATACCAGCTCGCGAAGTTTCTATGCACTCATACGTCGGATACAACGTATTACAATATAACGCACTCGTCTTTTGTGAGCCCGTTTCCCGATGGCTTGTACTGTGCAGTAGCGCCAAGGCTAAACCTTACAATGCGCAGCAAGTACTAAGGCAAGCATGCTATCTCCTGTACCATGAATGTTAGAGCTCACTAGTACTGTGTACTAGAAAACAGGATAGTGGGCCCAGGTGCACGTCCCACTTCAGCCAGTCATGCCACCCCGGGGTATTGCAACGTGCAATTACTCGTGCAAGGTTATGCATGTGTGCATAACCTTACATAACCTCTGAATGTTATTTTACCACACTGTTAAGGAGATAGTTCAAAACAACGTAGCGCACGAAATGTCGCTATAGCCCAACGTTCTCACAGTTGGAATTGTCGTCGTCAGGGCAGTTAAGGGCTTTTAGAGCACTCGTTTCAACACGCATTTAACGTGGTAGCGTCAAAGACCTCGTTTCGCAGAAACTTCGGTGTCGGCGTCGGTGTCGCCACTGAGATTATTGGTTGTGAGCGGAAATGACTTCGTCCTTGAGCGAAAATTCGAGATAGATGCAAAGAAAAAAAAAATCTTTGGAGCGAGTGACAATCCAGTATGAGACCCCTCGGTCCGCCGCGATGCGCCACGCGCTAGGCCACTGCCGCAACCGCTTTTAACACGTTAATGTCGAGCCTTCTCTGTAAACCACTTTCTGCTGGTGATAAGTACATCTCAGAGGTGCGTCTCGGAGATGCTTCAGCATAGCAGAATACAAAGGCCCCACGGCGCTATGGTTGGGAGAATATACAGGGACACTTAGGGCACCGTGTTTCGGCACCGTGACTCAAAATGGCGTTGCAGTTGGCATAGTCACCACCCTGTACAGAGTACCTTCACATCGAGGCGCCCTAGCCTGTACTTGCGAGCGTGTAGATGTTAATTCACGCCGTGCTGACATGTTTACGGTGGATTCTATGCTGTGTAGAAGCGCCAAACGAACTGCAGTGCCTACTTCCTCAGTGAGATTTGATTGCCCGTCATGGCGTGTCACCACTTCGTACTTCGCCCATTATATTGCCGTTATTCACAATATCCGCTCCACTAGTAAAGATATACAATAACAAGGGTGGTGTCGCGGTATTTACGTGGCTAGGCGATTCAACAGCATGGCAAGCGAAAGAGCGCTACGATAATGGGACCACGCATCGCTATCGAGTTGAACTCCAAAAGCGAAGCTTAAGGGTCCCAGAACTCTTTCACCTCGTCCAACATTCTCAAAGGAAGAAGAGAAGAGAGCCAAATGCCAAAAAGAGGAAGGAAAGAAGGCTACGGATGGTCTTGTGGGTTAGCGTAACTAATGGGTTGTCAAAGACATGTCAGAGGAGTGTAAAAGAAAAGACGATTGCACCACCGTAATTTTCGTGGAACTGGATAGGCAGCGGATAGCTGTAAAGAGACCCATGAAAAAACGTGGAGAAGATTTGTCAAGCAGGGTACATAGAAGCTGCCTGAGTGGAAGGGGCGCTCGTAAATTGAAGGACGGTTCTCACCATTTTGGTAATCGAATAAAGTGCACAAAGATGGCTCGGCGCCGGCTTGTACTGCTGCCTTGCATTGCTTTACAGTGTAAGCTGATGCTACAGGCATTTAACATCTACGGTCTGACAATGGATGCATCTTGGGTTACTTAGAAATGTGCAAATCGCCTGAATGAGGGTTCTAGCCACACATACCGCCTATAGGCCTCCCCTGCTGGGAGTGCGGGCTACTCAGAGGCGCTACCTTTATGTGATGTTTTATCAGTGTGCGATAAATAACAGTATTGCGGTTGTCGTTTTTTCTTTTTGTAATATCCAGAAGATGTGAACCGCGGAGTCTTTAGGAGAGTGCCATTTGCAGTGAAAATTTCATGCGAGAGCTGCGGATCTCGTGTGCTCTGCGCACTTCGCACCACACAGCGCAAACAAGCAAACTGCCGGCGGTTAGTCTGCTTTTCCAGTTTCCCCGCCTTTCCGCGACATGTATGGAAGCACGTGGACGCTACAGCGGAAGTGCCAAGCCGGGACAATCACTGTGAAGTATTTTTCTTCCGTATCTTACGTTCTTCGTCCAGAATCGGGAGTCAGTGAATACATAACTTTCTTGTAGGATTTGGAACCAACGGAAACATAACTTCCTTTTTTTGTCAGTGCCTTGCTTCTTTTTAGCATACGGGGCTCCCCTCGGAATCGGTTTACAACGTAATGAAACGTTTGTACCTACAGGGTGATCGATATCTGGGGTTTGAGGTCCCAAAACAAAGATTTGATTATGAGAGGCGCTGTAGTGGAGGGCTCCGAATTTCATTCCGTAATGTGCACTGACATCGCACAGCACCCGGGCCTCAACAGTTCGCCTCCATGGAAATGCAGCCGCCGCGGCCGTGATTCCATAGAGCGAACCGCGGATGACCAGCTGGGTACCATAGGCACTAGACCAACGTGGCGGGGCTATCACAGATTGGAGTGCATTGAATTTGTAGGTAAAGTACGATACTCGGAAGCTTTTGTCCTTGGGGGTACAGAAAATTGGCGGAAGTATAGCCAATTAGCCTTTGTGAAAGCTATAACCTGCTTCATTAAGATGTTTGCCGTGGTCATCGGTACATTTTTAGCGTATGTGCACGTCATTCACTTAGTGCAACATTATTTATTTTCTACTTTCTTCGAGGTTTGCTTGCGACAGAAGAAACATTGCAACGTGTACACGACGTATGAGAATTAGTTTTTCTGTTCTGTACATAATCAATCCCCGTGTTGTGCTTTCAACTTTAATGGCTTTTTGAAGGCTTGACAGCCTATTCAAAATAATCTCTCGTGCATGCTTCTCTTTTGTTCCTTGCCGTTTGAGGGTAGGGGAGATGGTGCAAAGCGGGTGGACGCGGGTGCCGAAGAAGACAGCTACCTATATTAAGAGAAGCCTACCTATGGAAACGTTGAGCGGCTGTCCTGCGTGTTTTTTTCTCGCCCCCTTCTTTTTAGCGCTCCAAGTTGTCCGCGTCAGGCACGTCATGTAAAGTTATGTCCAAAATGCAGCAGCACCCCTACCTGCTTGCGATGAAGGCGAAATACCTCACAACGTATCTTGCTTCGCATTGTTCAAAGAGGACGCTGCATCTAACTTTTCGCACAGCGCTGAGAAGACAACGAAATGACTTAGGAACGAAACCACTATGTACTCGAAGAAAGCAAAAAACCCGCTTCAGGCTTACACCGATTAAAAGCACTGAGCGACGGTTTTGCGAGACAAAGACGCCTCGAGGAGAGGAACAGCTGAACTAGTTGTGTAGAACTGTCGCGAGCACAAAAAGCCAGCTGCCGTCGCTATCATAGAGCACGAAGTTCAGCTTTTCACAGGCTCCATTAGTATCGATTCTTACCTTACATATCTCGTGGGAATTTTTACGTTAGGCAATGGTTGAGGCGCCGCTATTAAAAACTGAAGATCAGTTCCGTCACCTGATCAGGGTATTTCAACATAAAGCATATAAATTAGTCACATGATTTAGAGTACATAGTGGCCTTTGTTTTTCGTGAAAAGCCCTGATGAAATACACATCACAAATAACCCGAGAGATTTTTAGTTTTTGCATGACACAGGCACAGAAAAATTCTGTGATAAACCATATAGCTTCAGTGGAGACGTTCTGTCCATCTCAGCTTATGCACGGACAGCAAAATATAGGTGAATAGCTTACAATCTGTAGAAACTTGGGCTAGCTGGTTTGTGTTCATGATGGCGACTTTCGCAGCGCGCGGAACATAGGAAAAAATGGGACCGAGAAGAAAGAGCGCTGACTTCCAACTAATCTTTATTTTGCATGGAGGCAAAATATATATACTTGCAAAGAAACAAAAAAAAAACAAGCCTAATTAATGTAGTGGCATTCAAGTCACTTGCGACACGTGTTCGCGATTGCCCCAGGTGAATAGCGTTTTATTAGGCATTCCAATGCATTAAATGATCCCCTACAGGTAATGGACTCACAAAAACTGAACAATGAGCTCGAGAATTCGTTGTGTCACTCAAGGAGTATGCACAACTAATGGAGCGGCCAATGTACTATAAATCCTCCACATAAGCAAACAACTTTATTCTTTGCGGAACCGAATTGCTGCAGATGTCAAACCTGAATACCGAACATTGCACAGCAAAGTACGCAAATACGTTATACACCTTTACAAGGCGCCACGGCGGTGGCATCTGGAAAGGGGTGAAATAAAAAGCCATACGTGTACATGCGTTTATATGCACGTTAAAGGAAACTCCGGCAATTTGTCAGTGTTTTTCATGTCTCAATGAAATTTTCATTATACAATCTCCTGATTACTGTAATAACACATGCCAAATATGGTGGCTGTAAGTCATTTAGTTTTCCTGTAAATGAACTTTAAAAATTTTTAGCGGGTTCCCACGCACGCCACCCTGTCCTTTTGACGTCATCAACTTCAACGCTGTCTATCTGAGCCGGACGACATGAGAAGCAAAACGTCGGTGCCTCAGCGCTCAAATTGCGGATGTCGGGTTCATAAAAGCTGCCAGAACTAAATATATCGTCGGATGACCTCGCCACTGGCATTTTTCTGGTGGAAGCTCCATATATCCGATGGCGGGAAGGTTATGACGTCATCGCATACGCTGCACGAACATCTACCCGTTTGGGTTTCGGTTTTAACACGACTTCCAGTTGTTTATGTAAAATTACTGGTGCGTTTCAAAGCAAACTCAACCACCCTGGCCGTTAGAGGATATCAGTACCACTGGAAAACGTTGATATCACATATGGTCAAAAAAACGCCGGAGTTGCCTTCCAAAGAAACCTAGGTAGTCAAACTTACTCCACAGCCATCCAATACAGGGCTTGCCTTATAAGCAAAACTTGTTTTGACATGTAAATCACAAGCAATTATTATTACTTTTTATGGCGCTAGGCGAATCAACTTTCCAGCCTAGTCTACAGTGTCTGGCGCATCTGCACTAAGACATATCGACAAGCTAAATCAACACAGATCTGAACGTTGCCGCATTCAGTGCTATTAGCCTTAATTACAAAAAAAAAATGTTAAGTCCGTCACATATCACTCAGCTGTCAAGTAGCAGTCACTTATCTGTCGTTGCGAGCGCTTTGTAGGACTTTTATACGCCACTACGTATTTGCTGTGTGCCTCAGCGAAGACGTTCTGACGACAAACTGTTAGTTACCTTCAGCCAACAAACATTTTGAGGCGTCTGTGTTTTAACGGAGCTGTCAAGCAGAAGTAAAAAGCTCTTGCCCTTGATCGACTACCCACACTGCTACGTGATAGCGATTATGCCAATGAACATATAAACGAGAGAAAGAAGGAAAGAAATAAAATGGAAAATGTGTCGGGTTGGCAATTAGGTAAACAGTGGACGTGCGCTTGCTCTTGACCCAACACTCAAATCCTTAACCTCAACAACAACAGCCACGTAATAATAATAATAAGAAGAAGAAGAATAATTTGCCCTCCGAAACCAAGATACCATTGTGACACACGTGATAGTGGCGGGCTCCGGAAATTTCAACCCTTCTCCTCAGCCCATTGCTGCATCATAGTGCTAGCGATAATGATAGCGCCACATAATAGCCATAGTCGACTGGGCACCGTTGCCCAGCTTACCTATTTCACCCGTCTTCGTGATGTTTGCTATGTGAAGTTGCTTGAATTTTTGCGAAGTTCATTATTCTCACAATACGAAAATGTGCTTATCCAGCCCTCAAGTAAGACGCCCAGCTCTTGTAATAAAACAATGAGCGTAGTCGTGCCTCGTTCACTAATATAAACAGGAGCATGGTTTTAAAAATGCATCCTAGGCCTCTCTAGTCCATAAAGTGACTTCACTTCCAATGAAATCTTGATTGAATTTAAACGTATTCCTAGCAAGAAAACGACAAAAAGTCTCGTAAAGCCGAAGTCGTGAAACACGTATGGACGGTCTCAGAAAAACGACATCAGAGAACCACCTGTATAATCCACCGCCTGCTTCAGTACTAGCTGCATGCTTGACTTAAAGGGCCCCTGAACCACCCAGAGGTCGAAATTTCGCTGATATGTTGCTTTTGTGCCGGTGTATGCTACGAAAGTGTAGCTGTAAGAATTTTTCGAAATAGCGCCTGATAGCAAGGTAATCCGCCCCTAAACCACCCAGATGTCGAAATTTAGCTGATGTGTTGCTGTTGTGCCCGTATGCGCAACGAACGTGTAGCCGTAAGAATTTTTCGAGACAGCACCTATTAGCAAAGTTACACGCGTTTTCTTACTCAAATGCAGCGCTTGCTCGTTTCGCTCTCTCCTGCGTCCAGCGCCGGACGCTTGCCGGCGCTGCCTCCTCGCCGAGTGCTTCCCTGAATTTCGCGTGACAAGCATGCACACGCCAGTAGCAATAGGTCTTCTCGATTCAGCCAAGGTCCCCTGCACCTTCTGCACCTATTCGAGCTGCGCTATACCACCGTCCTTGATTCCTCATGATGCAGCGGCGCCCGCTGCACCTCCTTCCTCGAACGTGGTGGGGTGCAGCTAAGGTGCAACCGCGTTGCCGTGCACCTATGAACATTCCACGGTGTGGGTGCACCATTTTTCTGCAGCCTCGCTAACCCACCAGACGACGCGTGCAGACGAGTGTCAATCTAATTCGGGGACGTTCGTAACAGCGAAATCACAGCAAGGTCATTCCTTGAAAGTGATAACTGTTTGCTGTTTTTCTGTGAACACGTGCACGATGGCGGCTTATTTTACACTTCACCTTTCTTTTTTTTTTTTTGCACATGGTAGGATGCAGACTTCATGCACTCAGCAAATGCGCGAATGCGCGTAATATAAATAGCCCGTCTTGTTTTGCACGCCCGTGCACATGTTTTGCTGTAGTGTATCACCATGCATAGTTATAGCGAGCCCAACAGGCTACTAGAAATAACAACTCCTCGAGCTAGCCCTGCAGCAGACAACAGGCCTGCACCTCAACGTTCGATTCACACATTTAGGTGGAGGCGGACGTAGCTCCAGCAGTTCCCAACGGGTGCTGGAAACTGCTGCACCGGGTGTGACACCACCTGCACCATCTTGTGCGTGGTTCCGTGCACCGTTTTTGAATCGAACAGACCTAATACAACACGATGAGGAAGAGCACCGTCCAGGAAAAGAGCTGACAGGCAGAGAGAGCGTGTCTAACTGTGAGTTGTGGTTCTCCTTCGACCAATCAGCGGAGCTCTGATTCTGTTGACGTTACCAAAACCACGATGCTGTCATCACGGCTAACTTTGGTACGCCAGAAGAGCCCCCAGAGGCGCCCGGGATTGATTTTTGGATATGTGGCGTTGCCGTGGCGCGTAGCGCTGCCACATTTGGCAACGTTCATCATGACGGCATGCTCAACTCCATACGCGTGCTAGCTTGAAATGTAAAAAAAAAACAAAAAAACGTCAGGGATAGTTTAGGGAAGCAAGGCAGCAAGTTGGGCTAGTTGGTATAACGTCATGGTGGAACAGCGCGCACACACACGGACCGAAGCTTCGGTCCGTGTGCGTGCGCGCTGTTCCACCATGACATAGTTTAGGGGTCATTTAAGTTCAATTCCTGATGCGTCAGTGCTGTATTGTGCTTTAACCTTTAGCCAAAGAATATAACAGACAGTCTTCCCGATGAACGAACACGGGGCTTCGTAAACAACAACGTTTTAGTCAAGCGACCTTTGTTCAGTTCTCGTGAGCAAGCTGCTCAGGCGACGTGCGGTTGAAAAGTTCATGGCTGCAGAAGAATAAAAAAATTGTGGACTTGATTTTATTGCGAATACACGCTGACGGAAACAATGGCATAGTCATGCCTAAACTGAACACTGGTCTCAGTGCAAGTCGCATTCCATGTTACATAGTTACGTGTTCGTGAAAAGAGAAGCAGCTGACTTCAAAGCGTTCACAGTCAAAATGTTTTTTTTTTTTTTGGCGAAACTATACCCAGCCAATAGAAGCAGGTCACACAGCAAAACGAGAGCTGCGTGAACAATTCTCGGTCCGATCGGTGGTAAAACTGACCTGTCGTGAAGTGCGTCGGCTTTTATACATTCGTCACAGCGCGACACCAAACAAGCATTAATATTCTAAGTAGATTAAAATGTGCGGGTTAGGCATGCAAAGCTTTTAGAACGGTCGATACCATTCCCAAAACAGCAAACAAGACAAGCGCGACCTTCGCTGCTCGCCACTAGAACCGATAAATGCCACAAGAACGTGTCACTGCCCCCTGGGAAAAAGCACCATCCTGATTCTGAAAATAGAACATCAAAGTGAAAATAAATGCAATAAATATAGCAAGCTAAGAAGGTGTGAGAGGTAATTAGCGCATGTAATAGTGCTTAAGCCACACCACGTGTAATACTTCGGGTCGTGCGCGACGCCGCTGATATGACGTAAAGTCATCAGGTACGACACCGCAGTCTGGTGCACCATAATATCCGAGCACCTCGTAGATTCCAAAGTATTGAAGTAAGAGCTTTTCATTCAGACCGCGTTGTCTCAGTTGCGTCCAGACCCAGACACAGTGGGTGCGTTGGTATTATATGTGGCGTCGTCGAAGATTTTAGTGACAGCTGTAGACCCCTTTCGGGTTCCTGATTGGCAGGCGGGCGAGCTGTCAAGATTTTTAAGCACGTCCCAACTTGCTCGGAACGTCGAGGTCTTCTACACCTATGACGACCGGTAGCATGGCTCCAAGCGTCGTCGCTCGAATCCTTCCGTAGACAAGCTTGTATGGGGTTTCCTGTGTCGTTTCTTGCGCCGCCCTCTTGTACGCGAAGGTCGCGTACTGGAGCCTGACGTCTCGCATTTTGTGTTCGATGCCCACATACATGGACAGAATGTCGGCGATTGTCTTATTTGGACGCTTTGTGAGGCCATTCGTCTGTTCGTGGTAGGCAGTGGATCGGAGTGGCTGTGTGGGTGTGCTTCAACATCGCTCGAGTTAGGTCAGCGGCAAAGAAAGTAACCCTGATGACCATGAGAACCTTCAGGACTCCGCGACGCAGGACGTTTTTTTTTACGATATTTATACTTACATCTTGAAAAGAGCTTTGCATATCGCTGTGAACTCGGGATCTGAACTTAACAGACAGACCCAGACACCAGATGGCCCACGCGAGATCATAACAGAGCTTCACGCCAAGTAGGTGTTCTTAACTGAACTAGCGCAGCAAGAAATATATTTCGGGTGTTGTTATACGGTGTGTATAGTAGGGGGGCGTGGGGGGAGGGTTGATGTAGAGTTACTCTATATGCTACAGCATAAATATACAGTAACTCTAGGTTGATGAACTGACTACTGGGTTTCAAGCGTCCTGAGACCAAGCTATGATTGTGAAAGACGCCTTAGTGGAGTGTTCCGGAAATTTCGAGCAGATGGGGTCCTTTAACGTGCACTCACATCGTACAGTACACGGGCCTGAACATTTCGCGTTCATCGAAATGCAGCCGCCCTGGCCGGGATCGATCCCGGCCGCGGCGGCCGCATTTTCGATGGGGACGAAAATGCCAGAGACCCGTGTATTGTGCGTTGTCAGTTCACCGTAAACAACCCCAGGTGACCAAAACTTCCGGAGCCCTCCTTCCATGTCTTTCCCTCCTATCTCTTCCAGACCATTTCTCTCACCTCCACTGACGCTAAGCCGTGCTTCCGATATGGGCTGCAGAAATTAGTGTCCTTTCCTTAACCGAAACACAATCATATTCATAAAAATGCACTCATGCAAGAGAGGAAGGGGGGGGGGGGGGGGATGGGCGAGTTGGAGCAAACAGATTGAAATGAAAGAATGACAGAGGACGCAGCAATACGCTGCCAGTGTGGTGCGCCCTTTGCGCATGGCTGGCATTTTCATGTAGTTCTTATAATCAAGCAACGTTTAGCCACCTTTTGTTTAGTTGAAACGACTTCCAGGTTCAGAAGACGAATCTTTGCAAACAGGACGGGTTTCGTTAGCAGGAAATGGAAAGATAATTCGAAGCCAACACTATGCCATCCTTTTTTACTATGGTTCGTGTAGGGTAGAACGGTGCGACAACTACGCCGCTGAGTCGTCGACGCAGACACGCCGGCGGTTGGTATCCTTGCCGATGGTCTGATCATACTAGGCTGAGAGTGACGCAGACGACTCGGCCACTTAAGACAGCATGTCGCTGAAGTCCCAAATACTCAGCAATTGAAAGGTACTGAGGAATCATGGGTCGCTTGATCTGTGGCTGAACAAAACCACCAACCTTACCGCGGGTTCGCTTGAGTGGCATTAGAACAAAAACAGGAGGCGGGCCCACAAAAGAGGACGGATGCGTGTGACCGTAACGCGAGCGGGATGGCTTGTTCGGCGTTGCAAGACGGATGTCTTCTATGCTTCACCTATGGATTTCAGTGACCGCTCGCAGCTTGGAAAAACGCACTTCGATGCTAAACGCAAACTAAAAAGCCCGCAGTGCGTAGTGATTACGGGACATGACAAATGAAGTGTAATGGCATTTATTTTATGGGACTCTGGACAACGCAGCGACGACGGTCGAGGTGGGGCGCCAACACTGAGCGCGAGCGGTGCTCTCACGCAAATAGCTAAAGAGGATGACCCCCTACAAAGCGCTTATGAGAATGGCATGACTATACGATTTTCATAATTGACAACAGTCAGCAAAGTGCGTCGTTATCAATGACGAAGTCAAATAGGCAGGCGTAAAAATATGGCTGAGACATAGTTGGAAGCCGCGTGATCTACAAAGAGTCGTTTTTCGAAGCGTTGGAGTTGCGTACGGCTTACCAAAGCATACGACTTGTATGAATCAATACACGTTCTTGAAACCTCCGTTTCTGAAGCCGCCATAGCACGCGCCGCTAGCACCAGTGCGCACGTCCGTACTTAAGCAAAATTGGGCACGCCACCAAATATCAGAGATTTGTGAATGTCTCAACACACTGACGACTATACAATGACGTTCTCACAGTGTGACACGATTCTTTGACCAGCGTTCCATGTCGCAAACTTATTTCATGAAAGCTCATCTAGTGAATACCTGCGCATTTTTTGGAAAAACTTTTATTTATATAGTTCAGTCGCAGCCCGTGATTTCTTTGGATGAGGGGCAATTGCATAAATGGGGAGGGATCGGACATCATTGTATGCGATGTGTTGTTAGCGGAACTAAACGTACGCTTCCATGGAATGGGAACAACAAAAAATATGGAGGGAGGCGAAACCCGACACATCCGTCCGAACCAGATCACCAACCAGCTCAAACTTAACCGTTTGAAGTTTCTGCCTACAATATGTAGCGCTCTCTTTTGCACTCGTATTAGTGGTGCTTGAGTTCGTACACAGGATACACCGCACGATCACATAGAGCAGCTTATATGACAATGACGTAAAGGTACAATAAAATGCCCAAGCCAAATAAATGCTTTTTGGGGCCGATTTCTACTTCACAATACCCAGGGCGTAAAATATGGAAATAAAATTCTGTGCTTTGTACACTTTCAATTACGCATTTTATGAGCGAGACAGTTTAAACCTCCTCCGCAGTGGTTCTGCAATCTCGACATCATGAAAGAAAAAGTAATTCCAGCGGTCACTCAGCCTCCCTTCCAGATCCATTTGCCAGAGCTGAGTCTGTGCGCTTTTTTAATATTCTCCAAGAGATCAACCCACACGCAGGGACACAGTTTTGAGATTATCAGACACATCCAAGAATGCGCATAAAAAATAGATACAGGAAACTCATATTGAATCCCGCCAGGGCTGTCAAATGACATATCCGCCACCTTTTCGGTCCCGAATGGAACTGCTTTGAAGGGATAACGTTTAGATATAAGACCAAACTTTCTTTGGAAACGAATGAGTCTCATTTCCCTTATGCCACACCCCACTCGTTGGAGGTACACCTCGAAAGGAGTTGCAGCATAGCGACAGCTTGTAGCTGAGTGGTGCAGCCACCATGATCGGTTGGCGCGTGACAAATGCTTCTTTGTAGCTCTGGCGCCGGAACATATCACTCTAAAAACAAAGAGAGTGCTGGGCACTCACTTTGGGGGAGTACTTTCCTGTCCCAAATTTAACTCCCGTTTTCAGAGTAGATCAGCCCCGCTTTAGGCAGAGTACAAGAACTCCCTGAGGCATGACCTTAGCACTCCACCTGACAGGGTACCGGTACTCTCGCAGAAATGGAGTACTAGGACGCCTCCGAAGGTGATTCTAAAACTTTCGAAGAGAGCTTTACTACCCCACCAAATGGGGTGGTAGTACTCCCAGAGAGAGTAGCAGAGACAAAAAAAGCAAATGCGTTTTTCGACCATGCTACAATGACCAGGCATTTATTTACATCAGACTGAACATAGACCATGTAAATTGACATGACACAACGCACATACACGCTAACCACACAACAATAACAAAGCACACAACCCACAGTACACTCTTGATACACGGTCTTACACTAAAATCCGGTATATGTAACCCTTGTACTGGACCTGCTATAGAACAGATGTGTATTTAGAGTTAGCTCATAGGTAGCCGTTCGCCACACAGACCTATTAATCTAAACGCGCGGACTATACAGTGTCTTTTAGATGAACGCATTCTAATCATCAGCTCGAATTCTGTTTTACACGCCAAACATGCCTTCGCACTGCTGGCTCGCGAAGATGTAAAATGCACCTGAGCAAGCCCGTACGAACAGCCCGTACGAGAAAGCCCGTACGAGCAAGCCCGGCTGAGTTTCATCAAGGCCAGCAAAGCAGCATCCGGGCACTCTGCTACCACCCGCTTCATTCCGACGGCGTCCCTTTCGAGTCCGTCGAGCACGTCTGTACGGCGAACAACCGCTTGCGATCACAAAATACGTACTCCTCGTTCCTCGTTATTCTGCGCACAAATGAAGTATAGGCATCTGCCATCAGGAGTGTCTAGGGTATTATGGTGTACTTACCAGGGTCGCGAACGGGATGGATCGCATTCGTGGTACTTTCACCGCCGCTCATGGCCGTCATGCGGCTCGATACTGAAGGCGTAGGGAAGCCTTTTTCTCAAGTATAAATTACATCCAGGGAGCCTTCGGAAGCCAGCCGTCGAAGATCACAACGGCTCACTGTGTCGCTGAAAGTGTATTCCTCTTCTTTTCGTACATGTAAGCGAAGACTCCGAGGCGTGCAGGCTGGCGGGTTTCACTGGGACGGGTACGGCCGTTCAATCGGGCAAAAACACAGGAGAGGCAGCGCGCTATGGCTCCCGTCGATTGAGGCTTGTAGTGGAGGGAGGCACCGTTCGTTAAACGTACACTGCACGCGTTTGTACGCGAATGCTTGTAGGCTTGTACGTCGAAGTCGTAGGAAGGTCGCTCCTAGTTGCATCGAAAAGCACTTCACAAAGCGGCTGTCTTCTTCAGTCGTCCGCTCCCATCCCAGGCGCCATGTTTGTAGCTGCGAATGCGAGCATCACATGTGTGGAGGAGGAACGAAATTGCGTTTTACTCTCTCATGCGGCAAGAGTACACGGACATTTCACTTTGTTAGATGAAGATAGATTACAAAGGCCACATCACTCTCTCGTTTCTTGAAGAGTGAGCAATATATTTCACTCCATCTACCGTTTTTCTAGAGCAGAACGATGCCCTCAAGGGTATCTTCGCTGTTTCATTCCTGCCACACCGGCTGCGATTTTTAAAGTGTATAAGCGATATTAAACTAAGGTCACGGCGACTTCTCACTCAATCATTGGGCGGAGGGGAGGCGTTCAGAGGCGTGCTCAAGAAAGTTGCCATATTACCAACAAAATTGGTTTGAACCAATTCAAACTTTGGGGACAGTATTTATATTGAAGCGGGCACAGGGATACGCTTCTGATGGTAGTGTATTTCAGAACAGGGAGATTAGTCGGTGCAGCCCCAATGGCGGACCGTCAGCCTGCGCCCCACTCCTGCGTCTTCCTTGTTCCCCTCAAGGTCGTCGTCTTCGTCCGTGTTCTTGAACCGTGACAATATTTACGTGTACAATCTCTTTCTTTTTCGTTAGTGGGAGGCTTGATGGATGGAGAAAGGAAGAAAAGAGGAGGAAAACAAGGCGCAATCATGACTGTTGTCCTCCTCCTATTAATTAATGAGCACGGCCGAGTAGCCGGATATTACGGGGAAGTGCGCATTGATACGGAGCCCAATTATTATTGCTATCAAGATATCGTAAAGGTAAGAAAATACTGAATAACATTGTCTTCCGCGGCTTAGCTAACGCACATTGTAAAGCTGCATCCTACTTTTCATTTTTAAACGTAATTGGTGCAAACTTCTACTGAGAAACAAGTTTTGCACTGACACTTTGCATCCCTGTTTGAATATATGAAAAGGTCGGGCGCGTTTTTGGCGCACACTTCATTATTGTGCTTGTTAGAATGTAGACTGCCAGGAGACCTGGTTCGATGACCATGTCCTTTCGATGACGATGACTATACTTGGACGACGTTCGATGAAGATTTCTTGTGATTCGAATGAAAAAACAATGACAGGTGTGCCATGAATATGGTGGCGGTAGCAAATGTCTGCCCTTTTCAGGAAGTCCACCGCACCGCGTGAGGTCTCACGACGTACGCCCGTGAAATAGGACCCTCGACCGACGGCCGCAAGGGGGGGGGGGGGGGGGGGGGGGATGAGCACAGAATGACCAAATTATGCGCCATTAACATACTCTATCAGAAAGCAAGGTGAAAATTGCCACCACCTAACTTCAAGCTGGAGTGAACGCAAACAGGTGACTGGTGGCCGCGGCGCACGAGAACTTTCTCCTAATCGTACGCACTAAGCACCTGAATCCTGTAAGTTACTTAGACTACGCGCGCAAATCAAGTAAGAGAGCACAAGCGACTTTATAGAAGAAGCTACCGGAAAGTGAATAGCAGTATGCTAAAGAAGCGACAGATTACGCCCATTCCAGGAACCGATGTCAGAGGAAGTAGACGGCGAATAAATTGTTGGTGGCGAATTTATAAAGGCGATTGTTTCTTTAGGCTGCTTAGACACGATAAACTTACTCCGTCCGTCCGTCTGTCTGTCTGCCTCTTTGTCTGTCTGTCGGTCACTCGATTTAACTGCTCGGCCAAAACTGACTCAGCCGGGCGCTCAAAATCATCCGAGCTGCTACAACTGGTGGTGGTGGTGGTGGTGGTAAAAACATTTATTGCCAATGTTTGAATGCGGGGGCGGAGCCCCCTACATGGCACGTGGGTGCTCCTTCACTGAGGAGACACCCTTACAAAACACAGGAAAGGCCTTGCAGCGCAATCCTCTTCATCGCGCAGGAGATGACCTTGCGCTGATCGGAGGCGGAAGTGCTGTTCATGGTGGACTCCCAGTAAGACACCGCCACAGCCGGTGATGGGGGATGGGGGAAAGTGGGGCACGTGAGGAGGATGTGCAGAAAATCCCCTGGTTTGCCGCAAAGTTTGCATGAAGAGGGGAATTGGTCTGGATATTGGGCGTTTAGTAGTATGGGGTATGGGGCGGTCCTAGTTTGTAAGCGACGCCAGTGTGCGGCCTGCGTTACGGTTAGGGGCTACAACTGGTGGCGTTGTGTATTACGCAGCAACACTGTAAAGCACAATGAAATTCTGGCCAATTCGAAACAAGGTATATGTATATAACCGTGATCGGCAGCGTTCACTTAGGAATACACACTCGATTGGTGCGAAGATTAGTAAATGAAAAATCAGCCCGCTAGGTGTCGAAGGGACGCTATGCTTTGAGCCAACCGTAATAAAAGCTCTCAACAAATGGCGCCAGAGCTGAGCGAAAGTGTGAAACTTGAATTCAGCAAAGTGCGAATGGTATCCGTCATGTGAAGCGCTAGAGGGGATGGGAATAGCATGAGGGTTCGGAGGGGATGGGAAGAGACGGTGTTCCTTATCACGGCCGGCGGAATACTACTCTCCTTGGGCGTCATTTGCAGCGAGAGAAGCAGATATGCGGCCATTCTTTTTGCATTCAGCTATGTTTGACTAGTACAATCAAGGGCATTGTGGAAATTTATTAGTTTAGTGCGTAACGAGGTACGTCGCCTGTACTTTAGTCGAATGGCTAGGTCACGTAATTCCGCAAATGTAAATGCGGGGACTACTTCACTGGGGCGAGCGAGGCTAGACGAAAACACCCTGGGTGATAGTAGTGAATGAGTACCGTTTCTTAGATCGCTACAAGAGCGGTCATCACACCGGAACTCGTAGTGGCGATTTAAAACCATCATCAACACAACTGCTAATGAAGTCGGTATGTACCGCGTGGGCAAAGCGCCCATTGACAACCAGTAGTGGCGTGCTTACTTTGCGCACGATGACCCGTGCTCGAGTCCTAAAGCGTGGTGGCTTGCTTTCAGTATTTGCAGAATATTTGCCACTGTATTCAATGCGAAGCTTTTCCTGGCGATCTTGAGCAACTTTGATGTATATGTATCTATCCAGCCGAATATTTGCCACTGTATTCAATGCGAAGCTTTTCCTGGCGATCTTGAGCAACTTTGATGTATATGTATCTATCCAGCCGCCTACGTCTCGGCGCCCTCCTGGCCGTTTGCTTCATCCTGTCGCCGATCCTGAGCTAAAGGCACGAGACGCAATCACCGACATAGATTCCAAGAACCGACATATTAGTTCCCCGAAAATGATCCCATGAACGCTTGGACGATTAAGTTTCAGATCCCTTCGGTACACTAGCAAAACGCCAACAGTGGTTCAAAGACCGAGTCAGGGCCAAGGGTGATCAAACAAAGCAAACAGATACTCATTCAACAGGCAGATACAGAAAAGCGTGCACAAACACGGCCATTAAAAATACAAGCACAGATTGGTTACAACATTACACAAAACCAACACGGAATGCACTAGATCATGCACTGCGATAAAGAATAAACCCACAAAAATAGTGCTATTCGCCGGAGACACTCGAAGTGCCTTGTCAACGTGAAGCTTGCAGGCCCCGCTCGTCGGTTGGTTCGCAGAGCGGCGTCGTTTACTCCTTTCTTCATATCACTGAGTCACCGACGACTAAACACTGCTTCCAACGGCCCGTGGTCGACTCTTTATATTGCCTTCGGCAGTCATTCTCGAAGTTTCGGTGCGGGCCACGTGATCTAAGCCCGCGCAAAGCTTAGGGGACGTTCTTCATGCAGCCGGAAATCGTCTACTTGGGTGGCACCCCTTTTTCCCTCATATATCGCGACGAGCGTCGGTGTGCACTCTTCGCCTCCTGGCTCTCTCTCTCTACGGGTCTCGCGTGCCTGCCAGCTGTCTTTTGATGACTCAGTGCCGCATTCTACAGTTTTACATCACATTATGGGCTTCGGCCAACTGCTGCGTGACCTCGGGCGTCTTGAATCTCTTCCGCGCACGCCGTTTTTCTTTATCTGCTTATTTCGGCGCTACGTTTGCGACTACACGCCGGCTTTTTCGACGAAGTACGCGCTATTTTGTGACACGCCGGATGTGCAACAAGATTGCTGTGTAGGGTACGAAGGCATGACGGACATGACTGCTTGTTCTTTGCAGTACTAACGTGGGGTACTGATCATGTACGCAATCGCTAATGATACAGGTATTACGTACGGCTTTTACCCTAATTTCCGACTGGTGGTATTGGGGTATGGGTCGCAGGTGTTTGAATTTGATAAAGCCCATGTCAATTTCGGGCCAACGAAATAGTGATGTAACATGTCATTCAAACACACTTGAAAATAGCAAAGGCATACAGTTTGTCGTAGTAAGAGACTGAGGTTTAGACTCAACGAACACACATATACACGAACGCGCTCTAATGTCCGAAGGACACCTTGCAAGCGAACAGGCAGGCGGCCATCGAGTCGGGCCCCTTAGGTGACAAGGAAGCACGCTACCGCTAGAATACGGCGGCTCCTCCCATACGGCAAATATAGTATAAACCTAATACACCAGCAGTTGTGAGGGTAGTTCTTGTGTAACTCCAGTTGCGCTTGTAGTGCGTGTTAAGCACTGCCAGGGCCTTTTTATAAACGATACATAAGTTCTAGTAGCACTCGGCATGCTTGTAGACAACTCATCTCGGTTAAACGAACGACGCTCATGATACACACATCAGCGAATTGTAGCCTGCATTTCTCTTCGAGAAAACAGATGTCCGCGCTGTGCGCTAACGCGAGTGCCAATGTTATGTTCTACCATGAGCTACTACGTCACGGTGTTCTCGAGTTTCCTGGTTTGTCCCCGTTGTGCACTCGCCCACTCAAGCACTTTGCCAAAGACTGCATCCTACTCGTAACGCTTCCCTGAATGCGACTCGATTCGCCTTCAGTCTCCTCCCTATGACGCCTATTCCACATTGCGTGGGATGTGCCCGATTTTCTTTCTTTATTCCTTTCTCTTACTAACGTGGCTCGTACATGCATAACTGACTAAAACCCACATGCCCCATGCAGCTATGATCTACTCCCAACATCATTTGTGTAATATAAATTTCTTAATAGTACTGATGGTTAAATGGTAAGTACTTCTTTGGTACAAATGACATATGTTCTGATATCATATGTCTAATCATAACACTGAATGGGAACCATACCTATAGGATAGTTTTTTTATAGCGTAAGCTGTTATGAGATCACAACAAGGGTCGTTTTTGGCGCCGTAGTTCTTCGCCGCCGCCGCCGCCGGTGTCCGTAACCGCTATCGCGCAAATTTTAGAAAAAATAGCCAGGACCGAGGAGGATTCAAACCCACGTCCTCTGCATGGAAGTCGAGCATTCTACCACTGAGCTACACCTGTGCTTGAAGAATCTTCGCTAAAAAACCTAAACAGGTGTAACCTCTGCCGAGGAATGGCATTAACAAACGTAATGTTGGCAGAATAATAATACGCCGCTACAGATCGCGGAAAATCGATTGCATATCGAGTTCGTAGAATCATTTGAAAGAACACAGGGCTGCATGCTTTGTAGCTCTGAACCCATTACGGAGGCACTGGTAATTATGGCGTAGCGGGTACTTCCCTTCTTGGGAAAGTGATAAGTTCTGGCGCAGGGGATACCTAGCACTTCTACTTGCACTAGTTTCCTCAAGCATTTAAATGGCCTCTAAGAACGTCGTTCCTCCAGCTTACGCTGTCACTGTCCTGCGGTTCCGCGCAGGCTTGGCTCTTTTTAGTTATGCCTGCATTACGATGGGAAGATATACGAATGGTGTCTCTTCCTCTTGTCCAACTAATGCACAAGGCAGTCTCATGACACTTTGTGGCCATTTCGGTTGGTCCTATTAAACATCGGTGGCGCATGCCAACATCGCCTGGGCTGAGCACTGCGGGTATGAGCCACACGTGACTGTGTAATCGTTAATCATGACGCAGATGGCGGATATATTATGGAAGTGATACCAAAAGCAAAACATGGCTGCGGCTTAGCGTAGCTAGGCCTGGTTGGGCAAGCGAAAGCTTGTTGTGCTCTGTTGCTAAGCCGCGTTGTACTCATATAGACAACTCGTTTTGCATTCTTTGTGTGGTTTATTCACGGTGTGGTCTTACGGCAGAAAATACTGTTCCGTGGCCGCTGAAGTAGTTCAATGCCATTTCCATCCTAGCCCCAGAGTAAGCTCGGCCCATCGACTCTCTCTTAAACGCTAGCTCTATTACCCCAGGATTGTTACATCCGCGGGGTGGTCCGACGCAGCTTGCTGTTTCCGCCGCTGCGAACCCGTACACAACTTTAGCAAAGATAGGCCAGCGTCCTCATTCACTACTTCAATCGCGCGACCATGCGCAACGGCTGAGCAGCAGCAACTCATGCGCTAACCCGCTAACCGACGTGGCAGAGAGAGCTTGGAGAAAGCGGTGAGGCACGTGGATACGGCTAACAAGGTAGCGGTAGTCAGCCGAGGCAGCCATAGAGGCAGCAAGCTCTCACACACACACACACACACACACACACACACACACACACACACACACACACACACACACACACACACACACACACACACACACACACACACACACACACACACACACACACACACACGTACGGGCACACACCAACACATACACGCGCGCCACACATGCCCGCGCACAAACGCGCTCGAGCGCGGGAGCATACACATTGCGGCTGAGCGTGCCTAGTCGAGGTCTAGTCACGCGGTATCCGCTCGTCGCTTCAATGCCAAGTGGAGATACGTGGCGGAACCCCCTCTAGTAGGCCAGTAATGCTTTCGCTTTAATATTGAGCCTTCCCGGTACATTCATACCGTACCGTCCATATTTTCGTGTACACCAAGCGAACGAGAGGACCAGTAGAGCAGCGAGACTTAAGCAGATAGATAGATAGATAGATAGATAGATAGATAGATAGATAGATAGATAGATAGATAGATAGATAGATAGATAGATAGATAGATAGATAGATAGATAGATAGATAGATAGATAGATTTCATATCGTAATTTGCGCAAAGGTAAAACAGACAGCAAAGAAGGACGACAAACGACACAGGCGCTACTAACTAACCGATTTATTGAAGGTGAAAACACCGCTTTTATACAACCAGAGATCTGCGCAGGCGCACCACAACAAGGAACTTTGAATAAAGGCAAGCAGAAAGTTATCACACCAAGCGCGATAGGAATTTCATTTCAGCATTATGTAATACGACAGAGGTATCACTAACACATTTTTGATCGGCTATTCTGAAAAGGATGGCTCCAAGTTTTCACGGGCTGTTTTATGCGTAACACCAACTGCACAGGTTGTGAACCACGTTTCCGTGGCGTGAGAAAACTAGACACAAGTAAGCATAAATGAGCCCGTGATACCTTGGAGGCATTCTTTATCAGAAAAGCAGGTAAAAAATTTGTTAGGGGTACCTCTGTTGTCTGACATGAAATTCCTATCGCGCCTGGTGTGATAACTTTCTGCTTGCCTTTATTCAAATTTCCTTGTTGTGGTACGCCTGCGCAGATCTCTGGTTGTATAAAAGCGGTGTTTTCCACCTTCAGTAACTCAGTTGTTAGCAGCGCCCGTGTTGTTTGTGGTCCTTCTTTGCTATCTGTGTTACCTTTGCGCGAATTACGATGAATGTGAAGTCTGAACACCAACTAGCCCAGCAATTAACTCTTTTATAGATAGATAGATAGATAGATAGATAGATAGATAGATAGATAGATAGATAGATAGATAGATAGATAGATAGATAGATAGATAGATAGATAGATATTGTAAAAGTGAAATGTGCTCCTTAAAAATCCGTTCGTAATTTATAGTCTCCTCAGAAAGAAATGGGGCGTCTTGGAAGACCGCGATGACTGGCTTAGACCAATCACAACCTTGGGCTCTCCAGCAAGCCTGGGAGGCGTCCTGGAGAGAGGAGGTTCTTCCAACCGAGACTTGTGTGGCCTACGCCCATGTCACCTTCTACCGAATTATAAAGTTGAAGCGGTGACTTTATTGCAATGCTCTAGCACACAGAGCTACGTGGTCGTAGCTTTGTTCTCATTAGCAGTTACGATTCATCACTCAATTATGCTCCGCCTCGCAACGTGTTGGCAGCACCCTAGAAGGCAGGTAAAGCTGCCTTGTTTAATCTTGATCCGTTCAAAAGGCCTTGAACATATAGTTTAGCAATCAATAGAACTGTTTTAAACGCGTAGCGCTTTTGGGGCTCGCTTTGTCCACAGCCGTCTCCTCCTCCGACGTGCTTCTGCTTCCGGGTGGTATCCGCGACGTTCCAGAAAGACCGCCACCCCTTCGCCGAGCGCACGACTTCTCCTCCAACGACATTTCTTCGACGCCCTAAAACCCCTTAAATTTCCCACTCTTTCTAAGCGAAAAAAAAATATTTAGGGATTTCATATTCGTCTACCTTGCTAATTTGTGGTCTCATCGCAACTACGTAAACGGCGGTTCGTTCTTCTGTGTTCAAAGGACCAGCAGACGGAAAGCTCGCCGCCGGCGATGCCACGCGGGCTTGATTTTTATGTTGGTATATGTAAGAAATGCTCGAGAAAACGGACTTACAAAGGAATGTTCATGAACCACGGGTTAATAGTACGAGGAGCACTTGTTTATTAGCCTGTACAAACAATACAATCATGATGTTCTGAACATCATAATGTAAACTAGAGCGTTTGCTGTATACTAGGCGGAACACCGTGAACTAAGATTTGGAAGCGTTGTTAATTTATTTCAGGCATTCAACATGTCTTCAGTGTATTGGTTTTACGGTCTCAGTTACAAAGCCCCTGGATATGAAACTGAAGCGTGTTCATTTTTACGTATAGAAGAACTTACATTGGAGAGAATGAACTTCAGCGCAAGTTTTCAACTGAATGGCAAAGGGCAAGTATTGCCAAATTCTCTTCCGTTGCGAAATTACGGATTACATGTCTGTGGCAATCCAAATACAACCAACCATATATCAAAGTTCTTGCGCTTTATGGGCAGTGTTATCTTTTGCCTAAAGCATACCCCATGACACGGCATTGCGTGATTTTGGCGGAAACATGTAACGTGACCTTGCCTTCCGTGATCTTAACAGAAAGAAGTGACGTGATATGGAGTTAAAGAATGTTGGCGGGGACATACCACGTGACATTCGGCTACGTGATTTTGGTGGGAGCACCCACCATACTCAGAGCGCCTTTCATGTAGCGGTGTACCGCACACGCTAAAGTTTCTTAAATGGACTGGGTCCCGCTCGGAAAATTTAAGATTGTGATAAAAATGGGCAGATCGTGCGTCACATTTACGGGAACGAGCACGCTTTCACCCCACAAAAAAGAAATTATAGCTTTAGTTTTCTCTGAAAGTGGTGCAAAATACACCGCTAGCGACACCCAACAGCGTGTTTGTCAATTTCCAGCAGTACTAGAACCAGCCCACGCAGGCATACATATTCTACTGAAAAAACACCTATATATGTCTTACAAGCGTAGTTAACCCTATGAGACACCTTTTCATAGCATGCAAGAGAAATTCGTTCGATTTTTCGCTGCTTTCGAGATAGCTCAGGTGGCGCTGCCTTCGAAGTCGTCTGCCTGCACAGGCACCTAGTACTGCGCTTGTCGTGCATGCGGCGTTGCTAGTGCGAGGCGCACCCCGGCGCGCCGACTTTCCCTCGCCTCCCCTCCTCGTCACCTCTGAAATATAGCGACCTTGGAACAGGTTCCCGTTGAGAAGGAGCCTCCCGCGCCAGAAAGGGTTGCCAGGAAGACGACGACGCATCGTGCGCGGTGACTATTGTTGCCGGCATTTGTACACGTAAGAAAGGAGCCACTGCGTAGATAAAAGATATTAAAAAATGTGTTCTAATAATTTTTACTCAGTCCCTTCTGCGTACCACCGACCCGGCACAGCAACGGCGGGTAATCTCACGCGCATCGGAGGCCGCGGCGTCCCAAGGCATTCCCGCTGACCTCCTCTAAGCAGCGTAACCGATCTCTGGGTCGGTCCCCTCTTTTGGGTGAAATAAGGTTTTGATCATCATCATCATCATCATCGATTTGTGACAGAGTGCGCAACCTTTGCTATTTTTGCGTGTCGCTGTGGATGATGTGACTCTGTCCCGTATATTTGCTGCTCGCCTGTAGGCTACACAAGGCGGTTCTGAACCGACTTGCCGCGTATTCTCGCTCTGTAATAGGATGCTGTGATGTCTCCGCCAAATGCAATTAATGTTAAGTGCAGGAGATGAGTACGTTAGTATGAGACTGATATGCTTGTTTGATTTGACATGAGTGGTTTTCGAATGAGTTCACCACGTTCTTGTTGCTCGGCTTTTCTGATGGTATCCTCAACGACCGACGACCGATACCTTTGGCGCTGCAGGTCCACTTGGAGCTGGTAGCAGTTGGACGCGAAATCTTCTTCTTTAGAGAATATTCTTATAAAGCGGTGAGCCTGGCTGTATGGGACGGAGGTCTTGCAGTGTTTTTTATGGCTGCTGTGGAAGTGCAAGTAATGGTGCCTATTGGTTGGCTTTTTGTATACAGCGGGTAAAAATCTCGTTGTTGATTAAGGTAATTGTCGTATCTGAGAAATTTACTTGCGAGGCCGAATATGTAGAATAAAATGAGATATTTTTACGAATATTGTTCGACATGAATTTGAACAGTTCAGCTCCCCCGTGAGGCCAAATTAGAAATAGAAAATGTTCATCGATGATGTATTCCTAATTTGTCCTCACGAGGGAGCTGAACTGTTAAAATTCATGTAACAGAGGCAGACCGTCCAAAAACGTCCTTAGTTACACCTGACGGTTTTTTTTTTAATTTACCGTCATGCTATTTTGATTGTGTAATGCGCCTGCCACATTTGAAAGAATGATGGATACCATTTTGCGAGGCCTCAATTGGCAAATATGCCTGCGTTACTTAGACGACATCGTTATCTTTTCGCCGGAATTTCCTTCTCACGTAATTTGACTCGCAAGCGTCTTCAAATGCATCGCGAATGCAGGCCTCGAGCTGAACTCGAAGCTTCAAGTGTTGCTTGGCCGAACGACAGCTAGTCATCCTCGGCCATGTTGTTTCGAAAGAAGGTGTACTCCCAGACCCGGCGAAACTACAAGCTGTCACCGAGTTTCCACGACTAAGGACCTTGAAAGAACTACGCGGCTTCATCGCATTATCAACTTACTCCCGCTGTTTCATCCGCAACTTCGCTACCATAATCGCACCTTTATAGGGACCCTGAAATGGTTTCGACGATTTTGTGAAAACATGGTCATCCGGTAGAGCGAGTCAGTAGGATCATTAGAGGACATATTTCAGAGCTCTGCATAAAGTGTGTAATTTACAATAAGGCTTTGAACATGCGCATCGCAAAATATCGCAGCGGCTCATCGAAATGCGTTTTCAAACGCCCGCGCCTATCGAATGATGGAATGGGAGGCCACTGATTGGCCCCCTAACAAGCGCTCCTTCGTTTCAGCCAACTAGAGTTACTGTATATGCTCCCTACGGGAGCAGAGTTGCGCATAGGTCCGCCATCTTGCACGTCCATTCGCGTTAAGCGGCAAGGCCGCTCCTCTCGAATGTAGGAGACGGCGCGGTTCAGCAGAGGCGTGCGCTTTCTCGCTCGTTCATTCCGCGTCGCTGGCCGAAAGACTTTCGCTTCCAAAAATGAAAAAAAAAAAGGTGATTCGAACAATCAATTTACCAATTTAGACATAAGGGGTTATAAACTGTTCGATGGCCCTCACTATCGGCAGAAGCGTTTTTAATTTTTGTAAACATCAAATGAAAACACTATTCTGGACAAAATGTATAAGCTGAACAAATCTCTCTTTTCACGTCGTACGTGACGCAAGGCTTTAAAATACAAAATAGGTACACTGAAAAACGATGAGCGCAGATAACACAAGTAAAAAAGATTACCTTCACGGCGAAGCTTTGCACATCCATAGGTATATCCGGCGTAATGGAAACTGGATATGGCTTACAAAATTTAATGCTGCGTAGCAGTCTGTGCTAGATTTATACAAAGTGAATCCTTATGCATGTTCAAACGCGCACGTTTTTGTTCTTGGAGGTACGATTTTTGTCGCCGGCTAGCCAGCTGTTTCAAGCGGGCATGAAGTCCTACTTATCCTGAACGTTTACGATTTCACTTTCACAAAAATATTACTAATGAGAGTTATCATTGCTCCATATAAACATATATTATGCGAGGCGTATGTAGGGATGTGCATTCCAAAACGTACTGCTAAGCTGAAATAAATATTGGGTCGCATCGAGCTGCCGACCTAACCCGCTGGGCCAATTCCGACGACCGACCACGACCATTTAATCATTTTGCTTCGAGTGGCACTTCCTTTTTTTTAGCACATGTTTGAGAAAATGGTTTCCAGCAAAATTGAACCACACATCACGCTGCTACAGCCAACGTTATTAGATCACAGCTGAGCCAAATGAGCTATGCCTGAACGTCGAAAGATGGCCTCCGCGATCGGCAGCTGCCGTCGTCGATTGCCGACGCCACGGTCGAACATCGCACAGCGGTGGCGCGGCGGAGGGTAGCGGCCATGGTGGCGTGGCGGGCGTCAGCGCACGCGCTGCCGTGAAGTTGGCTTTCCCTAAAAAGGACGCATTTTGCGCACGTGAGCGCTCTAGGCGAATGGGGGGCGCGAGCGGCGAGTTCTGTCAGAGACGCAACTCTGTTTCCCAAGGGGAATATATACACTAACTCTACAGCCAACAGTATCATCGCGCCATCTGGCGGCACACACACGAGTCGCCGGCGCTCTATTACAGAGGCTAGCACTGCCGAGGCCGGCGACCTTAGTAAAGATGTCGGAGCGCTATGTCGCTGCGGAGGGCTCGACAGGGCGGCTGACGCGGGAAGCGCAGTCATCGCTAGCGCGCACTCCGCAGCTGATCGAGTTGAGGAACAGCAGTGGTAAGGAGCAAGGGGACAGAAATAAGCCCATAGCTGCCTTAGCGCATGGTGCTTCGCTTTATTTATGGCGTGAATTACTTCACAACTGTGTTGCCTAATCAGTGACGCAATGTAAAAAAAAAACGTTTCAGGGACCCATTAACGGAACTTCTTCATGGCGACCACAATTTTCGGCATAGTCTGAAAAATGCGACGTTGCATTCGCAACGCTGCGTTGTCTCTTGACTATTCCTCCAGTCCTGTGCCATTTCGACCCCAGGGCCCAGCAGAAATACACAAGACGCCAGCGGCGTCGGCCTTGGCGCCGTTCTCGCTCAAAGAAAGGCTGGCTATGGTGAGTACATCGTCGCCTTCGCCAGCTGTGCGTTCACGAAAGCTGGAACAAATTACTCTTTAACAGAAACAGCATGCCTGGCTATAATTTGAGCTATAACCAAGTCCTGTCCTTACCTCTATGGCCGCCCATTCGACGCAATAACTGATCACCATTCGCTGTGCTGGCAGTCGTCTTTAAAGGAGCCTTCCGGTTGTCTTGTTCGAAGGGCGCTTCGACTGCAGGAGCACAACATTTGAGTGCTGTACCACTCTGGTCGGAAACGCACCGACGCGGATGCCATCTCGCGATGTCCACTTCCAAACGAGATTAACGCTCTGCAGACCCTGTTGTCCGAGTTCTCCCTATCTTCCATGGACACACTTCTGGAGAAGAAGAAAAACCCATGGATTGTCTCAATGCTGAATTTCTTCGCAACCCAATCAATACCTACTGCCCATCCCGTGTCATGTCGCCAAGCCAACCACTTCGCTGTTAGCGACGGGCCACTGTATCTTCGTAACTACCTGCCGGACGGCCAGGAGTGGTTGCTTTTGATCCCTAGGTACCTCCGTTCGAATACTTGTACGGCGTTTCACGACGACCCAGTGTGCGCACGCAGGCGTACTGAAAACATACGCGCGCCTACGACTTCGATACTACTGGCACGGGATGTATCGATTCATCCGTCGTTATATACGCTCCTGCTTCGCTTGCCAACGCCGCAAGGATGCCTCTCGTCGTTCAGCCGCCCTATTCCAACCATTTCCTTGCTCAGGACGTGCTTTTGATCGCGTAGGCATCGATATTTATGGCGCTCTCCCGACATCATCAGACGGTAAGCGCTGGGTAATCGTGGCGATCGACCATCTGACACGCTATGCAGAAACATCCGCTTTACCCAGCGCTTCTGCACGTGACGTTGCCTGGTTCCTCCCGCGCCACGTCATCCTTCGCCATGGAGATCCCAGAGAATTACTGAGTGACGGGGGCCGTGTCTTCCTCTCTGACGTCATCGAAACTCTTCTCAACGACTGTCGGATAATTCAGCGCACCACTACCGCATATCACCCGCAGACTAACGGTATGACAGAGGGCTTTAACCTCACTCTTGATGACATAATGACCATGTACATCACATCTGACCAAAGCAAATAGGGTCAAGTTCTACCGCTTCTCACGTACGCTTACAACACAGCCACCCAGGCCACCACAGGATTTTCGTCCTTGTTTCTCCTTTATGGACGCGAGCTTCCTCCACAATGGATACCATTTTTCCGTACCGGCCCGACACCATGGAAACCACTACCCTATCCGAAGCTGCTTCACACGCCGAAGAGTGTCGGAAGCTATCCCGTATATTTACGTCGTAAGATCAGCAGCGCCAGAAGCACCATCGCGATACTTCCGCAGCTCCTGTATCCTATGCTCCTTGCTCGCTAGTGTGGCTCTAGCTTCCAGCCACGAGCGCTGGAGAGTCACAAAAACTCGCCTCAAAGTACCAGGGCCCCAATCGCGTGATTAGCCAAATCTCTCCGGTTAACTATATCGTGGAGCCCCTTGACCCACCCTCGGATAAGCGCCGTCGAGGGTGCGGAATTGTGCGCTTTGAGCATCTGAAGCCTTACTACGATCCAGCTGATGATGATGATGATGATGATGACGATGATTGTGGTTCGGTTAGGAAAGGACGCTAATTTCTGCAGCCCATGTAGGGAGCACGGCTAAGCGTCCGTGGGGGTGGGGGAAAGGGAGTGAAAGAGATAGAGAGAAAGGCCGTGGTGGAGGGTTCCGGAAATTTAGACCACCTGGGGTTCTTTAACGTGCACTGACAACGCACAGTACGCGGGCCTCTGGCATTTTCGCCTCCATCGAAAATGCGACCGCCGTGTCTTAGCCGTAGGTCGCCGCGACGGCTTCCTTTTCTGCGGGTGAGATAAGTATACTGTAAATGAAGGGGCAGTGGACATATGGCTTGCAAGAACCACGAGTGAGAAAAACTGGCGTTCGGTGCTCGATATGCTGTAGTAGTCGCTGCTCTGCTACGCTCTGATATATATATATATATATATATATATATATATAGGAAGGGGAGGCAGGTTACCCATAAATAGACTTCTTCTTTGCTACCCTGCAAGAGAGGATTGGCAAAGCGAAATAACGATGGATAGCAGAGGGGAAACAAAAAGAAAAATAGGGGTAGGCGAGGAGGGTGTACCAGGTGCACCACAGTTTTTCTAACAAGCCAGTGCCGCGAAAAAAACGTCAAAGCTTTGAACGACTTTCGATGCAAGGTGGATTCTGAGTGGCATTCTAATAATAATCTGTTCCCACAGTGCCCTGTTATAAAAAGGTGTCCGCGCCGCTAGTGACAGTCCTCCTTAGGGATCTTCGGTGCTCTAAAATTGCACCATAGCGCCTATGAAGGCGTTCGGGTCCGCGTTATGATGCGCCCCCTGGAGGACGTATGCGCGGGCGCTTCTTCCCTGTGACAACTTCTTGGCATTATGTCCCCGTAATGGAGCGTCCTAAAAATTTGCCGCCTTAAATTTGCAGATGGCCACACTGAAAGCACCTCTGCTGCTGTATCTTGTGCACGCTTCTTGCGAATCCGTCAAATTTTCTGTAGTGGCTTCTTCGCGCCAGTGCGCGATGGCGAGCGGGACTGCGGCTTCCATAGCCTCGAGGATCTTGCAGCCTTTGGCTGAAGCGCGATTGACTTTTCAGAGCTCGTGATCAACTACGCTGGCTAGTGCCCCGAACGTTGTCGTGCTCGTGCGTTTTAAGGCCCAACCGCATGCACGCGATTTTCGAGCGACAGCGACAAGCGACAGCGACAAATGAGCTCCGTCGCGCTGTCGCGTCGCGGCGGCTGCAACCACATGTTGGCGACAAAGTGCCATTGTTGCTAGATTGAAAACTATCGCGTGCACGCACGTAAATTGCAAAGAAAGAATTTAAAACTAGATAAATGACCAGATGATAAATTTATTACTGCCTTTTTTGTGAGAAAAAAGACATAAAAGTGTTCGGCGACTCCCTTTTTTTCGCAATCTTTTGTTTAACCGCGACAGTAGTACCTGCAGTGACCTCGAG
Organism: Hyalomma asiaticum; assembly: GCA_013339685.2. Classification (NCBI taxonomy): domain Eukaryota; kingdom Metazoa; phylum Arthropoda; class Arachnida; order Ixodida; family Ixodidae; genus Hyalomma; species Hyalomma asiaticum. The sequence continues at coordinate 81,591,575 of CM023483.1, forward strand.
GGGGCCCCCGGATGCTACGTCGCTACGCTACGACGCACTTTGGAAACTGCGTCGTAGATGTTTGACTGCGCATCCCATCGCTGTTGCGATACGACGCCACGCTACTTTGAGTAGCTGGGACTTGTAGTGTGGGCTCGACATGTCCCATATAGCGTTTTCTTTTTTAACTTCGTCGATGAGACGCTCGTTGAAGTCGTGCTTCTCGAGGTTCGACATGGCTGCCTCGGACAGAGTAGGCCTACCTCGCACAACGACGTTGTTGACATTGCAGTAAGCTACCACCATTGCAGTAAGCTACCACCGAAGCATCAAAACAAGCCGTCGATAACAAGATTAACGACAAAATACGGCCGCTGCCTCACTCTCCGCGTGAGATGTGGCTCTAAAGAAGGTAGTCTATACCTTGCAGTCAAATAACGCGCGGATAACAATTAAGGCGGCACCCGTTCGTCCCTCGTCGTAGTCGTAGTGCGTAACCAGTCTTACGCTTTGACCTCCAAGGTGGTGCCGGTGGGAGATTTCTCCTGTGCGTTGTTGAACAATAAAAAATTCACAGCGTGCGCGTTAACTAAAAGCCGAATTCTTCTGTCTCTCATTCCCCATTAGCAGCCATTGGCATGTTCCATTAGGAAACGTTAGTAGAAGTAGCAGTGTAAGTGTTAGCTAAAAGCCGACTTCTTCTGTCTCTCATTCCCATTAGCAGCCATTGTTTACCTCCAAGGTAGTGTCTGGTGAGATTTCTCCTGTGCCCCGGCACTGCCCCGGCAAACGCGAAGACAACGTTGGCGCAGGCAGCGTCTCCTAGCGAGTTTCTTGATTGAGAAATACCGACTGCTCGCGTTGGAGAAGCGTTCAAAGGCAAAACCCATCTGCAACCAGTGCAAGAACCACTTAGCTTACATTTCACCGACCACAAAGCGGTCATAATGAAAGGACAACCGAAACCAGCAATAAAAGTTTGATAAAACATTTAATCAATCGTTTCACGTCAATTTTATCGGGCGAATTAGCGGAAGAAATTTCACGGTTTAACCGATGATTACTTCCAGGAGCTTCGCCCAATCTCATCATCATTCACCTCGTGGATCTGCCGTCAATTTTTTTTGTAGGGTTGTATGGGAGTGTAATGGAATTGCTCCAGGTTTGGGCCCAGGAACACTCACCAAGAAACGCTGTCGATGCCTGACCACACACACACAACACGGAATATATATTACACTGTAAATACCCACACAACTTCCGGCTAGCCACACAGATAATGCGCCACTAAAGAAATGTAAATGTAGTCCTACGGCAGCCGTTATCACGTCTCTTAGGAAAATGGTTTCTCGCCCTGCTTTTCCTGGTGTGTCGTCGTTGGCGCGTCCAGGCCGAGGTGCACTGCGATGAGTCTGTCGTCGGTGAGGTGCCGGCAGTGTGGGTCAACCCACGGGACTGTTGGACCGCATGACGGCCCTTACGCCGGAACGACAGCAGCCGGTAGGGCGCGGTAGCCACACAGCATCTCCAGCTGCTGTGTTGACGACAGGGTGGATGAAGTGACAGCGCCTGTAGCAAGGCTGGTCGCCGCAGTGGCTGGGAACGCGCCCACGTCGTCTGGCACCCTGGGCCGGTCGCCCATCACGGAACACAGGCCCTTGAGGTTGCTTGCACCGGTTCCTCAACTCGCCTGGCTCCCTGGACCCGTTGCCCAGGAGGAACGCAGCTTCTTGGCGATGCAATACGCTGTAGCGGTCGGTCTCACATTCTCTAGACCGGACGTCCAGCGAGAAACAGCTGGCTTCCAAGCCGCGCCGCACGAACCACCGCACGCACCGCACGCACCACGCACCGCACGAGCACACTTCATCGTCATCGCCCCCGCACGGCGATCACTCATCTGTTTAAATTTCGCGCCTCTATCATGACAGAGAGACTGCCTGTACTAGCTTACATGTGCTTCTTCCTTCGTCCCTCCTCTCCTGTTTCAGGCTCTAGCGATATTTTTCGTGATCAGCGCTGTGGTGTTCGCGGGCTCTCCGATTGTAGAGCTCAGGCAACGGCTACTTTGTGTAACCGTTGCCTGGATTCTGGCGAATCTGCCATTGGAATTCACCAATACTCAGGAAAGCTTAAACGTAGTTCTGTGCTCTGTAAACGTAACTTAGGTTGTTGAGACCTTCGAGTGCAGCCCTGTGATTGACGTTGTTGAAGGCCGCCTTAAGATGAAGCCCGACCAAGATGTTTTCTTCATATTTCGGTATGGTTGTGAGCACCTCAACCTTGATCTGCAAGAGGAAGTCTTGTGTTGAGAGGTATTTTTGAAATCCAATCATACATTGGCGGTGGGAGCTCACTGTCCTCCAGGTATGTCTCCATTTATTGAAGCAGGATTATCTCATAGACAGTTTCGAAGCATGACTTCAGCGAAATGGGTCTGAGATTTGCGAGACGGGGTTTATTAGTGCACTTCGTAATCGTAAATATTTCCGCATGTCTCCAGTCGTCCGGGATGGTCTCCCGTTGCAAGTGTTCCTCGACGAAATATGTGAATCTTTTGATCGACCCTTCGTCAAGGTTTCTCATCATGGAATTGGTGATACCATCCTTGCATGGTGTGATGTTCCATGTAGTTGATATCATGGCTTGTGTCACATGCTTTGCGATAAATGGTTCATCTAAAGCAAGGTTTTTTTCACTCGTGTATGTCAACCTGCAGTCAACTTCCGTTCTTACTACACGCGACGTTGTTTCGGTTATGTAGCGTCATTTATTAACCAGCACCTTTCGAGCGACACTTCGGGAGTGCACTCTAAACCAAAATGGACGAACATGGGGCATGCTGTTCGTCATTTCCGGGAGTAAGCGGGCTGCCACAGATTTTGAACCAATTTTGGAGTAACTGCGACACTGACAGCAGACGCTCAAGTTTTTACTCCCCTGCAGTTCCCCACTCGATAGGTTAAAAGTTGCCCTCGACAGAGCACTCCAGACAGACTAACTGTTAAACCATTCAAACCAACCGGAAAAAATAAAAATAGAGGCTTCCTATTGCGATCACATTTTCACTCGATTTATCAGGATTTGTATCACACATACACACTTTATCAGCATTTAATATCGCATATACAGACTCCCATGAATTCAAAGAAACATCACACACGTACACACACACACGCGCGCAGGCATATCACAGTAATGCATCACAAAGACAACTCACCTCACGCTACCGTACACCGACGATCAGGTATATATACCCGCACACATTGACCTCACATGCAGTGCGGGTGGTAAGTTCCTGTTCAGCGTAATTACAAAATAAATATTCCCAGAATAGCTGTGAGTTTAGCGTCGGCTCTTAGATAATCCCGAACCACACAGATCTGTTAAACTAAACCCGTCATACCGCCAGCGCCTTTTTAACTAGCGAATTCCAACTAGTAGCTAGCACCTCGTCGACTGAAGTGAACGCGCGTTCGCAATGCCGTGCTAGAGGTCATAAAACGCCCCTGAGCACACACAAGTAGAGTAATGGCAAACGTTCAACCACGGCGGCGAAGAAACGGGATGCATATCATGCAAACGGGTTGCCCTGCCGGTATACCTTCTTGCCGAAGTCACCCCAGGCCTTTTCAGCAGCGCACGGCTGTATACAACAATCACCGGAGCTCACAAAATACGCAATCCTGTGTTATTTTTACGGTAGTTATTCTACACACAAATGAAGAACAGGTATCATCGTCAGCTTCGCAGCTAAGATGTGGTGTACGTATACCCCAGTCACTACGAACGACACGGCTCGCGGTCACGGTGCAACGTAGTCGCAGCACTACGCCGGCGGGCGCGTATTGGTTCTGTTTGCCACGTATTGGCGATCGCCTTCGCACTAGCTGCTTGACAGTGGTCGTCGCACGAGGAGAAAGACACAATTTGAACTGCACTTTATTCCACGATGCAGGCGAAATAAAAACCGATATACAGGGCGTTCCACGTAAACGTAATGTAATTTTTTAAACTTAATGTTAGTTTTTAAAAGTGACAGAGCGTGCTAGCGAGTTGCAACAAACTCGGCCGTGTTAAGGATCAAGTCTCCTAGTGTTAAGAGTTTGTTTATTCTTCATGATCAATAATTAGAATAAACTAATTAACGAACTTTTTATTTGTTCGCTTCAGCAAGAAACTGTCAATACAACAATTTCATATTTGCGTACGCCCAATTCCTTCACATTGTCAATGCGAAAGTTTTAGATCAAATAAAAAGAAATTCCCTTAAGCAGCACTGATGAGTCTTTTGATATGTACCGTTAAAGAAAGCCCACGAAATGTAAAAGTAACCACGTGACAGTGCCACTAATTCGGCGCAAAAAACTATACGTGCGCTTGTACCTGCAGCGCTGTAGCAATCAGACGCACAGTGCGAGTGGCGACAAAAGTGCATTGCGCTCCGTAGTGACGTTGCATAAATATTCTTAAATACATGGGACTGTACACCGCAAAAAATTATTAATCTCTGCGATTTGTCGAATGAAGCCCGCGCACGCGCAAACACACATCTTGCGGCCACCGCAAACGCCAAGCGTGTCTCGGACAGCGCTGCAAAGACACGCGGACGTTGTTCCCTGATCGGCTGTCTGCTGGAAGCGCTGAATAGACCGATCTCACCGCGTGCTCTGCGCATGCGGGAGTTTCCAGGGGCGGCGCCGCCGCCATCTTAGTTGTAGTTCTCAAAGCACAGCTGCTACGGCTGTGCGTGCTGCATGCTATAAGTTTACTGGCGTTTTTCAAGTATCCTTGGCGTGGACGACGATTGAACGCGGCAGAAGACGATGTCCGAAGTTCCTGTAACCGTGCTTCATTTAAATTTGTCACGCGATATGTAGCGCTGTTAGAGAAGAAAAAAGAAAAAAAAAAGGTTGGAATATAAACATGCGACCTGGTCACGATCTCGTCGTTAGTCCGTGCGCCCGTGTCGCTTCGAATTGCTGTTACTCGTATATTCGCTGAATTATTCGCAATAAAAAAAAGCAAGTAAAGACGTCTCAGATCACGTATCGTAGAGAGATAGAACGCCAAGAGCGCGGAATGGTGAAAAGTGAAGACTCAGTCGAAGGAACAATTTGCGCTTGTTTCTCACGAGGCCATACTCGACGCCCTTGAGTCCGTTGGTCTTGGTGGCCGAGCGTACCGCTGGATTCGTGCCTACCTACAGATGAGGTCCTTCTTTGTGCAAACCGACGATGGGCCGACATCTCTGCACTACACACACCGTGGAGTTCCTCAAGGGGGCGTCTTGAGTCCCACATTATTCAATTTGGTTATGATTGGTCTCGTGGAACGCATACCAGGTTGTGTACAGATATCGATTTATGCTGACGACATCTGTGTTTGGACGTCAGGCGTAACACGTCCTCAGATACGTGCGAGGCTCCAAAAAGCCGCGACTTCGATATCGACATACCTCAATGAACAAGGTCTTGAAATTTCGCCTGCAAAATCGGCGCTGGTCGCTTTCACGCGAAAGCCAATGACAGCATATGCCATATCTATTAAGGGACAAAATATTTGTTACGCTAGGACGCACAGGTTCCTGGGAGTAACCATCGATCGGGACCTCTGCTGGAGTCCCCATGTGGCCGGTCTCAAGAAGCGCCTAACGGCCACCTCACAAGTTTTCCACTTCCTCGGAGGGAAAACGTGGGGTACGTCAGTGAACGCCATGTTACACCTATACCGGACGCTCTTTCTCGGGTACTTGAGATACAGCTTACCGGTGCTGACTGATACCTGTAAAAGTAACCTACGCACACTCGAGAGCGCGCAGGGCCAGGCACTCAAAATCTGCCTCGGATTGCCACGCTGCACCTCAACAGCGGAAACTATAGCGATTGCCAAAGAACTTCCTGCCACCACCCACATCACTTTGGAGGTGCTTCGGACACACATTCGACACCTTGCTCGTGCTCCTGCCCACCACCTCGCCTCGCTTCCAGAAGACCGACCCGGTGCCTCTTTTTGTAAGAGGCTATCGGCATACCGCGAGTGCCTCCCAAAAAATTATACTCCTGCTGAGAGACTTCCGACGCCTCCTTGGTGTTTGGCCCGTCCAAAGGTCCGGCTGACAGTGCCAGGGATTCGGACGAAAGCGGAACTCTCACCGCCGGCCTTAAAGCAGCTGTCTTTGCTAATGCTACATAAGGACTACAGGAATCATCTTCAGGTTTACACTGATGGCTCAACAACAGCAGGCAGATCTGCAGGAGCTGTGACCTTCCCTGCCAAAGCAGTAGATGTACTGTTCAAGACGTCTCATGGCACAACATCGACTGCCGTGGAGCTTGCGGCACTACGCACCGCACTTTGCGTGATCGATGGGGAGCCACCACAGAAATGGGCCATCTTTACAGATTCCAAGTCAGCCCTTCAGTGCCTTTTATCGGTCTTACGTAGCGGGCCGCAAGACCAATTAGTGCTTCAAACACGACAGCTCTATCACCAATTAACTGACAAAGGACATGACATCACGTTTCAGTGGCTACCAGGCCACTCAGGAATAATCGGGAACGAGCACGCAGATCATGCTGCGAAACGTGCCCACGAAATTGGAGTGCCGCAAGCCATCCCACTGTCAAGAACGGATGCAGCAAGAAAACTACGCTCACTTGCGCGTGATATGACGACAGCGCAGTGGAACACTCCTGGCCTTCTACATACCCGTCTACACCGCCTCGACCCATCACTGCAACTTCGAGTTCCGCATGGGCTTACCCGCTGTGAAACGACCGTACTTTGCCGCCTGTGGCTAGGAACGTCATTCACGAGAAGTTTCGGCTATCGCATTGGACTGGAAGACAGTGCTGCCTGTGTTCACTGCGGCAGCGAGGAAACGATTGCACACGTCCTCTGCGATTGCCCTGGGTACTGCTCCCAGCGACAGACTCTCGCCGCAGACTTATCACGCCTTGATGGTCAACCGCTGTCCGAGCAAACCATATTGGAATGCCGGAACGATAGTGTCTCGCAGCGGAAAGCCACGAAGGCTGTGCTCAAGTTTTTGCGCGCAACGGGCCTCATGAACCGTCTCTGACACATGCCGTGCTTGTGTGTGTGCGCGAGTTGACCTCTCTCTTTCTCGCTTTCTTCTTTTCTTCCATTCCTTTCCTGTCTCCCTTCACCCCTTCCCCAGTGCAGGGTAGCAAACTGGATATCTTCCTTGCGGTTAACCTCCCTGCCTTCCGCCCATCATCTCTCTCTCTCTCTCTTTGCGCTTGTTTTGTCAAAGCAAAACTTCACATGCACAGTGTGGTGTTAGTACCGGGCTTCGACCACAGTGATGCGCTAGATGCGAATGGGTGGAAAACGATCGCGATGAAGAGGTTAAAGGCGCGTCCACCTTATAAGGTGGACGATCGATGACCTGCCGGTGGACGTAACGATGACCTGCCCGCACACTGTTAGTGAAAGCTGCTGCTAATATCGCGAACGACAAGCAGTTCCTTCTGCATAAAGCACGGATGAGTCGGTGAGTAACTTTGGCGACAGGTGCAAAACGACGAAAAAGCGGCAGCCCGCTCTGCCCGCCGCCCTCACACCCGAAGGCTCGGCGCCGATGTCGTCGCTAGGCCTTACCGCTTCAAAACTGCATCGACATAAACTCAGTAGGCGTATGACCCTATGCAGGCCTCTCGCACACATAGGATGACACGTTTTGGCGCTGGTATTTATTCTTTAACTTGTGCTCGCAATAAAATCGCACATTGAAAACCAAAACACCGGCGACACCGATGGTTGCTATTGATGCCGGCGTGGCGTATCAATAGGAACAAGCCCTGCGAAGCCCTGCGCAGCGTGAAGTATCCCTTCTGAAAAAATCCATATGCAGCGTTACGGAAAACATACGGATTCCGTACAAAATTTACGGAAATGACACGGAACACATGCGGCCATATACGGAAGCCTACGGAACTGATACGGAGCATACGGAAGAAAGCGTATGGAGCATAAGGAATTCCGTTTCGCCATAAGAATACATTTTACGGAATGAACTGCTTCCGTATCCCTTATATGGGCACACCATACGGCGATACGGAGCATACGGAAGGCATGACATATGACGAACGGAATGTGAACGGACAAAGTGATAGATGATGCGGAAGCGCATAGGTTGATGACACACATGTGGAAAAAGTACGGAAGGACGATGCGGAGGCCTCACAAGCAAATGGAAGCAGCTATAAGGAATTAGAAGAACTTGCGTGAATGATACGGATACGGAGATACGGATACGGAGACACGGATACGGAGGTACGGATACGGAGATACGGATACGGAGATACGGATACGGAGATGCAGAATGATACAGAAACTGCAAGAGAAGGAAGTACAATATTGAATACTGTTTACTCTGACGTGTGTACACATCGCGGGCACTTAGCCTCTTTATCTTGGTAATCATCATCACATAGGTACAATTATATATCATAATATGTCAAGTACAATGCAATAGGAAAGCAACTTAAGGCGTGTTTCCTGTCTATGGGTCTGTATCAGAAATATCACACATAAAGAAATTCATCAAAAACATCTTCGTATTACATGCAAACTTATGCAAATTAAGTTAACAAAGACATAAACGATTTCATTCGAGTATGATCCATGACCTCAGTGTTATTTGGCATTGCAGCTCAGTGGCATCAGAAGGTCAGCGAGGTAAAGCGCATGTGTGGTGGTGCGTGTTGGTACTGTGTTGTCACATCGCAAGCTATGCCTTCTGAATGCCTATTGTACATATGTAGATTAAATTTGTTCTGTTTACCTTGTTTGCTCTGCTTTAGCGTGGCCTTTCACTTAATGGAACATTATTCTGCATATGTAAAACCATGAAGCAGGCGTGTGACAGCTGAATTATCATCAACCTCAAGTTCTATAGGCATAAAATTTCGCTGCACTTAATAGAGGATTCGCTAATTGGGATTCACTAAATAAAAAAAGCGCTCACATATATGGCGAGTTTTGTTTAACAGCTCTGTGCGGTTCAGGACTGTCTAAGAGCCAACGCTAACTGCACGGCTGTTCTGTGAATATTTATTTTGTAATTGCGCTGAACGGGAGCTTACCACCAGCACAACATGTTAGGTAATATGTGTGGGTATATATACCCGATCGTTGGTGTAGGGTTGCGTGAGGTTAGTCGTCTATGTGGTGCGTTACTTTCATATGCTTGCGTGTATGTTTGCGTGTGTACGTGTGTCATGTTCCTTCGATTTCATGGGAGTGTGTATATGTGATATTAAATGTTGATAAAGTGTGTATGTGTGATATAAATGCTGATAAATCGAGTGCAAATCTGATCGCAATGGAAAGCCTCCATTTTTCTTTTGTCTTCGGTTGGGCGGAAGTGGTTCAACAGTTCGTCTGCCTGCAATGCTCTACCGAGGGCAACTTTTAAACCATCCGAGTGGGAACTGCAGGGGAATAAAAATTTGAACCGCTGCTGTTAGCCTCGCAGTTACTCCAAAATTTTCGTACATTTTGGTTTAGAGTGTATATACGGAAATTGTATGGAGGTGGTACGAAGTATGGATGAACGGAAGTGATATGGACAGCAGTGTACGTAAGTAATGCGGAATGCGCATCTACGGATGTGATACGGAGCGTATATATGGAAGTGATGCGGAATACGTATGTACGGGTATCCGTTTTACCATAATGTAGTATGTACGGAAATGCTCTTTCCGTATATACGGAATTTTTCAGAAGGGATACGCTAAGCTGCCCTTGTACCAGATATTGCGTTGACGTTGACTCTTGACTGTTGCCCCGCCACGGTGGTCTAGTGGCTATGGAACTCGGCTGCTGACCCGAAGGTCGCGGGATCGAATCCCGGCCGCGGCGGCTGCATTTCGATGGAGGCGAAATGTTGAGGCCCGTGTGCTGTGCGACGTCAGTGCACGCTAAAAAACCCCAGGTGGTCTAAATTTCCGGAGCCCTCCACTACGGCGTCTCCCATAATCAGAGCTGGTTTTGGGACGTTAAACCCCACGAATCCATCAACTCTTGACTGTGGTTATCGCTCGCAAGAAGTTAAGCATTTTCTGGCGAGCACAATTTTGTCACGAACACAAACTCTATCCATTCCTACGCCGTTGGTGGAGATCGGCCGGCAAGGTGATCATGCACAAGCTATGAATCGTTGCTGTCACTGATCGGTCCGTCCGTGATGTGCCTGAGCTTTTAGACGCTCTAGGCATTGCTAAATCTTCACGCATAAAAAACACAAAGTTCACAAACACTGCTGAACAAGCCATGTGCCGTACGAGCCGGTCTCTCCGACGCACCAGTTCCTGCGGGAACTCGACATTCTTCGCGGACACGAGAAAAACCGAAGCGCTTTTGTTTCAGGCTGTTCTTTTAGCATCCCGGCACATGGGACGTCAATCCAACCATCACGACTCTTCGAAAGAAGGCCGAGAAAGCAAGTTAACGCCGTTCGCCGATGTACCAGTCATGCACTTGAGCGTACCGCGACCGGCGCGAGTACTACAAGTTCCGCCATGCGCTGCGGCAGTGGTGGCGCGGTGAAACAGCCCGGTGAGATCGTTCTATTAATGGCGCTATCACACGGTTATTTTTGTATATCGCGGGCTTTCTTTGACGGGTCATACAAGCAGACCTATTATTGGTATTGAGTTGAAAACACTCCAGACGGTCACTTTTCAGTTGATCTACAAATTTCTCAGCGACAATTTCTTGCTGAAGCGAATAATTAAACAAATTATCTCATTAATCTAGGCCAATTCATTGATTTTGGAAAACGAAAAAAAAATCGTAACACTAGGGCACTTGATCCTCAGCATGTATGAGTTTCTTGCAAATCACTAAGAGCGGGATCGAATCCCGGCTGCGGCAGCTGCATTTCGATGGAGGCGAAATGCAGAGGCCCGTGTGCTGTTCGATGTCAGTGCACGTTAAAGAGCCCCAGGTGGTCGAAATTTCCGGAGGCCTCCACTACGGCGTCTCTCATAATCATAACTAGTTTTGGGACGTTAAACCCCACATAACAACAACAAATCACTAAGACACTTCATCATTTTTGAAATCCTGGTTACGCTTAGGTGGGACACCCTGTATATGTCGGGGAAACCAAAAAGAGAAGAAAATGTATGGTGCTCAGCTCCTAAGACAGAACTATATATTGCATACGCATGTCACACAAATACAAGGAGATTTAAAGCGCGTAACAATATAACACACTGCAATCTAAAGTTCGGCAACAATAAAGGTATCACAGTACGCCTTTGCTTTGGCTAGATTATGACTAAATCTGCAAAGAAAGGGCAACTAGGGTCGTTATCGGCCGCTACACCAGAAAAGAAACTTTGCACAATTGGCAAGCAGCAGCTTCCGAATAGCTTATACCACGATATAAGCCGCCCTTTATTGCTACATAACCAGCCGAAAACGAAAATAGACATTTTCTTCTTAATTATGTTCGCACTTTCTGACTGTGCAAGGCAAGAAACATTCCTGAAACCTCATACAAAGAGTGAAGGGAGACTCATAACAAAGTAAACTACGTCCAAAAGCATTTAAAAGGCGAGAGTAAATGTGTAATACACGAAAAAAGAGCAAGAAATGAACAAGTTGTATTATTAAGTCAGAGTCGCATACGCATATCACAGTTCCTAGAATGCGCGAAACTTCCTGGTAGAACATGTTGAGGCAAGAGAAAATTTTCTATCAGAATGACATTGCAACAGCTATGTCTGCCTTGAAAATAAAAAATAAAGAACTTCGCAATTTAATATGAAAAGATACTTAACAGATGCCGTCTGCAACAAGCCGTATTCCCGGAACAGACGCCTAGGCCAAAGATCGGGAGCGTGGTCGAAGCTTGCACTTGGGTAGAAGAGGGGAGAAGAGAGTCCCAAACCAACTTCTCGACGCAAAATACGTCGGCGGGCTCGGTTGCCCTGGGCTTCTTCTTTTTCTTTGCAGCGGGCCCTCCTGCCGTGCCTTTCTTCTCGGACATACAAAGAGAAAAGGGCACCTTACTATGCGAAAAAAAAAAGGAATAAACGGAGAGGACGGTAAATTTTTCCAATATTTGTAGGTACACCGATAGCTAGCTGTCAGGACGGCAGTAAACTAAAGCAAAATAAAAGCACAGTTGAAGGGAGCAAAGATGAAAACTATATACTAGGGTAATTACACGGTATGAATAAAGCATAACCCCACACTTCGCAGAGCCGCCGACGTCGCTCGCATGACGGACATCGCGTTCTCTTTCGCGGCCAGCCAGGTGGCTTTCGGTCAGTTCGTTTTGCCTCGCGTCTGTTGTGCTTTTCTTTTTTTATTTTTGCATGTGACGACTCCTCCGGCAGCTCCGGGCACTCGCGCTCATGCGCGCTTTCACGAACGCGCAAACATCTGGCGCACGAACACTGCTCAAAGGGTTTTTCAACAAGCCAGAGTGGCCCCCATACCGAGAAAGCTTTCTTCTAGGCCGTCTAACATTCAGGCAGGGGAAGAGGGGAGGGGGAAAAAGAGCGACAGGAAAAGGAATAAATATAAAATATCCAAATGGGTTCGCCAGCGGTCGCGTACACGGTTCCGAAAAATGCTGAACTAGCATTTCCTGCAGTGTTTATACCCCTCCCCACACTGTCGGCATCCCACCGCTTCTAAGAGGCGCGTCCGCGAGGAGGCAGGACGGACGACAGGCCGAGAAAGATGAAAAAAAAAAAAAAAGACTGAAAGATTTTTACATTCTGGACGGCCGTGACACAGTGAAGAAATCTCGGCACGGCCATGGCTGCCTGAACAGCTCGCGGTGCACACGAGCCCGAGCCCGCTGTGGCGCTAGTGGGATATGCGATGTTCATTGTTCGCGTCGACCAGCGAGGTTACTTTGCCGGTGCAATAATACGTCAACGGCTGACACACGCACCCATTCCTGGAATGCACTCAGTGGACGCAGTCCTCGGTTGGAGCGCAAGTGCTGGAAAGAGGATTCGAGGCACAACAACGTGGAGGGAGGAATCTACTAGCGAGCACCGGAACAAAGAAGGTCTACGCGAAGGTCGCGGCTCGTTAAATGTGTCTACACACATTTAACGAGCCACGGGCTATTTCTTAGAGGAACGCTCTACCAGCTCGCAAAGAAGGAGAACGCGCCCTCACCCGCGAGAGGCAACGTTGGCGCAGGCAGCGTCTCCAAGCGAGTTCCTTCATTGAGAAATACCGACTGCTCGCGTTGGAGAAGCGTTCACCGGCAATCCACATATATATATATATATATATATATATATATATATATATATATATATATATATATATATATATATATATATATATATATATATATATATATATATATGCACTGGATCTTGACTTGCAATGAAGTGCCGGTGGGAGATTTCACTTGTGCATAGTTGAACCATGAGGATTCGTAGCGTGCGCGTTAACTAAATTAATCCGGATCTCGGCACGATCTACGATGAACCTCCCGAGCTTCGCCCACTCATCATCGTTCACTCCGTGGATATGCTGTAATTTTTTTTCATTACTTCTTCTTCCTGCCATCGTAGGGGCACATTTTGTTATCGTCTCTTCTTTTCGCTAGGAGCAAATGTATCTCATGAGAGGTTGCCCTTAAGGCTTCCTTTGAAGAAACATCTTAAATACGAAGCAAGAAAATCGGGCTGAGGATTCGTAGCGTGCGCGTTAACTAAATTAATCCGGATCTCGGCACGATCTACGATGAACCTCCCGAGCTTCGCCCACTCATCATCGTTCACTCCGTGGATATGCTGTAATTTTTTTTCATTACTTCTTCTTCCTGCCATCGTAGGGGCACATTTTGTTATCGTCTCTTCTTTTCGCTAGGAGCAAATGTATCTCATGAGAGGTTGCCCTTAAGGCTTCCTTTGAAGAAACATCTTAAATACGAAGCAAGAAAATCGGGCTGGGCTTTGTGCTATATTTCCATAGCAAGGTAATATTCCGCAGTAAGTTATTGCAACATTGCAACATTCTTGTGCTCTAGTCTTCATTCGGACACATGATATTTGGTACTATTCGTGTTCATGCCAGTGCACCGGACGCCCTCAGCGCCTTGTTCGAACGTCTACCGGTTGTCTACGGGGTGGTTCAAAGTAGACGCAAGGTGCCGTTCTTCACATTGAGTTATGTTTATCTCACTCGCAAAGAGGAGATCACGTATACTTCACGCTACGGAGGAGCAGAGCGCCTGTGAAGAGAAGCAAGGACTGTCAATAAACAAAGTCGCGCGCGCGCGTGCGTCTGAGTGTGCGAGCGCTTCATCGCGATTAAAGTCGCCGGTGGCTGCATGCAGTAAAATGTATCTGCATCTTTCATCGCGATTCCGCGGTGCCTATGTGTAGTGTGCCCCACAGATTCGTTAGTCACCCACCTCCACGGAGAGGAATGGGGGTGATTCCTGCCTTTTCGGCTGAATTGTCCCTGTATTGGCTGACTCATTCAAATGCGCATTTTTCGGTGCGCGTTAGACCACACATCTAAGCTGTAGCAAGTATATTCATACACAGTGCTCACTAACGGCCCTAGCAATCATTATCTTCCCACTAGTAAATTTTGAGCACATGCAAGGGCACAACCAACAGCAAACAATAACTTTTGTTCAACAGAGTGGCACGGATCGTAAGAAACAATACAAGAAACGGAGTCAGAGTACAACCGCTCTAAAACAGGAGCGCTCGCTAGACTCTCTTTTATGGGATTAGGGTATATCGCCGATGGAATCTCCATTGAACAAGCCGGCGCACAAAACTTGAACATTGACATGCGCGGCAATGCTGGCCGTGGAGTGACGCGCAGGGAGACCCTTACGGCGCAGCATTTTACGTGAAGGTGTTTATGAATCGCTCCTTGCGTTTTCCAGAGTGCTAGAAGGAAGCCCTCATCCCCAAGGCGTGCGCGTTAGGGCAAAAATGAGTGTCAGGGTGCCATAGAGCTTTCTGAGTTATACTAAAAGGAGCGCTGTGCGGCATACGTGGTTGCTGTGCTAGGAAGGCCAACAGATGCAGCACGGTTCAAGTTCCGCAATATGTAAGCCGGGCTTTGGTTTGAAGCAGCGTCGCACGTCTCTGGGTGTGTTAAATGCGAGAGGGAACACCGTTATCTCTCGGCTGTTTTTGTTGTAATGAGAGCTAAATTTGTTGTAATGAGAGCTGCCTAACACTCCCACGATTACCTATGCATAAATACCCAATAGGGTGGACGGGGGGGACGACCTCCTTCGTAGCTCAGCGGTAGAGCATCGGAAGCGTTGTCCGAAGGTTGGGGGTTTGGTTCCCACCGAAAGGAGGTTTGCCTTTCCGTCCATTTTAATTCCTTTCTACTTGCTTTAAAAATTACAATACCGCAATCATGAACTCGAATGACTTCCCCTGTGCTTTCCTAGGCTTCAGTGTTGTTTGGTCCATTACGTTGTTTCTAACAAATAAACGAACGTGACCCATTGCCTTTCCATATATATATATATATATATATATATATATATATATATATATATATATATATATATATATATATATATATATATATATATATATATATATATATATATATATATACAATGTCGGAGTGTTGTACATTCCAAAACCATGATATGCTTATGAGAGACACCCGAGTACGGAAATTTCGACTGCCGGTTCAACATTTTTGCATCCACAGAAATGCAGCCGCCGCGGTCGCGATTTCATCCCGCGACCTTCAGCTCAGCAGCCCATTGCGAAAGCCAATACTCCAGAATAGCGGGGCAGGCAAAAAAAGAGAGAAAGCAGCCACAGCGCTGCTTTTATGATAATACCTCGTGGTCGCGTGAGAATCAGTTCAAGAGCACGACTGCATGACTCTGATAAGGTGGTCACTGTATGAAAGACATTTCGTTTGATATGCATCTCGGCGTGTTAGAAAACTTCATGATCCGCTACATCGTGTTGGGTTCACTGGTTTTAAGTTCCGAAACAAGCTGTGATTATGAGTCGCCGTAGCCGAATACTCCAGAAATTCTCACGCCTTGAGGTTCCTTAACGTGCACTGATATCGCACAGCACACGGACCTCGACGAAGTGCTGCAGCGAAATTCGCTTCCATCGAAATGCAGCAGCAGCCGGGATTCGATCCCGTGACCCACGGATTAGCAGCCGAGTACCATAGCCATTAGACAACAGTGGCGGGGTCCAGTTCATCGAGTGGTGATCTTAAGTGAGCCGCTAGTGATCACGTGATTTGACTGAATGACTGCGATCAGCTTCTTGCCCTTTGAAAGACATTTCATTTGATATTCATGTCGGCATGTTAGCAAAGCGCATGGGCAATTGGCTAAATGAATGGTGATCTTATGCGAGTCACTAGTGATCACGTGATTTGATTAACTGATTTATTTATTTATTTATTTATTTATTTATTTATTTATTTATTTAGAGCACCTTACAGGCCCCTCATCGGAGCATGGTGTAAGGGGGACTTTACATGGTTAATTTCAACATGACATATACGATGACAAATAGACAAATATAGGATATAGATACTTGCGGTAAATAGCAAAGTGACCGTGGAATTACAAGACATCGTAATACGCAAAGAACAGGAACATGAGCTAAAGTGTGTACCAAAAGTGCTTATTGGAATCACAATGCTCATTCTCAATTCAGAATACAGATAGTTTAAAATAAGTTATAGGATGCTTAATATCAATTTATTTTCAACAAGAACAACAGGCGAGAATCCGAAACAAGTGAATATGGTATTTGACAAGTGTTTGTGAGTTAGGACGCAGGCATGAAATGTTCATGCAGACGACTATAGCATGCTCAGCCATCTGTAATGGAGACTATATCGTCAGGAAGATCGTTCCAAAGTGAAATGGCACGGGGCAACGCCGATGAAGTAAACGCTTGTGTTTTACCAAAGCTACGCTTGATGCTAACGTGATTATGGAGCCGTCGAGACGTGCGCATTTGAGTTTCCAAGGGTAAGACAGGTGGCCTGGTGTGGTTAATGTATCCATGAAGCAAGCATAAAAGAGAAGCGGAACGACGTATTGTAGGCAGCCTTTTGTGTCTTGAAAGACATTTCGTTTGATATGCACGTTAGCGGGCTAAGGAACCGCACACCTAGTTTATAAGCGGGATGACGTTATCATGTGTCGCTTTGTTAAACAAATATCCACTGTTTGCTTTCCGAAGAGTTCATTTTCTTCAGGAAGCTACCCTAACCAATGAACGATGTGCATCTGCTTTCTTTTTTTTTTTTCTTCTGTCTCATTTACATTATGTATGAGAGCCCCCCTGACAGTTTCTAACTTTGGGGCTCCCTATGTATCACCAATGTTGTAGACAAGTTCTCTGCAAAACTAAAATCGTTGTTCAATAAACGTAAAACCTGAAATCTGAACCTGATAACGATTATGTCAAGTGGCTAACTAAAGTGAGAAAGTTTCTACCGTCTGAAACTTCGGATCGATACACGTAAGAGCAGGGAAGAAACTCTCATGTCAATATGCAACCCAAATCGCGCAATAGGCGTCACTATTATGACTTACTTATGCAAATAACTCTTCTCACCCCGAAAGATACCCTAAATGAAGTCGATCATGGACCGCACGAATGTGACGACGTCAAGAAATAGCCGAAAATTATGACGAATGTTGCGACCTATTTTGCAAGTAATATTCGTTCTTGAATCAAATTATGGCATGATTAAATTGGCTGGCACTAAAATTAAAATGGCTGACGCTAGGATTAAAATAGCTGGCACACGGTTTAAACCACTTTGTACGCGGAATAATTCAGATGTCTCTCTGATTAGATATGGTAGAGCATGAATTAACTTATTTAATTAGCACTTGGATTGAAAATGGTACAGCTCAGATTAAATTCAGTGGCGTCTGTATTAATTTCCTTGGCACTTGGAATAAACTGAGCGGGAAATCGCGTATTTAGCAAACGGTTCATAATCTCATTGGTCGCATTTACGATTCCTTGTGTGAATGAGATACTATGTGGAAAAAGAAATGAGTGATTTTTTCTGCAATTCCTTATCAATTAAATGACACGTCGCATGCCGCCGGCACAAGGTTACATGACCGAGGCGGGACGACCACGTCATTTATATACATGATAGGAGTTGCGTTGTGGTGATAAGCTAGAGTGAAATGACGGGAATCTTCAGCAACGTGGCGAAGCCGTCAAAGATGTTGATTATGGCAACATAGTCCCTCAAGAAATAGATGCCTATGTTTAAACCTCTTGCAGGACGTTGTGAGAACGACGAAGATTGTCCCGAAGGAAGAATATCCCACGTTGACTTTTGCGGTACAGATTCTGGCAGGCATGGGCGATTAGCCACCTGCCGTCCTGAAATGCCGTGATGTCCACGGCATTTTAACTTCCTTGAGGTGGCCGGCTAGCACTTTACTGATTATCGAATAATCGTCTCCTGTGTCGGCTAAGCCGGTCACTTGCTGTCCGTCAACGGAATACGATCCGCGTTCAAGGTGTCGTCGGCGGCTAGCACTATTATGAACCAACTAGCCCAAGAGGAACCTTTATTGGTTTGACGGCTTCGCGGCTTTCGGAAGCGGGTTCAACGGGGCCTTTTCATGGTCTTATTGCCGGCTTGGAATCTTACCCCGAGATGTTGCCGCCGTCAGGTTTCCTGGCTTGGGCTACGCGCCCTTCTTCACCGGAGGAGAGCAGAAGTACGGGCGTTCAGTGGTGCGGTAAGGGCGCGAGACGGAGAGTGACCGTCGACCGAAATCGGGCTGGTGGTTCACCTGAGAGTTATCGTTGGGAGTGTGCGTTACAGGAGGTCATGAAAATTCGGGGCCGTCGCGGCGGCGCATGTTGTCACTGGTACGACGGCTGTGACACCGTGAACGAAGCGGGCGAAATGTAGCAAAAATGACGGGAAATACGGCCGACACTTCCACAGTTAATCCACATTGCGCCATGCATCCTTTCGCCGATTTTTAGGTCGCCTCCAAGCTTCCTCTTGCGACGGTGACCAAAATGTAGCTGACGGCGGCTGGCTGTTGGATGGCATCGACACAACGGGCCGATTTCTGATAGCCTATGTACAAGGTCTTTTTACACGGATATAAATAGCATCATCTGTCAAAGGGACCCCTTTCACAACTCATGTCGAGTTCTGGGGTCCCAACTGTATAAATATTATGCATTGTACTCCATCTTGTTATGAATAAACCGGATTGATTGATTGATTGATTCTTGCGGCAACGGCCAAGGTGTGGCTTTTGGTGCCTGGCGGTGCGGTGGTATGGGCGTAAAAGCTAGTAGACGTCGGACAGCGTCTCTGTAGTTTATGGGGTGCTGCTTGTGACCAGCATCGCCTGCAGAAAGCGTGTGCCTAATCTCTTTCGCGCGATTTCAGGTAGTGACGCCACAGGCGTGCTCACTACCGGTGGCTGAAGCTTCTGAATTTCTTCACGGAGGATCTCCCAAATTACATCATGCGGCGAGCTGTGCCATGCCAGTCCACAGTAACCGCAGCAGCGTTTATTGGGGCGTGGTCGGACAAGCGATCATATATATATATATATATATATATATATATATATATATATATATATATATATATATCGTGTGAGCAACTGCTTTTATTGTAGGCGAGCCTCAATCTATGGCGACCAAGATGGAGAGCGAGCCAAGCAGCTGATGATGATCGATGTTGATGGGGGAAAATGTACAAGTGATGATGATGTGCAGAGATGAAGAAGAGCCAGTCGTATGTTGAGCTCACACTATATATATATGTTCTTGCTAGCCTCTTCTTCCTCTGCTTCTAAGCGTCCACCGCGTACCGTAGCATTTCCCCCCTGGCAGACGATGCCCACCGGGCGAGTCACGTCGTTTCCCGATGGTGAAAACGTTTAAGGCGGGCGACATGAAAGACGTCGGTCTTGCTTGAGCGACGACCAGCAGACAAGAGTCGAGATATCACGTAAGTGACATCACAGAGGCGTGCGATGACGACGAAGGGGCCGATGTAGTGGGCCAGGAACTTTTGGTATAGGCCACGCTTTCGAAGTGGTGTCCCTAGCCAGATCAAGTCGCCTTTCTCACACGACACGGGCTGATGATCCTTGTCATAGCGGATCTTTGAGCGGTCTTGAGAAGTAAAGGTTCGAAGGCGTGCGATGCGTCGGGCCTCTTCTGTGCGGCAAAGCGTTTCGGGCAGTGAAGGCTCGTCGGTTTCAGAATATGGCAGAATCGAATCAAGAGCTGTGCGGGGCTTTCGTACGTATAGGAGATAGAAGTGGTTGTATCCGGTGGTTTCATGTCGTGCAGTATTGTAGGCGAATGTTACAAAAGGCAAGACAGTGTCCCAAGTTTTGTGAGCTGAATCGACATACATTGAAAGCATGCTAGTGAGAGTTCTGTTGGTGCGTTCAGTTAGACCGTTAGTCCGCGGGGGTACGGGGTGACGTGACGAAAACGAGACATAGAAACGCGCACCAGTTCTTCAACAACATCAGCAACAAATTGCCGGCCACGATCACTGATAATGACGCCGGGAGATCCGTGTCGCAATATGATGGATGGCAGCATAAAGCGGGAGACATCAGCGGCCGTTGCAGCAGGAATGGCCGCACTTTCGGCATAGCGGGTTAGGTGATCGACGCACAGTATCTTCAGCGGTTGCCCGACGTTGATCGCGGAAAAGGGCCGAGCAGGTCAATACCAACGACTTCACACGGTGAAGCAGGGGGTGAGATGGGATGGAGAAGCCCTGAATGGCCGCTAGTTGGATGCTTGTAGCGCTGGCATATCTCGCAGCTTGCAACATACGCGGTTACACTGTGGCACATATTTGGCCAGAAGAATCGTTCTTGTGTGTGCTGAAAGGTCCTGGCAAAACCCATATGCCCAGAAGTAGGGTCGTCGTGCATTGCTTGGAGCACGTCACGTCGCAAGGTTCTTGGCATAACTAGAAGCAAACGGGCGCCATTGCTAGAGTAGTTCCGCTTGTATAGAATGCCATCCTTTACAACGAAACGTGTTGACCATTCGCTTCCGAGAGAAAGTAATGAGCTAAGCTACTGTCGCTGCGTTGCTCCCTGCGAAAAGTGGCAAGGTCGGGAAATGGAGGGTCAACAACCGCCAAGTATTCGTCGAAGTTCTCTGCATCACATTCGGTCGTCGGAAGAGGAAACCTTGGAAAGTCATATTCTTGCAATCGTAGGGCCCAACGAGCAAGACGGCCGAACGGGTCACGTAATCCGGTGAGACAGCATAACGAATGATGGTCGGTGACAATTGAGAATCGGCGTCCATACAGATACGGACGAAACTTGTGGACGGCGAACACGACCGCTAGGCATTCTTGCTCCGTTACAGTGTAGTTGCGTTCAGGCTTACTCAGACAACGACTGCCATAGGCAACCACGTGTTCTAGGTTGTCACGGCGTTGTACCAAAACAGCCCCGAGGCCTATAGCACTGGCGTCGGTATGTACTTCAGTGGGAGCAGTTGGATCATAGTGGCGAAGTACGGGCCCAGAGGTAAGGAGAAACTTTAGCTGTGAAAACGATGTCTCACAATTGCTGACCACTGGAAAGGCACGTCTTTGTTGAGTAGACACGTCAGGGTGTAAGCTAGGTCGGCAAACTTAGGCACGAAGCGGCGGAAATGGGAGCACAAGCCCAGAAAACTTCGTAGCTCTCGTAGTGTCCGCGGTTGTTTGAAGCTGCTAACGGCAGCAACCTTCTGGGGGCCAGGACGAATGCCGCCTTTGTTAACAAGATGACCGAGAACCAGAGTCTCACGGTTTCCAAAGTGGCACTTCTTAGAATTCAAGGTGAGTGAAGCTCTCTCAAGCGCTGTAAGTACTCTGTCAAGACGGCGATTGTGCTCTTCAAATGTGCGGCCAAAACTTACGATGTCGTCAAGGTAACATAGACAAATTTCCCACTTCAGTCCTCGCAGAATAGTGTCCATAAAGCGCTCAAACGTTGCTGGGGTGTTACATAGACCGAAAGGCATTACATTGAATTCAAACAAGCCATCCGGGGTGACAAGGGCTGTTTTCTCCTTGTGATCTGAATGCATGGGAATTTGCCAGTAACCAGACCTCAGATCTACGGAGGAAAAATACGAGGCACAATGCAAACAGTCAATGACGTCATCAATCCTGGGAAGCGGGTATACATCTTTTTTGGTGATGGAATTGAGACGTCGATAATCCACGCAGAATCGCCAGGAACCGTCTTTCTTTTTTACAAGGATAGCAGGTGCAGCCCAAGGGCTCCACGACTCCTGAATGGCGTTCTTCTTTAGCATGTCTCCGACCTGTTCAGCAATAAATTTGCGCTCTGCAGATGAGACTCGGTATGGTTTCTGCCGGATAGGATGCGCGGATCCTGTGTCGATCACGTGACGTGTACGTGACTCTGGTACTCCACATTGTTCGTCGCTCTGTGGAAAATCAAAGATGATGGCATGCTAGGCCAAGATGTGAGCCAAGGGCTGGCGCTTTGCTGACGACAACGACTTGTTGATCATGCTCAAGAACTTGGCCTCTGTAGGATGACTCACAGGAACATGACTCACTGACTGGTCACTTAAAGCTGCAATGCAACAATCAGTCGCTTTCTGTTCGAAAAGAGCGAGTCGCATCCCATTGGCCAGCACCACAGGCTCACTAGCACAATTTAGCATCCATACTGAAGATAGCCCATCGGTGATAGAAAGCACGCAACGGGGCACGAACACGTTTTGCTTAGCGCAGTTGAGAGGGACCGGCTCCACGAGGACATCAAACGCGCCAGTGACTGCTGCAGAGCTATCAGCTGGCACCCGTTTCATCGACTGAGGCGGCAAGAGGACATCATCGATGACGGTGAAGGTTCTTTGACCGCTTGGAGACCCCTCACAAAACGTAGATAACAGAATTTCACCAGCGCCGCAATCTACAGTTGCGCCACACTCTCGTAGAAAATCGATCCCCAAAATTACGTCGCGTGTGGAACTGGTCAGAACAGCAAAGTCAACTTTGAACACTCTGTGACCCAATGCGACACTCACAACACACACCCCGATAGGACACAATGACTCCCCGCTCACAGCACGAAACGTGGCACAGTTGTTCCAGAAAAACATAACTTTGTGTCCTAACCGTGATTTAAAATTCAAACTGATAACTTACACAGTTGCTCCAGTGTCTATTAAAGCCATCGTAGAACGTCCATCTACGAGCACATGAACCTTATTTTGCATCACGGAAACTGGTAGAGGCATGCTTGGGTGTAGTGGAAAATGTTCGGCGACCTCACCTCCATCGGCCGCACCACCTAGTTTCCCCGGCAGTGGAGAATTGGCACGGTGACTAGGGGATGGAGAACGGCGCTGGCGTGCATTTGGGGGCGTCAAGCTTCGTACGGAGGAGGGCGAGTCACCGCGGGTGGTCTGTCGGAAGTCATTGCCGATGGACGTGTCGCTACGGGAATTCTGCTGGAAGCCGCTCCCGAAGTACGTGTCACGTGTCCAGCGACCACTACCGCGTCGGCTGTTGCGTCGAGGGGACACCGGCGGTTGTTCATAATACCGCGATTGTGCGAGTCGACGCTCAGAGCAGAAGCGAGCCACATGCCCACGGACACCGCAATGTCCACGGACACCGCGGTGCATTACGCGCATACCAAAACTTCCCCTTTGCTCCACCTATTCGGATTGGTCTTCCCATGATGACACCATGGGATCTGGTTGGTTGGAGGCCCTCTGCAGACGATCACGACGATGCCAATCGTAGATCGGTCGCTCCGCGGATCTTGACCTGCCCACATGACCGTATCCCCTGGCATCAACGGATGCACACGTCGCGTCTTAGGCCAAAAATGCTTCGCTCACCCGCGCCCTTGTCGCAGCGGCAGCTTCACATCGACCAAGTACTTCCCGTACTATTTGTCTGATGGTCGACGCAAGATCGCAGGATGTTACAGGGCTGACGTCAGTACATTCCACACTGGCGACGGTGGTGACGTTGGCGAGTCTACTCGGCACCTGGCACTTCCACCAATGCTGTTACGGTGAGATGAGTCTATTCGGTGATGATCTATGCGAGAGGCTTAGGGACCGAAGGGTCCACAGTTCTTGCTAGCGTCTTCTTCCTCTGCTTCTAAGCATCCACCGCGTACCGTATATATATATATATATATATATATATATATATATATATATATATATATATATATATATATATATATATATATAGTTGTTTCTAACAAATAAAAAACGAGCCCTTGACCCCTTCCCTTTCGTTATATATATATATATATATATATATATATATATATATATATATATATATATATATATATATATATATATATATATATATCCTAGGCTGTTGACGTGGTGCTAGTTCACAACCAATGGCTTCCTTAGTAAAATCAGCCACGATACTCTGGGGATTGCTGCGTAAGCACGGCGAATAGTTGTTTGTTTAAGCTATGCATACGGTAGCGTAACTTCATGCCCTCGGTCATGTTAGGGTCAGGTCGACGGCCTAAGCGGGCCACATCAGATATGACCATGGTTTCGTTGGGTTTCCGTATCCGCAACTCAATTATTGCTGAGCATGGTCCCGCCGATTGACACTCGCAAATGTTTCAATGAGCTGACGTTGTAAACCATCTTATCTGTTGATGCTATGTTCACGATTCTCAAAACACGTGCGAGCACTGCCGTCAAGGGCGAAATGTACGTGGGCGAGGTTTTTTTGCTCAGTCCAGCCAGTAACCCTGGCAACACTTTCGAAGTGTTCAAGCTAGTCTTCAACGTCGTCTGTTTACCATTAGAAAGCGATCACGAGCCAGGGTCGTAGAAAGGTTACCTTCCATGGATTGCCAGTAGAGCTGGCTGGTGGAATTTGAGGTTCCCACAAATTCCACCAGCTCGGGAACCGCTCGGGGGGCCTGCGTCGAAACGGGGGGGAATCGCCCAGCTCGTCTTTAACGAGTATCATAAAACGCGATATGGTGTGTCAGTGTGTCGGGGGGAGGGGGGGGGGGAGGGTGTGGCTGTAGATAGAGAAACAACTGCAGACATCGCGCGGATGCCAGCGCCTTGGTCGCGTGCTGCATTCCAGGCTGGTTCGCTGTAGTGGTTTATTTTCGAAATAACACTTATTGCTCGAGCCCAATAGGGACCACGGCGCAGCGTCGGGGAATGGGGGAGAGGGAATAAGGAAGAAGAGAATTAGAAACAGTCTGGGCCTCGTCCGTTCGCGGAGGAGGCCATTTGTTCAATGGAGGTTGCGGGCGCTCAACGGGGAGGGGGGGGGGGGCGCAGTGATCCCCGTCTGCTCCATAAATTCCGAGAGGCTCTGAGTTTGGGAAGTGAAGGGGGAACAGCAGGTCGTTTATTGCTGTGGCAGGGAGGCCCTGTTGCCTCTATGCGGTGGTGGGCCTTGACCGTTCCTGCGCCTTCGCTGGACAACCGCAGAGAAAGTGCTGAAGGCTCCCGCGTTCCAGGCGCCTCGCATATAGTCGCAACGACGGCAATACCCTCGCCACGCAGCACTCACCCGAATGCGTCTGCGATTGCCGCAAGGAACGTGCTCGCTTGATGCTGTTGTGCTGGATCAAGGTTCTCCATGGCGAAAAGTGCAGGCCGCTTCGCGCGGCCGCGCGGTATGAAGCGCGTGCTGGAGGACATCAAAACAGCATGACAGCTCGCAGCTCTGCTGTTGTCTCTGCCACTAGACCGTCACATCGTACCTTAAACAACTGTATGCTTACTTAATAACGACACGTTCACTAAAATTCACTCTTGCCCCTAAAGATGCTACTCTCGTTCTGGCGAAACTGGGATTTTCTTTCGTGTTACTCGATATTATACAGTAAATGTTGATTTATTTAAACTCTTCGTGTATATCTGACTGCCGTTTTGCTGCTTTGCCAACTTGTAGAAGGGCGGCGACCTCGTCAAGCTGCTTAGGATTTTGGTACCGCAGTCCTCCTTTACAAAGGCAATGAAGTTTACTCGCCCAGCCCTGGTCGTAAACCACGAGTAGACATATCCTGGTATTGCGTATTGCGATTATTACACGGAAAGGCGTATTTAGCAGTAGCCTGGTGTATAAGACATTTCAGAAGTCGAAATAATAGGCTATGCAATTACGCGGAAGATTTATAATAAAATCACTCCAAGCTGTGCACTAAACTAAACCATTAAAATTCTCTGCAGGTACACGGTAGGCTTTGTCGGATATTTTCGTAAAGCTAACGAGACTGAGCACGCGACAAGCGAGCGTGAAAAGTACAACGAAATCGAGGTGCACCAGACCGGAGGTAACACGTTCTTGCTCTTTCGTTGTATCTTCATTCCTGTTCTCTTGATCGCTCTCTTGCGTGCTGCGAGTGTGAAAGCAGCGGGGCCTTCATGAAAGAAAGCTGCGTAATATTCCTAATAAACTATTCCAGTCGATCCCGATGCTGCGTATATTATTCGAGATGCCAGCTAAGCAATGGCAAAATGCAGTTACGAAAGAGAAGCTTCCCTCGAAGGCATTTCGTGGTATCTATCCCTTCCCAAGAAAGCATATTTCGCCCGCCATGGATACTAATGAGCTGCATATATTTGGCCAATCACGCACAAACCTAATGTACTCTTGTAGCTTACGGCATTTGCAGCAAGCGTCAAGCATCTAAAAATGCTCCGCCATGGAGGATTAGTGGCTATGGTACTCGGTTGCTGATGCGAAGGTCGCGGGACCGAATCCCGGTCGCGGTTGCTTTGTCAAATTGTGTGATCGGTGTCAAGGAACAACAACAAAAAGAAAAGTTGGTGTTGCGCCTTTGAGCAACATGCCTGTGATAAGAATCCCATTTGAGCGCGGTGCAGTTGACTTGATCGGCCCTTTCTCACCGGAATTGGAACATGGGAACGGCTATATTCTAACCGTGATTTATTTTGCCACCCGACATGCCGATGACACTGCTCTCCCCGCAATTGATGCTATGTATGTAGAAGAAGGCGTGATAGAGATTTTTTTTCGAATTGGGCTACCAGAGGGGATCGTAAGCGGCCAAAGAACAAGCTTCACAGCGGAGCTCGTGGAAGAGGTAGGCCGCCTTCTCGCCATCAGATTCCTACGAACGACCCAATATCATTCCGTGGCAAAATGGCTAGTGGAAAAGTCCAGTGGAACACTGAAGAGCATGCTGAAGAGGATGTGCCGGGAAAGACCACGATCCTGGGACCGTTACCTCGTCCCACTCCTTTTCGCATACCGCGAAATACCACATGCGAGCCTAGGCTTCTCGCCTTTTCAGCTAATTTACCGACGCCACGTGCGATGACCACTGACTGTGCTGAAGGAGCTGTGGAATAACGAACACATCTACGACGAAACTCGCAACACCTCACACATCTCGTCGATCATCGTAACCGCCTTGAGGAAATGTGAAAACCCGCCCATGAAAAGCTGTAAAGAGTACTTCCAAAGCAGAAATCCTAATACGACCGGAGAAGCCGCCCTCGAAAGCTAAATGTCGGCGATATATTACTTCTTCTATTGCCGACAGATTCTAATAAGTTACTCATGGAATGCAATTACCCTTTTGAAATAATTGAAAAGATTAAGGATTAGGTCGACTAAGTTCTGAGCATCAGTGGAAAGAGAAACATTTCCCACATTAATATGTCTATCAGTGTGAGACACGCGAACCATTCCCACCGCATCAGGTGTCGGTCATAACTGAATTCGACCCAAGTACAGCCGACGAGAACGAAGCAAAACCAAGTGAAGAACCACACGATATTCTGTCTCTTAATCTGTTCCGCACGGAGACAGCGACTCGAGAAGAGTCTGAGCGCTGAGCAGTGATCAGAGGTGCTCGACTTGTTTAAAGTGTTTGAGGTCATGTTCTCACGCCTACCAACAAAAGACAGAATTCATTGAGTGTGCACTACGTTTTGCGTCTGAGAACGGTGATTATTTTCAGGTTCTTATGCGAAGTGTCGGCTAACGTAGGAGCAGATTACATGAGTCGCGTGTAACTCTGATGCACTGGGATATGTGGACTTCTGGAGTGCTTTTTTTACACGCTTTCTTGTCGAAGTGTCGCGTTTTCGGACGATTCTGTAGACGCACAACTTAGCTTTAGTGAATTTGGCGGAACTTGTTGAGAGTTGTTTTCCGCGTCTTCTATCTCTCGCCAAAAGTTGTAAACAATTTTCTTAAATGGGGGGTTGTCATGATAGAGGCGCGAAATCCAAACATTTCAGTGTTCGCCATGCGGGGATGCCGCGACGAAGTGTGCACGTGTGGTGTGTGGCACGTGCTGCGCGGCGTTCAAGCCAGCTAGTTCTCGGTGGACGACCGGTCCAGAGAATCCGCGACCGACTGCCACGGCGTACTGCGATGCCAAGTACCTGCGTCCTGCTGGACAACAGGTCCAAGGAGCCACGCGAGCTGAGCAACCGGTGCATAAAACCTCGAGGGCCTGTGCTCCGTGCTGGACGACGGGTCCACGGAGCCAGACGAGTTGGCGGTGTTCGCGGGTACTGGGGAAACCAGCATGGCTACTGGGCTACCATTCCAGCCATCGCTGTCCTCATCACAGAGATGGTGTGTGACCACCGCGGTTTAGCGGCTGCCGTGGCTTCTGAAACAGTCGGACCTTTATCTTCGGTCTATGAGAGCGCCGTGTTGGTCCAGGAAATCCTTGCCTATGACAACACTCCTCGTACACCGCTGTAGGACCACAAAACTCATCGATAGGTCTGACGGTGTATCTTCGCTCTCGCCGTGCAGGTTCCAGTCAGTGTTCGAATATCTTGTCTTTCCCAAGCAGTGGTTACCTTCATCAACTTGGCGGCGAAAATACCACTCTAACAGAGTAGTCCGCTCCAGTGCCGACTAAGGCGGTGACGCTGTGGCCGTTGATAATTGTGTCGAGCTTGGGTGTTCTTCGTCTGGCGTTGCGCTTAGGCCGGGTCGTCGGATCACTGTTGCGTCTGCTTCCTCCGCTGTTGCTATGTCGCACCGGCATACCTTTCGACGGCTAAGTGTTGTCGTGAAGGCTTTCGCCAGGCGGCGTGCTGAGACTGCACGGGGAGGATTTCACGCGTCGCGTTGTCGTCGGTGGTAGCGGCGGAGGATCTTCAGGATTGCGCCATGCAGCAAGCGCGCCTCCATCGGTTGCTGCCTCTAGTTTCCCGGATAGGGCCTGGGAGAGTGGCCTTCGGAGCCGGTGTGCTGACGGCGATCCGGCGAGATCTAGCGCAAGGGCGAAGGTGAACGGGATGGTGGTCGTCATTGCCACTTCGGTCAGGCGATGTAGTCGGCGATCTCGCGAAGTCGTTCAACTGCCCGCGGACGCGGCGCGTTCACGCTGAAGCCACGCCGCCCCAGCTCACGGTGCTGATAATAGCGGTAGGTATGGCCTGCTTCTTTGCAGTGGTAACATAATGGGCGGTGGTTGAGGGTGTGCAAATGTCAGTTTTTCTCGGTCGGTAGACCTGGTCGACAGGTGGGCGGTATGACGTCTGCGGCGTTGGAGGTGTGTAGCGTCGGTATTTCCACGGTCCGGCGACAGGAGGAGTGCGCTGCGCGGGGACGGCTCGACATGCGTCAGCGGCGTAAGTCAGTGCGTTAGGCTAACGCTGCGGTGGCTCAGGAAGTCCCCGTGCCAGCTGGATCTTATCGCGTACAACATTTGCGAGGGATTCCGCTTGAGCTTGCGACGACACTTCAGGTTACTTCGTCGGTCGACGGAAGAACCTACTAGCGGCGAAATGCACTGGCTTTTATACACACCACATAGCGCGTTCTGGTATTATCGCAGAGATTCGTAAAGGCATTCAAATGTGCGCGTGGGGGGTGCAAATTTTTTAGAATGGTCGACACGGCTCCGGAAATGACTTGCAGATAAGCGCGGCCTCCGCTGCACGTCATAGGAAAGCGCGTGTGTTAGTAATAAGATTGTTCCGTCGTCATCGCGGGTCATTTTGCGCAACTTCGCTCAATTCCGTAGGAATGCTTTAACGAACGGCGCTTATGATGATATATCGACGCACACTAATAGGCATTTTTCTTCGTCAAAACAGACTTCTGTGCTTTGGAGTAACGTGAGTCCTAACGTTACGTCGCACCATGAGCTATCGTTCAGTCGCCGCCATGCTGTCGACGTTCCTCGTTAGCCTTTCGTTAAGCATACGCCCACTCATGCCCTGTGCACAATAACATTGATTGCACTTGTAACACTTCGTTGCATGCCACAGGATTCGTCATAGACAATTTCCTTGCTGACTGTTTTGCCTGACACCGATTTCCACAATGTGTGGGACCTGCAGGATGTTTTTCTCTCAGAGTAGTCAAGCCAAACAATAAAATATTATTAATTTGTTAAATAGATGGGGATGCCGCAAGAGAACTCATTTGGCGCGGTCTTACTGCTGAAGTGCTTTTTTTATGTTAATCTTTTCACAGGTACTGAGCCTCCCAGGATCTATCGTGAAATTTACTCCGACTTCGAAACCTGCGTGTTACTTCGTGTTACGGATAAGGATGGAGGTATGTCCCGAGTGTTTTCCACATAAGCGGTATGGAATTTTGCCTCGGCGTTATTCGTTCCAAGAACTTCCAAAATGTAAGCAGTAATGCGGAAGCATATATAGAATTCTTATGTGTTACAGCCTATGAAGCTTTCTTTTAGTTGAAACCATACGAAAACTTTCATGGAAAAATTGAGGCCAGTGATGTACAACCTAACGTTGATGTAACGATTTTAGTCTCATAAATTTGCACTTCAGTGCATACATAAAAACCACGACTCCAACGCCCAATTTCTTCCGAGGTTTTTACCCCTCGTGACACTGTTCTACAAATCTATCAGTAATTTCGGGAGTTTTACGTGCCACATGATTACAACGAAGCCTGCAGGGTAGGGTTCCGGAATTTTTTCTCAACTGAATGCACTAAAATTAAACAGCATCTCTAGCATCTTCAACTCCCAAGCACCGTTCTGAAAATGTAAAAACTCTCGTCGTGTGTAAGTTCTCGTTCGGGCCAATAAATATTGCAGTACAATGCTTGCTAGAGTACCTCCCGCTGGCAACACCAAATTTGGGAAGTTTCAAAATTTGTTTAGATAGTTTCTCGGCGTTTGTTATGTCGCTACAGCTGCTTGCGGCATAGGACTACGATCGAAAGTTTGCTATTCGTGCCCTCGAAAAGCATTGCCAGAAGGCTTGTCACGTCCGCAACTGTTCGCAATTATGCACTCACGTAATCCCCGCACACTTTTTGAACTCATGCACTCCCCTAACTTTCTGCCGCCCCCTGCCATGCGTGCCTTCTGTAGGTATCCGCTCTACCCTGCCCATTTCTTCTTCTTCATTTTTATAGTGTCATTACCACGCTTTGCCTGATCCCCTCCGCTCTTTTCTTGTCCCTTAATGTTACACCTATAATTTTCCGTTCTATTGCTCGCTGCGTCGTCCTGAGTGAAAGTTCAGCCCTTTTAGTGAACCTCCACGCTTCTTCACCGTAGGTAAGTAGCGGTAACATGCAGCTGCTGTATAGTTTCCTCTTGAGAGAGAACGATAAGCTGCGTTTCATTATCGTAGAGTGTTCGCCGAACGCACTTCATCCCATTCTTGTGCTTCTCATTACCTCGAACTAATGGTTCGGTGCAGTGGTCACTACGCGGTCTAAGCATATATCTTCACTTAGCACTTCCAGTGAATCGCCACCTACCTCAAACTGCTGTGCTGTTCCGAGGCTATTGAATAGCCTTTTAGTTTTGTGCACATTTTTTTCACATTCAGATTTTTACTTCGCCTGTATAGTTCAGTAATCATGCTTTGCTATTCACAACCGAATTAATTAGCTAGGCAACTCATCAGGAACTCTGAGGTTGCTGAGGTACACCCATCTGTTCCCATTCCAATGTTGAATACCTCCTGGAACTATGCTGTTAAAAATATTGGAGAGGTTGTATCACCTTGCTTTACACCTGTAATTACTGGCATTTTACTGGTTTCTTCCTGGAGGACTACGGTAGCCAAGGAGTCATTACAGATATCTTCTGATATTCGTATGTACAGCATACAGGAACAGTGGTGGCGTGGAGGTATAGCTTCTGCATCGTGCGCAAGAGGACCGCGGTTCAAGTACCGTGGTCCTCTTGCACCTATAACCGTAGAGATAATACCTAGGCTTATAGCAGCTGGAAGAAGTACGTTGTAATGTTTTGAAGTCACAGTGAAAAGGAGCTTTAAAGACATTCAAGTAATGGTAAGATTTGCTCTTTCCCAACGATTATTGGGGACAGAATTAGTCCAATG
Organism: Hyalomma asiaticum; assembly: GCA_013339685.2. Classification (NCBI taxonomy): domain Eukaryota; kingdom Metazoa; phylum Arthropoda; class Arachnida; order Ixodida; family Ixodidae; genus Hyalomma; species Hyalomma asiaticum. Next base: position 81,623,914 of record CM023483.1, read on the forward strand.
TGTTTGCCTATTTCATCTATGGTTTTTCCATCCTAAATGTGTCAGTTTTTATTGTTTTCCTCTGTTGCAGGAATGGGATGTTCTGTTCTTGTTACTGATTCAGCCAAATCAAAGCCATTAGCTCCATATTGCGAAAGAATGTATAAAAACGCTTGCAGGAAGGACGGTACGATGAAAGTTATTCCGAACAATGACTGTCAAGGAACAAAAAGCGGGTCTTAAGGAATTTGAATAAAGCGGCTTTCACATTCACATACGCTATGTTGAGACGTGCGTTTTGGGAGACAAGGCACGTGTCCACAATCCTGACCAACAATTGCCTTAGCTTCTCCACTAGGCCGAGTGGCGGTGCAGTGGCCGGGTCATTGCACGGGCGAGCTCTGGACGTCGTCACGACTCATGTGAGTTTATTGTTTACTCAGGCAGGGCGCTGGAGAAATTGGTCTGCTTTGAAGTGACTATAGCATACTGGGACAATGCCTAGCACACTACACATAGTAGCAGCTTAAGAATCGTGACCAGCCGCCGTATCTTTATTCACCCGCACACCTACGGGTTTGGCACTTGACACATGTGTCTCAGCCCTCGAAACAGGCACTACATTGCCCGAGCATACACCTATTGAAGTCCAGGACTTGCGGCGCCTCCTGACGTTTTGCCTTGACAACACGTACTTCACGTTCGAGGGTTGCTTTTAAAACACGGGAGAGCAATGGTTGCTGCCGTCTCGGCAAAGGCAGCAAATCAGACGATGGAACGTCTTGAACAATGCACTCTCAGTTCGTTTAGTCCTGCACCGAAAACCTTTTACGTTACGTGGATGATTGCTGCAGCGTAATCAAAAAGGAGGCATTGAGAGCTTTCACAGAACACCTGAACGGCATGAATGCAGCAATCAAGTTTGCCGTAGAGGAGGAGCAGCACGGTCAACTTTCTTTCCTCGACGTCCTCGTCAAGCGCGAAGGAGAAGGAATGTCGTTCAGCGTCTACAAAAAAAAAAGCACCCACACGGGTCGCTATTTGCATTTTAATTCGGTGAACCCGGTTTCCCACAAGAGGTCTATGATCGCCTCGCCGGTGAATCGCGCGATGAGACTGCGCAAAATCAGAGGACTTCGCTGCCGACATACAGCTTGTGCAATGGGATCTCTCCCAAAGTGGCTACCCTGACTAGTCCGTGCACTCTGTGGAACGTCAGCTAGCACGTTCCGCCACGTTCTGACAACTCGCGCCCAAGAAAACGTGCTTCTGTGCCGTATGTTCCTGGTATCAGCGAACACCTTGCGCGTGTTCTACGTCCCATACGATGTGCAGGTAGCACACGTGCCAAAAAAAAAAAAAAAAACAAGTTGAGGCGTTCCCTTGAGAGGGTGAAAGACAAGCTGCCAAAAGAGAAATTTCCAGGCGTTGTCTACAGCATTCCGTGCGCAGACTGTAGTGGCAGTTACGTCGGCGAGACAGGCAATTTTCCGCAAAGATTAAAGCAGCATATATATGACGTAAAAGAAAGAAGGTCTCATCGAACGCGCTGGCGGAACACGCAGAGGCATCTGGCCACAAAATAGATTGGGATAACGCAATAATAATAGAACGAGAAAAGAACTGGGATAACGCAAGAATAATAGAACGAGAAAGAACTGGTCATCCCGGCTTCATCTGGAATCTCTGGCGATCCAAACAACGGCGCACACAATTAATCGCAATGACGGGAACTTCCCAAAAATGTACACGCGTTGCTTACGCCACATTTTAAAACATACATAACCGGACTGCTCACGCACAGATTCTTCATTTGTGAACAAGGCTCCCGTGCTGGTGCCGAGACGTCTTGCTTTTATTTGGTTTTATCGTGATGAGTGTCTTACTTTAATTGTCTTCATAAAACCGCCATATACCTCAACAAATGTGCGTACGACCACGGCCGTTCGACTACGGATGCGTAGGGGCTTAGAATAACCAATTAAAGAAGCAGCATGGCTTCGTTTGCTGCGGCGAGATACGAGGCACCGCTCACCATCAGCATCATACACTGTCCTTCAAAGGCTTTGGTTTGGGCATTAAGTAATCGGAGACTACACTCTTAGCTGCAATGGAGTGCTGGGCACTCCGTTCGGCCTGTCCCATATTTCACTCTCATTTCAGGAGTGCTCGGCACTCTCTGTAGCACACAGTGCGCGAACTCTCTCGCGGAGTTCTGTCACTCTGGCTGAAGGGGAGTGAAGTAATTCTTCTCCGCGGGAGTTCAAGCACTCTATCCAGGACGTAACCAAAAAAGAAGAAAGAAAAGGGTGTGGCCAAGCTTTCGATCGTACCACGCAACAGCGAATACGCCATGAGAACGTGCCTAAACGACCGAATGCATATATAAAACATGCATCCATGCACAAAGCACACACTACCCAGCAACTTTACCCATACAAACACCCCTTGCGCAAAGCATTCAGAGTGTCTCGACTTTCCCTGTATTGTAAGTGGTAACAGCGGTGTTCTCGGTAATTAAGCACTAAATATAGACAGAATCCATGGAAACGTCTGGTAACCCTTCGGTATATTGAGTACAGGACCTGTTAAAACAAGACAACATAATATTCGACGTCGTTACGATTAGCGAATGCCGTTATCAGCTGTTTTCTTCAAGGCAACAGCGCCGAGCACACGTACGGTGCCATGCGGCGCGGCTGGTCCAGCGTAGCGACAGCCACGCTCGCATTAATCGTCAAGGTGTAAAAGCAATCGTATACAATGCTGATTCGGAAGCACGAATGAAAAAAATACCATGACCACTAGAAGCAGAAAGCGAGCTGATTCATGTACGCATGCACTTTTATGACTCGTCGCCAAAGCAAGCATTCCAACACTAATTCACATTGACGGATATCACATGGGCACTTCAGAACACAGAAATTAAAGAAATCAAGATCATACACCATTACGAAAATAAGCAATAACACGAGATTCGAACCCGGGTACGCACGCACAGCAAGCGGACACCCTACCGATCACGCCACCGCGCCACGATCTGCCGACGACCTTATTCGTGGCCTTATATATATACCAAATGTATTGCTACTCTGCTTCTGAACCTGAGAGCTTCGACGTTGATCGGTATCAGCATGTGTTTCCGTTCGGTCAATACAGTACTTCCGAGGCGGTGAGAAAACCACCGCAAAGCACTGCGCTATGAATTATTCTTCAGATCGTCGTGCCGTGCGGCAACCGCGTTATAAATCGATGCTCAATTTCGTGCTACCCTACGCATCACAGATGTTTCGATCGATTGATTTGTGGGGTTTAACGTCCCAAAACCAGCTCTGATTATGAAAGACGCCGTGGTGGAGGTCTCCGGAAATTTCGACCACCTGGGGCTCTTTAACGTGCGCTGACAACGCACAGCACACGGGTCGCAACATTTCGCCTCCATCGAAATGCAGCCGCCGCGGCCGGGATTCGATCCCGCGACCTTCGGATCAGCAGCCGAGTGCCATAACCACTAGACCACCGTGGCGGGGCATGTTTCGATCGCTAAATGTACGCGAACATCTGCGTAAAAGTAAGGCATCTCAGCGTGCCATACTCAATTATGCGTATTCCATGGGCATGTGCTGTTTATCAATTTTGATTAATGCCGCCGTGAGCCGCACGCGTCCACTGGCACCAGCGCGTTCTTAGCGGTTCAAAAACCACCCACATTCGCATACAAAAGTTGCGTACGTCACTAGGTGCCTACACCAACATACATAACTTATAAGCGTGTAACATATCGTGCGCTACACGCACTGGCAGCTTCGTTTCCACATCGATTTGGCGATCAGCTGTTTGCGCAATTAGTACATACCTGCGCGCATTGCGCTGTTTGGTGCGACATACAGTGGTCGTGTTTGCTGTACTCAGCTACTAAATCTGGTCATCGGCGACAGCTACTTTACTTGCTAATTACGCCTACTTTTGAACAGCATGTGGTCATTAAAACGAATGAGCAAGGCGTGCCGTGCCGCAAGGTGAAGCATAGCCTACGCACCGCAGGTCTCCTTTTTAAAACCAAGGCTTTCGCATTTCTCTTTTGCAAATGTGGGCGTTGGACCTCTTACACAGGAGCTGTTGTATCAATGTTAAGAAAAAAAAATCTGTTACTCTGTTCTTCAATGAAATGACCCATCCCTAGAAAACAGGCAGTGTCTGCGCATTTTCTATTGTCAATGGAGGAGAACGCTATGCTTGTTGGCAACTGAAGTTTTCACAAACTGAGCAGGCACAAGTGATTGACTGACAGATGCCGCGATCTTCAAAGCTGAAAGTACTTTCATATACTCTCACATATTCTTATCATTCCATGCACTTTTAAGTTGGTGTTACACTTGTGCACATCAAACTATGATGTGATTGATAAATGAACAGCTACTCCTTTGAACATCACTGTTCTCTTTCACCACCTATTTCTCTCGTACAGTGTGTTGGAAGAAATACCAGTTAAATGTGTCTGGTAGAACTTCAGCATTAACAATCACAGATCACAATTTTAGCAATATATTTTGGCTTACAAGTTTTATTTTTAGTTCCCATGCATGATTATTTGTCCCACCAAAAGCAACACAAACAAAAGCAGTAACAAGTAATTATGTCAGTGGAAAGATATACATTTTCATAGCACGCACAAAACTGTCTTTGAACATTGAGCACATGGAACAATAATGTGTACAATACAGCGTAAATACTCAGCAATTTGATGCAATAAAACAGTGTGAAAGAACTGTTTACTGACATGGTTTGAATGTTACTATGATGCTCGGTGGTGCACATTTCTTAACAACAGTGTACTAATGTGTTTGTACATTTCTAAGAGGTGGCAAGCACAAAGTACGTAGAGTCTGCAAACACGCAAAGGTAATTACATAGGCTAAGTCTAGCATCACTCTTTAGAAATGTGACAGCATACAAGGGCGTGTTCGTATACAAGTTGAAATCGTAATCCATAAAAGCACTGAGCAATGCACATAAATGACAAGTTGCAAGCATCTTTCTCTCTGTGCATTTACTTAAAGATATCTCAAACTAATACATATTCCTCCAGGAAAGCTGCAAAACTCTTTGGCATTTCACACATACATACACAAACACATATATGCAGAGACAGAGAGAGAGAGAGAGACAGGAAGGCAGGGAGGTTAACTAATACACAACTACAGCTCACTTATAATCCCACTGTCAATAATGGGCATGCCTACATCAGTGCACTCCACTGCTTACGTGCTATCTAGGGCCATGAGTTGTGACCAGATGAATTATTACATGTGAAACATTTCTTGGTGAACATAGTTACTATCTATCTATCTATCTATCTATCTATCTATCTATCTATCTATCTATCTATCTATCTATCTATCTATCTATCTATCTATCTATCTATCTATCTATCTATCTATCTATCTATCTATCTCATTTGCCTGGTAGACCCCAATATTTTGGAGGTAAGGCATAAATGTGTGAGTAACATGAATGACAAATATTTTATATTGCTAACCTGACATACTCATCATATATTTATTTATTTATTTTTACATACTGCAGCCCCGAAGGGCTATCGCAGGAGTGGGTTAGTAAAATACATCAAAAAGCAACATAGGAGTTGGCAAATACATAAAATACATAAAGAACATAACAAAATTCGCTGAACATCATTGGTTAGTAATATACAATAAAAAGTCATCAAGTGATGCGGAGCGAACATGCCCAGGTAGAGCATTCCACAATTCTATGGAATGAACAAAAAAACTATATTTAAACGCCACCGTACGATGAGAAAAAGTAGACATGTTTAACTCATGGTAATGTCGGGTGGTTGTTGGTCTAGCGGGTGCGATGTATTTGCTGAGTTGGGGGAATCGGGGGGAGTTTATTAAATTATAGAGAAATTTCAGGCATTCAACGTGACGACGGGAAGAGAGACTGGTAAGCTGAAGAATTGGAAGATGGGAACTAGGTGAAAAATACCGGTCATAGCGACGATAAATGAAGCGTACGGCTTTCTTCTGAACAGATTCTATTTTGTTGATATCGGAAATTTTGTGTGGGTTCCACACAACAGAACCATATTCCAATATTGGACGAACCAAAGTTTTATACGTAAGGAGTCGAATGCTGAGAGGTGCTGAACGTAAGGTGCGTTGCAGGTAGCCTAACTTTCTAACCGCACGGTTACACATGAGTTCGATGTGATGAGACCAGGATAAATCCTGAGTGAAAATGAGACCAAGATATTTATATTGCGAAACCTTTCCGAGAGGGCAACCATTAAACGAATAAGTAAACGGAGAGGGAGAAGAACACTTCGTAAATGACATGGAAACCGTTTTCCGGAAGTTGATTTGCATTTGCCAAGTGTTACACCATGCTTGAAAAGATGCAAAGGAATCATTAAGGATGACCTGATCATGAGGAGTTTTAATCGTATGATACAGAACACAGTCATCAGCATACATGCGGATTTTAACAGGAATATTACTTGGCAGATCATTAATGAAAATCAGAAACAAGAGTGGGCCTAATATTGAGCCTTGGGGTACGCCAGACGTTACAGTGCAAGTGGAGGAATGAGAAGATCTGAAGAGTACGTATTGAGACCTATTGGATAGAAAAGAAGAAATCCATTTTACTAATCTTTCGTTTTTAAGAATAAGAGTGAGCTTGTTTAAGAGTTTATAATGTGACACAGTGTCGAAAGCCTTAGAAAAATCGATGAATATTGCGTCAATTTGATCACCTGCATCGAGGGCCTGGAGGATGTCGTGGGAAAATTCACAGAGCTGGGTTATGGTACTAAACCCGCGTCGAAAACCATGCTGGGCATCGGATAACACATTATTGCAGTCCAAGAATTCTATGATATGTTTGAAAATTATGTGCTCGAGTATTTTACAGGAATGGCTTGTGATAGAGATGGGTCTGTAGTTCAATAAAGACTGCTTGTTTCCGGATTTGAATAACGGAACAATTTTACCCATTTTCCATGAAGTAGGGACAACAGACGTCGAGAGAGATTTCTGAAAGATAATGGTGAGATATCGACTAGTCCATAAGGAGTATCTAGTGAGGAATTCATTGTCAATATCGTCAGGACTACCTTTTTTCTTTGGATCGAGCTTTAAAATGAGATTCAACTCACCCTGGTTTGAAACAACAATGTCATCACTCATTGATTGCTATCAATGAGTGATTGCAATGCTATCACTCATTGATTATGGACTATTACCAACTCGCTCAACTTTCCGTCCTTTTGATCATCAATGGAGCTGCTAGTCTGCCCTGTAAAATGAGGAACATCGGAGTTATCAAGAGTGAAAACGGATTTAAAATAATCATTAAATGAATTTGCAATCAGAGTGGCGTCACTTGTTACTATGTCATTTATTTCAAATATATCAGTCAAATATATGTCATGATTAACAATACTGCAACCATGCATAGCTCACAACCGTAGTTTTCGGACCACAGTATGCGAGTATGCGCCACAGGTGTCTGGATTTGATAAGGCCTATGTCAATCAAGGACCAACAAAATGGACATATTAAACACCGTGGCTGCAGGGACCGAACCCACAACACTGATCGTTGCATGAAGTTTTCTGTACCTCACACAGCGCATTGCTTCCCGGATCGGCACGCATTTTTCTGTTCATGATTCACACAGAATAGCCGGCTTCAGCAGCTCCGCTCTTAAACCAAAAGAGGAACACATTTCCCGCAGCTTGTGTTTGAAATACAGACATGACACACACACACACACGCAGACATGCACACACAGCCTACGAAGCGGTAGGGAGTATTGAACACGGGCCCTCAAGGTGCCAAGTCGGCACGCTACCGCTACGGCGGCTCCTCCAAGGCAGTTAGAGTAAATAAGCCTATTGCACCAGCAGTTGTTGTATCGGTGCTTGTGTTATGTGAATTGCGCTTCTAATGTACGATGAGCACTATCATATCAATGCATATATGTCTGTATGCTATTGTGCAACTGCGCTCTATACCGTAGGAATACATCAACAAACAATGCTTATGAGATCACATCAACGCACGCACTATATAGTGCATTTTTCTTCGGCAATATAGATATTTGTGCTTTGGACTAATGTGAGTATCAATACTACATCGTACCATGAGCTATCACTCATTCGCCATGTTGTCAACATTCCTGGCTAGCCTATGTTAAGCATACATCTTCAGTGGGTATTCATGCGTTTTGCACAAGGAGCTTGATCCGACCCCTAACAATTTGCTGAACGACAAAGAATTCGTCATTGGCTAGTTCTTTGCAGACTGCTTCACATGACGCCGATTCACACAGTGTAGGGGACCTGCAGGATATTTTCTTGCTCAACATTAATGCCACAGTATATAGTACATGCCTTATTTTCCTATTCAAAATAAATGAATACCAAGCACCATGGCTGGAAAGTCCCTTTGACCTAAGCAATGACGTGCATTTAAGTATTGCCTTCATTGGAGCCAATTAGTAAGTAGCATGAGCTTAAATGAAATCTGAGTAGGCTGTGAAGCAGTCAGGGTTTAATGAAGGCTGAATTGAAGGAGTTTCCCCAAGCATCTTTAAAAAGTGCCATGTTTTTAGCAGTTCAGTGTTTATAAATGCTTGCCAGCAGTTTGTTCATAGCCTGCCACTCAAGTCCCATTTTTCATTCATAGTCTTAAAGATATGCGAATTAGATCCAGCACATTGTGAGGCACAGAGAAGCCTTCCCACAATCGATCTTGTGGAAAAAGTGGTGGGTCAGCCACTCTCGCTGCCTCACCGGAAAAATCTTCCTGGAAAACATACAAAATAACGAGGTGCATTAGACATCTTGTGCACATAACAATAAAACCCTCATTGAAAATGCTCACTTCGCTTCTCTTATAGCAGTCTAGCTGGTAAGGAGTTTGTTGTGAGCTTCGTACTTGCTGTGGGGCACACATATTTATACAAAATGCACAAAGGCAAAGAAACGCAAAAGAACGTTAGATGTGCACTTTAAAAAGGTCCGCATTGTTAGTCAAGTCCATCGCGCAGTTACACATGTTGCACTCCAGCTTCATGTAATAGGCCGCCCCAGTGCTACTAGGTGCCAATAATATGCAAATGTGGACATATTGCCCTGCTGAGGGGGAAAAACAAAAGAACTGATTATCGGAACTGGGCGAATGTTAAAAATACGGGTTACAGGCACATATAAACACATGACGACGTGACAGACACATCGGCTGCTGACCGGAATGACGAGGGTTATATCACGGCCACTGCGGTCGCATTTTCGAAGGAGTTGAAAATGCGAGAGGCCCGTATACTGCGTGTTATCAGTGCACGTCAAAAGAACACCAGATGGCCAACACTTCCCGAGCCCTCATGATCATATCGTGGTGTCAGCACGTACTACACGAGCAATTATTATTTGTGATAGCCGCAGTCTTTCGCGTAAGTTTACATTCACTGAAAGCATGAAGTTGAAGCCTTCTCGCATGAAATAATATCACACAAGGTTTTTATTTTTTTTTTATGTGAAGGGGCGATTTCACGAGCTGATCGAATGACTTTCCGACGCCTGTACTGCTTTCACGGGTGTTCCTTAACGCGCATTTATGTCGCGTCGTTCCTATATATGCGCCTAACGCCTCTTTTTTGCCTTTAATTTCGCTTAGACAGCGCGCTGTGTAGAACAACACGTACACATGCATCAGCGGCGATAAAGACCAACAAACAGCCCCGCCACGATGGTCTAGTGGTTAAGGTACTCGGCTGCTGATCCGAGGGTCGCGGGATCGAATCCCGGCCGCAGCGGCTGCATTTCGATGGAGGCGAAATGTTGAGGCCCGTGTGCTGTGCGATGTCAGTGCACGTTAAAGAACCCCAGGTGGTCGAAATTTCCGGAGCCCTCCACTACGGCGTCTCTCATAATCAGAGCTGGTTTTGGGACGTTAAACCCCACATAACAACATAACAAAGACCAACAAACAAACAAAACAAATGCATGACCTACCATGTGTGCACCGGACTGGGCCGAGCTTGCATAGTTGCGCGTCGCGGCATGGCGAAACCATCACTGTCGCAGCATGACATAAGTTGCTCTGCTGTCACATCGCAACCATCGCGTTCAGCGACGAGAACACAGTGAGACTGCCCGCGCAAAACACGCGCACTGTGTCAACTCAACAGCACCATTCTCATGCAGCGTTCACAGAGCCAACTGGCCATAATTTCGATATCCGCGATACGGCTGAGCTTGCTTCGGGCACCCACAGCGGCACAGGCACAGGCGCGGCTGGGGCGGCTGGCGCCCGACGGAACCCTCGCACCTGCGCTGTTGGCTGTTCCGTTGGTATCTCTCCACCCGCCTGTGTCTGCTTTTGCTTTTCGTCTCCTTGCGCGCGCACTCGTCTTTAACAGCGTAATAGAAGTGCGGTGTTGGAATTCTTGGCTTGCTTTCTCTAGTAGTCGGTGCCGATCGGTGCGCGTCATACAGGCCGTCCGGAGACGCGATCCGACTGCGTGCGCCCACGCACAATCTTTACGCGGCGCGCTCGCAGAGTCCCGTGTACTTTTCCTTGTTGGAGTGCATATTCAGGATATCAAGGCACGTACGTTGAGGCGTGCCGCGTCCAGGTAGTCGCTGCCGGCAACGCTGCAATCGTATATTGTTGTGCGGCGATATTTGCGAACGATGGAGTACTGGGCGCTGTTCACGCTACGTACGCTGGAGTTCCGCGAGTTTCTAACTCTACATAAGCAGCATGGGAGCTCGCAGACTACACTGTAAAAAAAAATCCGTCAGAATGACGGCAAAAACACTAGAATTTCTATTTCCAAGATTATTACCGTCAAAATGACTACAGCCCGTCATTTCAAAATGACGGTGTTTCTCGTCATTTTTATGTGTTCCCCGTCATTCTGAAATACAACCGAACTGTCATTTTGATAATATATGACCGTCAAAATGACGACAACCCGTCATTTCCAAATGACGGTGTTTCTCATCATTTTGATGTTCCGCGTCATTCTGAAGCACGACTGTACTGTCAATTTGATATTTGACTGTCAAAATGACGGCTGAAGGTATTTTCTAAATGACGGTGTTTTTAATTATTTTGATGTCTTTCTTGCTAACTTTATTTACAACAAAACCGTGAGTATTGTAGCATTCGACCGCATAAGTGATGTCAAGCTTGCAAGTTTACGAGATGACGTGCCATCAATTCTAGTTCAATATGATGGTGCTTTTAATAACTGTGACTTGTCAACACGAAATGCACGTTGCTGTCAGTATAACGAACCAACAGGACGAATGTCTTCTCTGTCGATATGAAATGTAGTGTGGTCAACCTCACCATAAGACTCGCTCGATGTGGGCTGCACCTCACACAATATGCAACTAAAACTGGCATCTGTACTTGCATATTGGATATTCATAGTGCTTTTAGAAGACTGCCTAGCCTAGATGCAATTCCGCTTGCTTGTCCTTTGCCACGCCCTTTTTTCGGGGTTTCTTGTCCAAGTTATCTGGAAACGAAAGAGGACAACAGAATAAATTGATGCTCCATAAACTGTACCAATCGTATACGTTGGCTTCAGATGTGAAACACCATGAACGTGCAAACTGTGCTACCCTTTATGGGACACAAGTCAATGAAATCAAAACAAAATCGTCCAAACTCCTGTAAGTAGTACATATGCGACCATATCTGTCGTGCTGATTAGCTGCAAGTAAGTGACCTGATGCATAACATTCCTAAATGAACATTGAGTGCAAGTAAAACCGTCATCACAAAGTGTGAAAAGAGGCTGTACTTGCAATTAAATCCCATATCGTACTTCTAGTAACAAAAGGTGCTCATCATGTACAGGGATCATGCACAGACTCTAAGCTGCCACTCTGCCAGCTCAATTTAGCTTGATTTCAAGGACCTATACGATCAATCGCATGCGCAGCAGCGCCATGTTGTCCAAGTATGGGCTGTACCCACAGTATTATGAAGATCACCGTCACACTCCGTAATTGTACCTTCTGTAAATGCTCATTATAGTTTCAGTGTGTCTGCCCGCAAGAGTGTGGAATCTTCCACAGAACATACTCTGAGCAAACAACAAATCTCTTGCAGCTATGAATCACCAGGCAGAACATTCATAGTCCCATTGGAACATGTTACTTGGGCGCAGAACTTGTCAAGCGCCAACATAGCAGCTTGTATGCCCGCTCTACAAGTATGTGATCACAGTCGCTAATTCGCTTCGCTAATCGGATGTTTACGAAAATTGGTATGCCACATCATGACTACATGACGAACATAAATGACAGGTCATAACATGAAAATCATGACATGCATGTCATGAGCGGCATGATTTACATGCCACGGTCTTGGTGCTCTCCTGGTCGTCTCGTTAATGGGATAGAAAAATTGGTATTCCACAATATGACTGCATGGCGAACATAAATGACAGGTCATAACATGAAAATCATGACATGCATGTCATGAGCGACATGATTTACATGCCACGCGTTTCGTTAATGGCACGTATACGGAAATTGGCATGCCACAGCATGACTGCATGAAAAACATAAATGACATGTCAAAACACGAAAATCATGACATGCATGTCATGAGTGACATGATTTACATGCGACGGTCTTGGTGCTCTCCTGGCCGTTTCGTTAGTGGGATGTTGTCATGATAGGTTCCAGAAGGATGTATTTAAGCTGGGAACGCGGGCGTTCCTATGGAAGAGACGAGGCTGGTTGTGCGTTCCGAATGGCACTTTATAAACAGAGATGAAGACGCGCACTACACATATACAGACACAAACACGTAGGAGAGCGGATAAACAAAACGACAAACAAACTCATCAACGCCCCTAATAACAGTCGAATAGTCCTGGCAGACACAGGCTCACCGTCTGGCGGGACGGGCGACTGGAGGGAGCCGAGGTAGCGTTGCCTGCTGAAGAGCGTGCCGGAGACCGACGAGACGAACTAGCGATGGCTTGAAGAATGCGGCCGGCAGGTGCAGCCAAAGAGCAGTAGAGGTGACGGGGAGGACATACAGGCGGCCACGTGAAGCCCGGAGCTCCAACTCGTGGACCGCTAGAAGAATCTCGACACTCGGGCCCGGGCACCCGACTGTGTCGAACGCTGTAGTCCGTCCCTCTGTTCGCTCCTCTTCTTTCGTACCACCCCGCTCGCGCTCGCGCATCTTGCGCGTGCTCCCACTTCGTCGTCGTCATCGTCGGCGTCTTTTCGCCAGCTTCTCTAGGGCACCGAGCACTGGCCCATATTTTAGCGCGCACATGACACATGTATACGAAAATCGGTATGCCACAACATGACTGCATGGCGAACATGACTGACAGGTCACAACATGAAAATCATGATATGCATGTCATGAGCGACATGATTTACATGCCACGCGTTTCGTTAACGGGATGTATACGAAAATTGGCATGCCACAAGATGACTGCATCACGAACGTAAATGACAGGTCATAACATGAAAATCATGGCATGCATGTCATGAGCGACATGATTTACATGCCATGGTCTTCGTGCTCTCTTGGCGGTTTCGTTAGTGGGATGTATAGGAAAATTGGTATGCAGCAATATGACTGCATGACGAACATAAATGACAGGTCATAACATGAAGAGCATAGCATGGATGTCATGCGCGGCATGATTTATATGCCAAGCGTTTCGTTAATGGGATGTATACCAAAATTGCTATGGCACAACACGACAGCATGACGAACGTGACAGGTCATAACGTTAGAATCATGATATGCGTGTATGAGCGGCATGGTTTACATGCCACAGTCATGGTGCTCTTGCGGCCGTTTTGTTAACTTCATATGTACTAAACTCGGTATAGCGAGACAACAATGCAAATCCATTTTACGTTCCTTATGCGTGCTTCGCATTTCCTTGATTCCCACTGCACGTGGGATCTGCCATATTTTTATATCTGAAAAGCTCCCGAAGCAAAATCTCCCGAGGCAAATCTACCAGGCCGATAGGCAGGTTCTGTCTATCGGCCTGGTAAAATCCTCGAATAGCTGCGAGGACGTTACCCGGTGCTACGCTGCTACATTCCCGACTTCTTCTCTCTCTCATTCCCATTAGCAGCCATTGTTTACCTCCAAGGTAGTGCCTGGTGAGATTTCTCCTGTGCGTGATTAGACAATAAAAATTTTGTTCAAAACGCCGTTGATTGATGAAATAAACCAACGAAAGACGCCAGGCACCCGCTCGCCCTCAGCGCATGCCTCCTGCCCTCGGCGCGTGCTGTCTTGTGATAGAGAGAGAGAGCGAAAGGGGCGCGTTGACTATGGAAACGCTCTTTCTTAGATGAACGCTCTACCAGCTCGCAAAGAAGTAGAACGCGCCCTCACCTGCGAGAGGCAACGTTGGCGCAGGTAGCGTCTCCTAGCCAGTTTCTTGATTGAGAAATACCGAATGCTCGCGTTGAAGAACCGTTGACCGGCCGTCCATATTTCACTTGTGCGTATAGTTGAACCATGAGGATTCGTAGCGTGCGCGTTAACTCAATTAATCCGGAACTCGGCACGATCTGCGATGAACCTCCCGAGCTTCGCCCACTCGTGATCATTCACTCCGTGGATATGCTGTAATTTTTTTTTTTTTTTTGGCTGGCAGCCGAATACCATAAGCACTACACCACCGCGGCGGACGGATGTGAAAGAGGATTGATGAGACGGAGAGTGCTGGTTCCCTTCGAAATAGAAAGGGTCGAATATGGCGGAAGGAGCGCTTTCCGACTTGGAAGCAGGTTTGATGATTGAAATAATGCAGCTTCATCATGTAGGCTGTTGCAGAACACGGGGAGCAAAGCAGCTGCTGTCGGCTGAATTTCTGTCTTCTGTGACGACTACTTTTTGTGCGGCTGGGTAGGTGCTGTTCTCGGACGGGTAATACAAGGAGAATAGCTGAAATTATGATCTGGCACAATTGATAACAGCGCGATTGTGGGATAGCAAATCCCAGCCAAGTATGATATCATGCGAGCAGGATGAAAGCACGATAAACTCAACAATGTAGTTGTCCTCGGTGATGATGAGTCGAACAGTGCAGGCGGCTATAGGTTTAAAGAGGTCTCCATTCACTGTTCGTAAGAACATCATATGAAGAAGCGTGGTCACTTTTTGAAGCTTGCGGCTAATTGCGGCGCTATAACGGAAACGGCAGCACCGGTATTGACAAGAGCATATGCACGGATTCCTTCTACAGAAACTTCGACAAAATAGGACGGCAAAGTTTCAGGACTCGTGCATTTCGACAGCGCAGTCTTGCCTCGCGAACTGCAGCCGCTAGTTTCCTTCATTGGCAGGGGTTGGCTGACGCATGGGTGCCAAGGAGCGGCGACAGGGTGACGGCGAGCGAAGAGACGCAGATTGCGCATAGTCACGTGACGACGTGTTTGATGTCCAGACTCTCATAAAGAGGGTGGGTACAACCCATGCAGTTGTACTCTGAACGGGCGTCAGTGTATCCTGGCACGAGACGATGGCACGACGGCAGAACCGGGCGATATGGTGAACTCCGTGGCATGTAAAACAGATCGGCCGGTGGATGTGCGTTCGCCAGGGATTTCCAGCGATGGGAGCCGTCCATGCGACGGGACGGTGAGTCAGGGCTGTGGCGTGCGACAGCTGTGACACAACATGGAAAGACGAGAGCTGTTGGTGTTGCACCTGTTGCCGCTGTGCTGCTCAGCATAAGAGGCACGGCGACAGGATGCTGCTGAATGGGCACTGGCATGAGCTGAGTAATTTGCTCTTGAACGACATATCGGAGCACAGAAGCCAACAGGATTGGTTGCTGCATTTGCGGCTGCTGTGCGAACTCCTGACGCTAACAAACGGCAAAAGAGAAAGCTGACAAGCCACCTCCTCCCTCACAAAGTCTTTCATTTGTGCGAGAAGATGTGTGCGGTCTGGCATGACATCAGTGCAGCGAGTGGTTGGTTAAATGTAGGCGAACGCCGCGTGAATCCTCGTTCCGTACTCAATTCGTCATAGCTCTGGCACAGGGCTACAACTTCTTACAGAGTGCCAGGAGACTTCACAGGGAGAACTTCAAAGACGTCGTCGTCAACCCCCTTCATATAGTGCTGTATTTTGGCACTTTCACTCATTGAAGCATAGACGCGCCTACAGAGATCGGTTATGTCCTCGATCCGGGCGGTAAAAGTTTTATTCGGTACCTGCGCCCGTGTGCGCAGCCGTTGTTCGGCGCATAACTTCCGTACGGCAGGGTGAACGAAAACTGCGGTTACTGCCTCCTCGAAAGCACAACAATTCTAAAATCCAGAGTGGTTCGTAAACCACAGCTTCGTCGGGCTGCTCAGCTAAAATCTTACGGTACGTAAATTAGCGATATCATCCTTCCTGTTGGGTCCACTAACTTTTTGTAAAACGACAGCCCGTCGTCGACGCCCTGGTCTTCCGTATTGGAAAATACCGGGGGGTCTCGCTGGCGAGCCGGACAGGGCAAACGGGGGATGCTAGAGGTGACGTCTTTTGCGCCGCGTCAGCTTGCACGGTCGACTGCAGCGTGTGGGGGAGTTCCAGGGCGCCGGCGAGGTGGTTAACCAATGCGATCTAGCAAATGTAAAGAGGTTTATTGGATGAAAGCAGGCGGTAGCTCGAAAAAGTGCCAAGGGGATCAAGATGGCTTTGCTAGAACGCCGATCTCGTGCTTTCCACTTGTTATTATGATCGCTGAACTCTGGATGTTGTTGTTCTTTTTTCTTCATTATAGAACGTTTTCTCGTGGGCGCCGCTATGTTGCCTAGCGGGCGGAGCTTTCTGCCATCTGGCAACCCAGTGGCTTGGGGCCAACGCTCGCTTTTTCATGGTCGGTATTGGGACGGATGCACATTTCGTCGTTGTTTTTTTAATTTCTGGCGCGCTTAATGCCGCCCACATTGCGGCTTTTATAAGGAAATGAGTCTCTCCGACGTCCTAACTAGTTTTTAGCCTGTGATAGTCATTGATTTCAACAGAGGACGCCGCGAAAGTACCATGATGCCGTATATTTACGGCCAGCTTTTTTTGCAAGGCGCACGCACGTTTTCACGCTTTCTGGCAGAGCAGGAGCACCCCATTGGCGATACAATTCACTTTTTTTCAATAGTTGTATTTTTGCGAGGGAAGGGGGGGGGGGGGCGGAATGTGGTCGCCCGTAGGCGCGCGGTGGCTGGTTTCGGTTACGTCCATCGGGCGGTTTCCGCTTCTTTTTTCTTTTGTGTGCTTCCTTTTCTCACTAAGTAACATGATTCACTGGCGTGGACTAGTGTTTGTGTCGCGAGAAAGGTACGGGAGAGGCGGGAACGATGGCAATAAGTAAATCGACGATGAGCCGTCGGCTCTAGCGAACGGCAAGGCGGAGTCCTCAGGCGAGACATCGCAGGGACCCCCCTACAACCATTTTTTTTTACCATACCTAACATTGGAGATGTAGCAGAATGCATCTGCATCGTCATCTACACGTGTGTACAAGGCTACCACTGCGCATGTCTGAACCCAACAGCAGCCCTATAAATACCCGGGCTGTTTACAATAAAGCATTCATTTTCGTTCGCACCTACCGTGTGTTACAGAAGATAGCTGTAGTTTCTGCCTCCTGTGAGGCATATCGGGGCATCCGATATCAAGCAGTAGGCGCCCGTGCTCAAATCTGTGATCAGCCTCGGAAGTGAGCCGTGTTTTTTTTTGTTCTGTCTACTCAATCTACTGTTGTTGCAAAGTTCATGGGCAAAGCTAAGTTTAAGCTGCTGCAGAAACGCCATTCTATCATTAAAATTGTACGTGTTGGTCGTTTTTCTTAATTAACGGCGATGGCTGTTCGCTGCGGGGCGTGTAGGGCAGTCTTCTTGCGGTCATAGCCGAGGTTGCGCATCAATATGGTCTTCACAAATTATAAGGCTCCGATATTCTCGAGAACTAATCGGTGTGCAGAGCTTTTCCCGATTAAGCATCTAATCCATGAATGCCACCGCTCCTTCTTAATAGAAAAACGATAGAACTTGAAAAATACCCTCCCGCAAACTCTCCGCGTCTGGTCATGCAATTCTCATCATTCCTTCGACAAGAGTTTCCTTTTTCTGTAGTTGTTAGTACAACCATGAAAACTGCACACAAGCTTTCTGTCAACCTTATACGTTGCCTGGCATCACGATAAAAGAGACATAAAACGCCAGGTTATCGCACAACACGCGCAAATTGATCGGCAGCTCCACACATACAAGAATGAGCGCGTGCGCTCCAAACCGCTTGTCACATGCCAGGAGAGGAGAAAGGGGCGGGCGCGCGGGTTGCCAGAGCGCTCCTCCTCGTTCCGTGAAAACGGTCTATACATTTGAATATGTTGCCGAGGCTATCGAGTGGCAAGATACAAAGAAAGAGACGACAAACGAGTGCTTAATATGCGCTGTTTTGTCGAATATGCATCCACTGGTCCAGTTAACTACGCTGTTGCGGTGAGCTCAGCCTTATTTGCTGGAACGGTCCGCGATGTCGCCCGATGGGCCGCAAAAGTCCCGTTGGCCTAGCCTTGCGTGACTGACAATCCCGGCATATCCTTAAATAATGGGCGACGTAGATAGTGAGGCATAGCCAATGGTACTTTTCTTGAATGCTCGTGAGCTTGCGGGAAAAGCTAGGGTGTCTATCCATCGGGTCGTCATGCAAAGCTTCAAGAACCTCTGCACGCAATGCTGAAGGTAAAGCAAGGACGTGGTCGGCTCTAAGTTTCGCAAGAAGAACGCCTCCAGTCTTCGCCTGAATGCCTCCCTAAGGACGGCTCACTGTCTTCGAAATAGTCCACAAGACCCTTGAATTCTGTTTCCGCTCGTTGTCGTTCAGCGAAGTCTTCGAAGCTGATGGTTGCCAAGAAGTAGCCATCTTGATAGCCGTCTGGCGATGGTGGGTCGATGTTTCACGAGCGAGGCAGTCTGCGTCGGAATGACGATAATATCGAATTATTTAAGCCTAAGGCGTGCTAGGCGACCTGAAGGGTCGTTTAAGTTAGCTAGCCAACACAAGGCATGGTGGTCGCTAACAGTCTCGAAAGGCCCGCGTAAAAGCGAGGGCGGAACTTTGATGTAGCCCAAATGATGGCAAAGTACTTCTTGTCCTTTGCCGAATCATTCGTTTCTTCGACAGCGATCGGATAGCATGACTGATAACCATTCCTCTCTCTCCTCTCTGTGCAAGAACTGTGCCAATTCCTACACTACTTGCATTGGTGTCCATTACGGTATTTGCCACATTCGTCGAAATGCGCAAGTATCGGCCGGTGACTGCAGGCGTCGTTTCAGTTTTGAAGTGCTGCAACTTGCGTCATTTCCCACTTGAATTACACGTCGCTCTTCTTCAGGCCCGTCAGGAGCTCGTCAATCTGCAAAATTTCTTGAGAACGCATCTGCAATAGGCACAGAAGTTGAGAAGTCGGTGTACTGCCTTTTGGTCTGTGCCTGGCGTGAGAGTAGTAATGGAAACTGTATTTTGTGGGTATGGGAGAACTCCCTAACTGCCAATGACGTGGCCTAAAAACAAGGCCGCCTCGTGCGGAGAATGATACTTTTCTGGCTTCAAGACGACACCTGAAGTTTTGATGGCTTAGAATGTCGCTTCAAGGCGCCGGCGGTGTTCATTAAACTTGGAAGGAAACACAACGTTATCCAGGCACCCTGCCGCTTCAAGTCTGCGAGCACCGTGTCTATGACGCCCTGTAAATTCGCAGGTGCTGAGTTAAGACCGAATGGCATTACCTTGAACTCAAATAGGGCATCTGGTGTGATCAGGAAGTCTTCTCTCGCTCTCTCTCTCATTGACTTCTAATTGCCAGTAGCCGGTCTCGCGGTACAGCGGAGAAAATTACCTCGCGTAGTGGAGTCGATCGAGAGGGTCACCTATCTTCGAGAGAGGCTACACATCCTGCATCATTTTATTTTGCGACGATAATCAGAGGTGTAAACGCAAGGCTCCATCCATCTTCGTAACACCACTGGAGAAGCCCGGGGACTGTAGGACGGCTGCATGATATCGTCACGTAGGATTTCGTCGACTCATTTCTTCACGGCTTCCCGCTCGCGCGTCTTAACTCGCTGCAGCCTCTGACGAATTGTTCGGGCTCTTTCCTCTGTTGTGATGCGATGTTTCGCGACTGGAATCTGTAGAGATCTTGATACCGACGGAAAGTAATTTGTGTACTGCCAAAGCAGGGCTTCGAGTTCTTCTTGCCTAAACTTGGAAAGGCTACAGCCCATCGATAAGCACGTCGAGACCGTTGGGATAGTCGTCTATCGCTACGGTTAAGTCGTGGCGTTGGATCATGGCTGCGTTGAGTTGCTCTGTTGCTATCGCGTAGTCAGGTCTTTCGACGGTGAAGCACTCTCCTGAAGGCTCGGTCTGGTAGACGCCATGTTGATATCTGATGATTTCCGAATCGTCGTCTTCGTCGTCGTCTTAGGCTGCGGCGGAGAATCTCCGCAATTTCGTCGTTCTGCAACCGCACCTGTATCAATTGCCGCACTTAGTTTTCCGGGTACGGACTACGAGATCCGCCGCTGGTCCGGCCGTGAGACGTAGCGGCTCGGCGAAGGTGAACGTGTTTTCGTCTTCGTTACCGGTGGGCTCTGGCAATGTAGTCGGCGGTGTCACGAGGTCGTTCACTTGGCCGCGGACACAGCGCGTAACCACACAGTTCCTTCTCGTGGTACTGGCAATACCTGTGGGTAGGGCCAGCTTGTCCACAGTGGCAGCAGATCGCGCTGTGGGCGGGGGCACGCCATACGTTGGTTTTCCTTGGACGGTTACTCGTCGCGCAATCCTCCCCATGAGAGAATTGTATAGTGTCGATTTAGCATTAACCGGGGTTACCACTGCTACACGTTGTCATTGCATTATCTATCGCTTACAAAAACGCAAGGCGCATTGTTAAAATTGCGTATGCGCAGGACCGGATCAGGCACTGAAAGCAGCAGCTGACCTTGCCCAAGAACGCTTCTCGAGGCCCCTGGACTACTGCTCTCTGCTTTGAAGAACTTCTGAGGTTAGGGAAACTCTTTCAGGTGGAAAATAGTCGCATAGTTTAAGATTTTCTTTAGTCATCACCCTACTCGATCGTTCTTATTGTTGTTATATAGGCTGTTTCTCTCTTCGTGGAGAAGCATGTGGGCTGTGGTCGTAAGAAAGCGTGTAGAGAATGACGACCAACAAATGTGTACATATAAGGTTCAATGCACAGCTTGAGGAACAGCATGGTGCCACTTAATCGCTTCAGTTGTTGTTTGTTAGACATGAGTTCTTTCAAGAGAGACAGAATTGCGTGACATATGAAGGAAGCTATGGCTGGACACGCTGATAGCAAAGCCCGCGAATGCCTAAGAATGCGAATGTAGGAGTGGAAACAAGGGCATTGAAGCCCAGCTGCGTCGATCACATTTGGGTGGGAGTGAAATGCTAGATGCCTTAGAGTTGGTTTTGTGCGATGTCAGTCCGCGTCAAAAAACCCCACGTGGACGAAATTTCTGAAGCCGTTGTCTACGGTGCTCTTCCCCTTTAACGTTCTTGTAATGCCATGCTATGAATGTTGACATTAAAGAGTCACCATACGTGGCTCAGAAAACAGCGTCACGCCCTCATCGGAATCACGTTTAGTAGTTTAGTCAGCGCACCCGTGCCATTTTTAATGTCGCATAAAAGCTGTGCCCAAAGCAATTTTAACATTTTTTTTACTGATGCCGCTGTACATTTACACTCGCCCACATGCGTATTCTTAAGCTGGGCCTGCACTTTCAAAAGCAAGCGAGAGTGGATCTATACCTATCACCAACTCTACCATTTGAGCACGGCTGCGCGTAGGTAAGCGCAATATAAGTCACTCTTAAAAAAAAACTTGCTGCGGAGCAAATTCTTGAGACAATTTGTATCGCGTTCCGTGCGTATTGCGCCTTCGAAGCCTCTACCAGGTGCCTTGACGCAGATCGCTCAGTAATCACGCATGTGCACCACCGTTATGGTCACGCACAAGTACGGGATGATGTTTAGGCTAAGTTATGCTAAGGAAGGCACTTCGATCCCACGCCCGGTGGTCGCATTTTCGATGGAGGCGGAAACGCTAGAAGCCGGTACATTGTGCCCTGCCAGTGCACATAAAGGATCTTAGGTGATCAAGATGTCCGGTGCACGCCCTCCACTACGGCTTGCCTCCCAATTTTATCGTGGTTTTCGCAAGTGGAACCCCAACCCCATCGATTATTGTTACCTACGTGCAAGGTAGCACAATCGTGAGCTTTTCACTGATATTATATATATATATATATATATATATATATATATATATATATATATATATATATATATATATATATATATATATATATATATATATATATATATATATATATATATATATATATATATATTCTCTCCTGCATCTTGCAGCGCGGCTCGCTCTTCATCGCTCTGCTGAAAAGCGGCCGCTTATGCGTTCAGACAAAACTGTTGACGCAGCGCTGCGTCTTGCTGTATCCAATAAACACCCTAAAGAAGTGGTGGACAGTGCTTGGCACTCAAACAATCCACGTCACTGCCCTTTGCCATGACTCAGGACGCCTGCGAGCAAACATCTCCTGCTCCGACTGTATGCCCCGGTGTGCCTCACCACCGTGGCCCTTCTATTTTCACTGGCAAGGACCACGTGGATGTAGACGACTGGCTGACGACCTACGAAAGAGTGAGCGCTCATAACAGGAACGAGGCAGCAAAACTGAGCCACGCGTTGTGCTACCTCGCGGAGGTCGCGAGCCTGTGGTAAAGCAACCACGAAGCCGATTTGCCGACGTCGTCCGCATTCGAGAGCTCGCTGGAAAATGTATTTAGTCGTTCTGCTCTCCCCAAGCTGTGTGCCGAGCAGCAATTGCGCGAACGAGCACAACAGCCTGGAAATCCTTCACCACTTATGACGTCGAAATTTTGGAATTGTTCAGACAAGTGGACGCGACAATGTCTGAATCGGATGGGATCAGGAATGCCATGAAAGGTACAGAGGACGAGATATATGGCAGGGTACTTGCCAAGAGCCCTCAGTCAGTGGCAGAAATTGTCACAGGTTGCCAAAACTACGAGCCTTGTTGCATAATGAACATCTAACCGTGTAGACCACTATTAATAACCAGGCAACACTACTCGCAGACATAAAATCCTTTGTGCTGGAGGAAATTGCACGCCAACTCTCCTTGATGGCGTTCGCCCAGCCGCAGCCAGCCCAACAGTCAACTCTTGTGCCTCTACTGCAACATACAATTGAGCAGGCAAAGCTTAGCGTCCATAATACACACGGCAGCTCCCGTGCCTACTAGTGCAGATGCAGAAACACCATGAATAAACATTTCGAAAACGTTCGACGGACTGCATTGAGGACTTGTACATTTTCTTGGTATCGTAGCATTTTCTTTTCTCGTGGGCTCCGACGACTAGTTTTCCTCGTTCCGAGCAACGGGACGAGGCCGCGTCGACAACAGTGAGCCAATGCGTGGGGATGCTGAGTGGCGTGTCACTGGTGTTGGCAGCATTGTGGGCGACGTAGGTGAAGGGGTGCCGCAATATGGAGAGCTTAGCTGGCTTCTCGCTGGTGATACGGCTCGAAGCGGCTGAATGCGATTGCAATAACGTGCGATGTCCTCGACGTAGCCACACACAAAGCCTATTGGCTGGGTGTCAGAAATATGCGACCGGGTCGCTGGTGCAGGACCTACCATAGGCACAAGACGCGATGTACGGGCCGGCTGTTGGTATGACTACATGCTGGGCTGCGGTCAAGGCCTTGCCATGATGCCGACGTAGGTAGGAGGCACGCCTGAAGCGAGGGGTTGGTGCCTAGCGACGGCGCCTGTATAGTTCAGTTTCTCAGGACCAAAATAAAGTTCTGTGCCTGCCTGCCTGTATAGCTCAGTGGCGCAGCCACCGTTATCGGTTGGGGCCTGGCAGCAACTTCGGCCTAGCTCAGCGGTGTAGGCAGTGGAAAGTGCTCGTGGTATTCAGGTATAGCAGCGGCGATTTCCTGCTAAATCATATGGTGCAACATAATTGTAAAGAAGCATTGGAACGATGTAGCCGGTCGTCTTCTCCAGCGCCTTGCAGTGGGGTTCGTTCTTCAGCTCGGGGTCCGCGATGTATATATATATATATATATATATATATATATATATATATATATATATATATATATATATATATATATATATACTATCAGACAGTCACAGTGACAAACATATCATTTAGGATTTATTCTTACGTTTCGCCTGGAGATCAGCCTTTGTCCTAAATAAATCCTAAATAATACTCGTCACTGACTTTCTGATAGTATATTTATTTTTATTTATTTAGTTATTTATTTATTTATTTATTTAAATACTCTCAATGCCATTTGCGGCGTTACAGAGAGGAGTGGTGTTACAAGTTAGAGATGGCAGTCTTGAATGATGCATGATCAGGGTTGCTGGCGATGGAGGCAGGAAGGTGGTTCCATTCGGATGAAGTCTTCGGCACGTAGGAATGGAAGTACATGTTGGTATGGCAGAATGGCACATGAACTTTGAAGTTATGGTCGATGCGAGATGAAACATAAGTAGGTGGCGAGAATAATATGCGTTTTATTTCAGGATTCGTGAAAAAGATTTTGTGGAAGAGGCATAGGCGGGCCTGCTTCCTCCTGTTGGAAAGAGTATGAAGATCTAAAGAAGTTTTTATTGATGAGATGCTAGCAGTACGGGAGTAATTAGCGACAATGAAACGAGCTGCGCGATTTTGGATGGCTTCTAGTGAATTAGCAAGTAAACAAGAATGAGGGTCCCAGATTGATGAGGCATACTCGAGTTTCGATCTGACTAGTGTTTTGTATAGAAGAAGTTTTAAGGAAACAGGCGCTAATGAAAAGTTACGGCGCAAGAAGCCGAGAGTGCGGTTAGCATTGTTAATCACATAATTGATATGATTATGCCATGTTAAAATGTTGTCTATGTGAACACCTAGGTATTTGTAAGTATTGACAGATGACAACTGGAAATTAGTAATTGAATAAACAGGGCTAGGGCAGTCAGTACTTCCTCGAGAGATCCTCATTATTTTACACTTGTTAGTATTCAGCTTCATTGACCAGAGTGAGCACCAAGAGGTAAGGTTGTCAAGATCGGATTGAAGTAGAGATGAATCATGCGGGTTAGTTATTATGCGGTAGATGACACAATCGTCGGCAAATAGCCTGATTGTTGATGTAATGCTGGATGGAAGGTCATTAATATAAATTAGAAAGAGTAAGGGTCCAAGGACAGAACCTTGCGGCACACCAGATGTTACGGAACAATTGCGTGAATTATGACCGTTAGCTGTTACATGTTGGGTTCTGTTAGACAAGAAGCATTCAATCCATCGTAATATGTTAGAGTCAATATTTAGCATGCTTAGTTTTAGTAGGAGTAAACGGTGAGAAACGGTGTCAAATGCTTTTTTGAAATCAAGGAAGATACAATCGATAATGGAGCCGGTGTCAGATGCTGAAAATAAGTCGTTGGTGAAGAGAAGTAGTTGGGTTTCGCATGAATAATGTTTCCTAAAACCATGCTGACTGTTATGAAATAAGTTATTTTCTTCGAGAAATAGAATTAAGTTAGAATAGATGATGTGTTCGAGAAGCTTACATGGAATACTAGTCAAAGTAATGGGCCTGTAATTAGAAGGATGAGATGAGTCACCTGGTTTAGGCACAGGAACCACCTTCCCCGCCTTCCAGTCACTGGGCAACGAGGCATCTTGTAATGACTGTGAAAAGAGCTGAGAAAAAATGACTGAACAATACATGGCAGTTTATTTGAAAAATTGGGGAGCGATTCCATCTATGCCAGGTGCTGATGCTTTCATTTTAAGTATGAGGTGAAAAAGTCCTAATTGGTCAATGATGATTGGTTCCATTTGGGGATATCCAGGATTGGCTAGAATCGGTAAATGATTGCAGTTGTCAGCAGAAAATGCGTTTATAAATACCTCTTGCAAAGCTTCGCAGCACCTCTCACTTGCAATCGCCAAACCAAGTTCGTCACAAAGATCGATGTTCTTATTTTTCGGACCATTTATAATACACCAAAACTTACGAGGGTTGGACTGTAGAAGAGAAGGAAGTGTATCGCTAAAGAAACTATGTTTAGCAACTGCATAAGCTTTTTTGTATTCCAGTGTTGCGCAGTGATAAGCCGCCCATCTCTCCGTGGTATCAGATGATGAAGCGCTGCGGTAAAGTCGCTTTTTTTTATTACGTAAGCGCAGAAGTTCTGATGTGAACCACGGAGAACGGAACGCCGTTCGAACAGTTCGCAAAGGAACATAGCAATCTATAAGTGAATTAATCTTATTTTTGAATGACACCCAGTTCTCTTCCACAGTGTTATTAGCAGCACATGCAATGTATTTTTTAGTGAAAACTTCTAATTCAGTACATATAGATGCATAATCAGCCCGTGCATAATCTCTTATGACTTTGGTTGTGTGCATAGGACGCTGCGGTTGCATTGCGCAGGTGAAGTGAACAATGCGATGGTCACTAAGTCCAGATAGGTAATGAATCGATGAAATGACCGAAGGATTTGTTGTGAAAACTAAGTCAAGTATATTGGAAGAAAATGCTGTGATGCGCGTGGGTTCATGGATTACTTGGGTTAAATTGAAGTCGTTGATTATATTTAAAAAGCGATTGCCTTCCGCTGAAAGACAGCTAGCTGTTCCATCCCCACCGTTCCATGTAATCTCTGGGAAATTAAAATCGCCCATGACAAATATTTGAGAATTTGGGTATCTCACGGAGACTGCATGCAAACAGTCATGGAAGTTTTCGCAAAAGTCTGAGGAGCAGCGAGGAGGACGGTAGCAAGCGCACAAAATCACTTCTTGATACGCAAAGCGAACGCGCGCGCACACGAGTTCAAGTGGTGAACATGTGGGAACAATATGAGAGGGAAATTTATCTGATATCGCGATGAGAACACCGCCCCCTGTTCTTGTTATTCGGTCAGATCTGTAAAACTTGTAAGCGTTTTTGCAATGTAAAAGTTCAGTGTCGCGAATTTTACTTGACAACCAAGTTTCTGTTAACACTACTATGTCCGCAGCGCAGTCATCAATTATAGAGGATAACTCATCACGTTTACTTAGCACACTTCTAATATTTGTAAATAAGAATGAAACTGGCTCAAGTGTTGCGGCACGTTTAGTAGGTTTGGATTGCTAGGAAGAGGGAAGAACACTGCTAGGAATATTGGGACCTGAAGATGAAGGTGAAGAAGCAAATTCACGGGTAAGTTCACAAACGTTGTCGGTTTGACTGCAGTAAACAAAGCATTTTTTGTTAATAAATAACTTGTTGTAACGCACTGCAAACTATTGACCAGTCGACTTTCCATACTCGTACAATTTTTTACGCGTGAGCCTAGTTTCTTTGCAAAAATCTTCATTTAAACTGACACCGGTACCTTTTAATTTGGCCTTGTTTGCCATAATATTTTCTTTGATCTTAAAGGTAGAATCCCGAGAGCCAGGAAGAACTTTTATTGATACACACACACACACACACACACACACACAGACACACACATATATATATATATATATATATATATATATATTGTGAGGAAGACCGCACTGCCCGGGCTGCGGCGCTGGATCCGATTGGTAGAGCAACAAGGAAGAGAAAGACGAAGGGCAGATTAGAACAGCCGGCCTGCTGCAAAGGCGCTGTGTCTGTCTCGTTCTTTATTACAATGGCGCAGTCGACAAACACGGAGCCGTCTCCGTCCACGACCCTTAGAAGCGGGCGAGTGCTTTCGGCTCCACACATGCCACCGACCGGGGACGGCGGTCCTGCCTCCACGTCGAGTCCACTTCGGGTTGACGAGACCAACACGAACCAGTTCGTGTCCACGTTCTTTCAACACCTCCAGAACATGGCAAGCTGTTCTACTTCCGGCATAGGGTACGCCACCACACTTGCTGAGAAGATGATCCCCGAATTTCACGGGTTCAAGGACGACCCCACCACATGGGTCTCTGCCGTCAACGATGTAGCCGCTCGACACTCTTGGCCAGACCATACGAAGAAATCCTTCGCCGAAGGTCGTCTCCGGGGAGCTGCCGAGGCGTGGAATCGCTTCCAAGGGAGCGCTTACGCAACATGGTCGGCTTGGAGCGCCGCCCTGACGTCATCGTTTGCACCTCTTCCGAGTGCTTACGACGCTCGGTTCATGGAGATGCGGTCACGGCGGCAAGCGGAAACGGAGGACATCGCAGCCTATATCTATGAGAAGCTCCATCTCCTGCAAAGCTGCAACATAGGATGGACCTCACCGGCATCCAGACAGTATGTCGTTGACGGCCTACACGACCCGATGCACGCAGCCATACTGTCGGCACAATCTTTCCAAGACGACTTGGAAACGTTCGTGCGTCGGGCAGTGCTGTTGCAAGACACTACTGGCCGGCGCTTAGACACTCACTCTCAACAAGAGCCGACTGGTTCACAACGTGGATGCTTTACGTGCGGGCGTTTCGGTCACGGATACAAGAACTGCCCACAAGTGCCGCGCCAAGCCATCCAGTACCAAACCCGGCCGCTTCCCACTGTCGAGGTCCGCGTCGACGGCATCGGGATGCTTACGGCCCTCGTCGATACTGGAGCGCAGCGCACGGCCTTACTTCAACGCCACGCCCCAACCAGCCTCCAGCCGTGGACCGAGCCGCCCCTAAGAGGCCTCGGTGGTTCCGCAACACCTATCGGTGCGCTCGACCTCCACCTCCACACCGAAGCCGGGAGCAAGTTCCTTGCTGCAGTTCCCGTTTTTCAAGACCTACCTGCCGACATGATTCTGGGAGCTGACTACCTCCTCTCTGGTGAAGTTCAGCTGACCATGGACGGCGGCGGGGTCCAGCTCCGTTCCTTGACTGGAAGCGCTCCCTCTCCACGAGATTCACAAGGTGAGCCCACAACGCTGCCCGCGGTACTCAACCGACACGCATCGCTTTTTGCTGATGCTACCGCGCAACTTCCCGGAACCAGCTTGTTGGAACACCGTATACCTACGGCCAATAATCCTCCGGTAGCCATCCCGTTGCGCCGTTATGCAGAACGCGAGAGGGTGGTGATTGCCGATCAAATACGAGAAATGCTGGCGGCTAATATCATCAGGCCTTCTTGTAGCCCTTGGGCGGCCCCCGTCGTTTTAGTCCGCAAAAAAGACGGTAGCCTACGATTTTGTGTTGACTATCGGGAATTAAATAGGCGCACAATACCTGATTCATACCCGCTGCCACGTATTGATGACGCCATTGATACCGTACGAAATTCACGGTTTTTTTCGTCGTTGGACTTAAAATCGGGATATTGGCAAATCAACGTAGCGGAGGAGGATAAACACAAGACGGCTTTTCGTACACCATCGGGCTTGTACGAGTTCAACCGAATGCCTTTCGGTCTAAGAACAGCACCAAGTACGTTTCAACGCGCCATGAATACAGTACTCGGTCCTCTAAAGGATAACGCCTGCGTCGTGTACCTCGATGACATTTTGGTTATTGGAACAACAGAAGAAGAACATCTCCGAAACCTTGAAAGTGTGCTTACGAAGTTATACGACGCCGGATTTCGGTTGAACCGCGAAAAGTGCCAGTTTGGTTTAACAACAATATCGTATCTTGGGTATACCATATCTCAGGAGGGTGTCAAGCCCCTACCTGAGAAAATCGATGCCGTAAAGAACTATCCTGTTCCCAATTGCGTTAAACAGCTACAGGTATTCATCGGGATTGCGTCATATTTGCGCAAGTTTGTCCCCAACTTTGCATCGACTGCTGCTCCGCTTACAGACATGCTTAAGAAGGGAGCCCAATTCCAATGGGGCCCTCAGCAAGATGCCGCCTTCCATACCCTCAAACGCCAGCTGACGCAGAGCCCTGTTCTGTGCCATTTCCATGAAGACTGGAAAACAGAAGTGCATACTGATGCAAGTCAGGTTGGTGTTGGAGCGGTACTAATCCAACGTGACCCGGATGGGCGTGAACACGTCATCGCCTACGCCAGCCGCAAACTCTCGGACGCGGAACGCCACTACCACTCGAACGAACTGGAGTGTCTTGCTGTAGTCTGGAGTGTAGACGAAAAATTTCGTCACTACTTGTTTGGCCGAGAGTTCACCGTGGTAACGGACAACTCTGCAATTGCCTGGATGTTTTCTAAGCAACACCTGAAACACAAGTTTGCACGGTGGATCGTTCGGCTACAAGACTACTCGTACGACATCCGACACCGGGCCGGAGCGCTAAACCAAGTTGCTGACGCTCTGTCGCGGAACCCGATCGAGGAACCCACCTCTGAAAACAGAGAAGGCTGGATTTTGTTTTCTCAACAAGACATTTCCAAAGCCCAACGTGCCGACAAGGACTTCGTGCTGCTCATGAATCATCTACCAGATACAGCGCACAATTCCCACTTTGTTTTGCGAGAAGGAACGTTGTATAGGCGTAAGGTCAATAAGCAGAATGAAGAGCACCTGCTTCTGGTCGTTCCCAACTGCTTACGCCTAAAGATTTTGCGTGCCATACATGATACCCCCGAGGGAGGCCACATAGGATATCAAGCCACCTTACGCAAAGCACAAGAGCGCTTTTGGTGGCCGAGGATGGAGAGAACTGTACGTTCCTACGTAGCAAGCTGTGAGGTATGTCAACAATACAAACGGCGCCCTGGGTGTCAACCTGGATACCTTACGCCTATCACGCCTCCTCATACCGTCTTCCACACTGTGGGAATAGACCACATCGGGCCTTTGCCGAAAACTGCAGCGGGTAACCGCTACATTCTCGTCGCTGTGGACTATCTGTCGAAGTTCATAGAAGTGGCCGCCGTACCATCGCTTGCCGCCAGCTGTGTCATAAAGTTCTTGCGAGGCCGCTTCGAATGGAGACACGGTCTTCCTAGCAAGCTCGTCTCTGACAGGTCCACCACGTTCCGCAGCCGTGAGCTTCGCACATATCTTGAACGAGCTGGAGTCGAGCACCATTTCGCTTCAGCGTATCACCCGCAAGCGAACGGCCTAACAGAGAGGTCGAACCAAACTCTTCAGGCACGGCTGGCACCGTACTGCAAAAACAACAAGCCCGGGGAAGCCGATTGGGAAGACCATCTAGAAGCGGCTGCATACTCAGTTAACACGGCAGTACAGAGCTCCACAGGTAGTTCCCCGTATGAGGTCGTCTACGGCCAGCTTCCAAGACTGGGCGCTACACTCAGCTTGGACACGCCTGTTAAAGTAGGACGCTCCATTCCACGTCAGACGCTTTGCCGTAACATCCGAGAAGATGCGAGGAAAAGGATTGAGCGGGCCCAACAGGTGCAGAAACGCTACTACGACCGCCGCCGCCAACAGGCGCCGGAGTACAGGATCGGCGACGAAGTGTGGGTGCAGCGTGGTGCACCGTCGTCTTCGAAGAAATTTGGCGCAAAGTTCGAAGGACCATTCGTCATCACTGAACGCGTGGGCGAGAATACGTGGCGTGTGCGGTCGCAGACTTTTGACTCACGCGCAGACAAGAGAAAGCGCAACGACTTTCCAGTGCACGTGTCGCGTTTGAAGAACTGTATTCGACGGCAAACTTAAAACACCGTGTGTATTTTTGCTTTTTCTTTCAGAAGTACACCCGTTGCAGCGTGGCCGAGTGTGAGGAAGACCGCACTGCCCGGGCTGCGGCGCTGGATCCGAGTGGTAGAGCAACAAGGAAGAGAAAGACGAAGGGCAGATTAGAACAGCCGGCCTGCTGCAAAGGCGCTGTGTCTGTCTCGTTCTTTATTACAATATATATATATATATATATATAAGAAAAGAAGCGGGTACACGCACGAAAAAGCAATACTTTTATGCCCAACGTTTCGGCCGTGGCACGGCCTTCGTCAGAGATTCTCTGACGAAGGCCGTGCCACGGCCGAAACGTTGGGCATAAAAGTATTGCTTTTTCGTGCGTGTACCCGCTTCTTTTCTTATACGTGCCGGACCCACTGAAGTTTCCTTGTATATATATATATATATATATATATATATATATATATATATATATATATATATATATATATGGTTTAAACCAACCATGTGCTTCAGATCACAGATGTTCCACGTGTTCTTTCTTTTTGTGCAGCCATAATTTTTATGCCATGGTTGTTCACCGCAGCGCGCATGCGGGACGCTTTTCCGGTGCTGGAAATAGCACGGGAACACCGTAGTTGGCGGATGCCTTCTTTAAGTCCACGCGACAGGTGGTGCACATAGGGCATAACAACTAGTCGTTAACCCGGTTCTGCCCGAAGACATTTTTCTGTCTACATCTTGGACTTCACTTCCTTGAGGAGCCCCTCTAGCACAGAGACGATGACCTGCCGTTGAAAACCTCACTGGAACGTTTCGTTTTCTCTTGTAGCTCACTGCCAGCCGGTGTTCGCGCGACTTCACGAGGACTGATTGTATGGGCAGTTGGCAGCAACGCAACGCTTAAACAACTTGGGATGAACCGAACTGTAATTAAAAATGGCTTTCCTGACCGCCGCTCAAATGAAGAAACTGGAGGCAATCATCAGCGGGCATGTCGTGGGTGAAGCTGAGACCAGGAGCACACCGTTTAAACAGGCTAAAACATTACTAAAAATCATACTCAGCCTTTCCTCGGCATTCGATTTACATAGTACAATGAAGTCGTCCGCATACCAAAAAACATTCATAACCTTAGCACGATGAATTAGGTGGCTATGCGCTTGTCACGTTTAGCTAAAATCAAATCTCATAAAAATGGCTCAACACACGGGCCGATACAAACACCTTTCTCTTAAATGAAATATTCCCCGTTAAAAGCGATAAATGTAGATGGAAGGAAAATTAAGCATCTTAATGAAGCTGTCAATAGCAACAAGGCTGGTGGTAAAACTACTGCAGGGTCAAGTTCTTTGATCAACGCTCTCGTTGCTCTCAGCAAATCATGTTTTTCCGCAGAGCAAAAGAGGTCCACAACATCGATTGAAAAAGCGGACAGTGGTTCATCAATTGATTTTTAGCAAAGAAATCGGTTCGTCATAAGAGTTCTTGCACTAGGAAAGAATCCTCCACATGCACAAGTAGCAACTTATTCAAAAGGAACCTCTACAGGCTCCTTGCCAGGGTCCCCTTTCTGTACCTATAGTCCGAAGTGGAATACCTTGTGCGTTTTCCCCGAAAAAATGCCCTTTGATAGTCTGCCTCAGAATTGCTAAGCGATTTGCGCAAGGCTGTGCGGTTCATCTCATCGCTTAAACGAAGAGCTGTTTCTTTTGTTGCGGTGAATGGAGCCTTAGGTCTACGCTTTATCCGCATACACCACCACAACACCAAGTTCTTTATCTGCCACAAGCTGGGCAGATAATTGCTTTTAGGGGCGAAGCACGTTAGGGACGAGCCATTTACACCGTCCCTGTGTGGGTGTGGGCCGACCCTGGAGGAAGTGTAGTCAGACGGTGTCTGTGCATGTGTGGGCCGATTCCGGAGGCGGTGCACCCAGAAAGTGTCGCCGGCTGTCGTGAGAGAGAGAGAACGGCGCGCGTTGACTATGGAAAAGCTCTTTCTGCGATGAACGCTTTACGAGCTCGCAAGGAACGAGAACGAGCGAGTTTCTTGATTTAACAAATTGGCCGCGTATCTCCGTGCTTCGCTGCAAATGTCGTCGAAAGACGATAGTCTTCTACCGGCCGTACTACATGAGTCCCGGTTCATCTGCGGTTCGGCACGAGCTTCGGGCGTCTGTTCAGCCGCCGGGTACGCTCGCTTAGCCTCTCGGTCACTGACAATTCGCGCATCGCGCACCTCGTCTGTTTCCTGTTGCCTTCGGGCGCGCCTCGATTCACGATCTTTCGCTAGCCGCTGGGCTCGTTGCTCTGACGTTTCCTGGGCACGCTTGAGACGACGGGCATCGGCACGCCGGCGCTTCTCCACTGCAATCTGCTCGTCGGTCTTTTCCCTGCGTTGTCTGGGCATGTCTTGTAGAGTGTGTTCTATATCATCAAACGGCCATTTATGTTTTGCCTTGACTCAGACAGCGCCCCGTCTATGCTGAATCGGCCGCATGTGGCTGGCATTGATGAAATGGAGGCAGCGCTGCGTGATGTATGGACGCCATCTGGCCATGATATCGGGAAACGCAATAAGCTTGCGTAGTACGCAGAGCTACTGGTAGGTGGCAGCACCGTGTCGTTTTACCGAAGCGTAGGAAACGTCCGCTTCTTCGTTCATAGCGTCGCATTTTAGCGCATCCTAAAAGCACTACGTCATTAGAATTACGCATCTATGTATTTTCCACTAAAGGAACACACCATCTAATACTTACGTATTGATGTTGCGCCTCAGATAAGCGTAATATTTGCTTTTTGGTCGACTGTGTTCACAAGTATGAACGCAGCTACTAGTTCAAGATGGGTGGTCGTTGAGGAAGGGGTTAAGCTGTCGCGATTACAGACAGGAAAGCCGGACAGACACACACACAGATAGCCAGACCAGACCAAAATTTCTGCGTTGAAGTATCCCAAAAAAGACACTTCTCTTTAAAAACCGACTGCTCGTGCTGCACGCAAGTTCACCGACCAACCCGTATATATAGCCACTGGATCTTATCGTGCAATGTAGTGCCGGTCGGAGATTTCTCTTGTGCGTAGTTGAACCATAAGCATTCGCAGCGTGCACGTTAACTAAAAGTAATCCTGAACTCGGCACGATCTACGACGTGGGAGCGCAGAAACGTCATAAAGACCAGGAGCAGAAATGACAACGCGTGTGTAAATATACACACGCGTTGTCACTCGTTTACATGCATAAGTGGGCAATGTTACGAGTGATTTTACGGTAACCCCGAACGATTCCCAGTCCTTCGCCCACTTGTCATGGTTAACTTCGTGGAGATGCGTGAATTTTTTTTTAGCGCTCGGCATTGTCACTAACAAGTTTGTGTGGTTTTTAACCACTCCGTCTTTAAATGCGACGCATTTCTTAGCGTATTTCGGCGACTTTGAGCGTATCTATCTATCTATCTATCTATCTATCTATCTATCTATCTATCTATCTATCTATCTATCTATCTATCTATCTATCTATCTATCTATCTATCCGCCTACGACTTTGTGCTCTCCTGGCCGTTTCGTTAATGGGATGTAAGCGAAAATTGGTATGCCGCAACATGACTGCACGACGAACATAAATGACAGGTCTTAACATGAAAATCACAATATGCATGTCATGAGCGGCATCATTTACATGCCACGGCCTTGGTGCTCTCCTAGCCGTTTCGTTAATGGGATGTAAGCGAAAATTGGTATGCCGCAACATGACTGCACGACGAACATAAGCGACAGGTCTTAACATGAAAATCACAAAATGCATGTCACGAGTGCCATGATTTACATGCTACGGTCTTGGTGCTCTCCTGGCCGCTTAGTTAATGGGATGTAAGCGAAAATTGGTATGCCGCAACATGACTGCACGACGAACATAAATGGCATATCATAACATTAACATCATGACAGGCATGTCATGAGCAGCGTAATTTACGTGCCATGGTCATCGTGCTCTCCTAGCCTTCTCGTTAATGGGACATATGCTAAAATTGGTATTGCACAACATGGCTGCATGACGGAAATAAATGACACGTCATAACACGAAAATCATGACATGCATGTCATGAGCGACATGATTTACGTGCTACGGTCTTGGTGCTCTTGCGGGCGTTTCGTTAACTTGATATATACCAACATCCGTATGGCGAGACAACAATGCCTGACAACCATGGGTTACACGTTCTAAGAACATGGAAATCGTGACATGAATGTCATGAGTGACATGATCCATGTACCATGCTTTTCTTTAATAAATGTATACCAAAATTGCTATAGCACAAGAGGACTGCATGACGAACGTAAGTGACAGGTCATAAAATTAGAATCATGATATGCATGTCACAAAGGGCATGGTTTACATGCCAGTCTTGGATGCTCTTGCGGCCGTTTTGTTAACTTCATATGTACCAAAATTGGTAATGCGAGACGACAATGCAGATCCATTTTACGTTCCTGATGCGTGCTTCTATTTCCTTGATCCCCACTGCACGTCGGATCTGCCAATACTTTTTGCAAGCATTCTACACCTTCCAATATCCACCTATCTTTCTCTTATTCGTTAGTACGATTAGCTATGTCTCTTACAAAGCACACCAAGGTTACAGAAGTGCCTCTAGGCTGAGTGCCAAATCTGGGCCTAAGCAATGTACATGTTCAACATCTGCAGAAGCACACTTGCCAATGCCCGTCACCGTTCCCGGTACCCTGCTCTCCATTCATTTAGGCCTCGACCAGTCACACAGGACTGGTAGCCATCTGTTCCAGGGGCCTTCTGTTGCTGCCGCTGCGTTGCGTCTCCGCAATGGCGAGATGTTGCCGAGATCCCTTGACTTGGCGCCATAGTTCGAGCAAGCAATGTTCATGATTCTACCAGCGTCTCTTCCTGATGGATAAGACTGCAAAATGTTTTTACTTCAGAAGGCACAAAGCGGTGGTTAAGGTCAGAAGTGTTAACAAGCACACTACAGGGGGTCACAGAAATAAGCTTTACAATTTGTGGCGGGATTGCCGGACGAGGGTATAAGAAAGGGCTCAATCTACTAGAAAGCGCAGTACTGAAAACGGTTAACTAGCCTAGTCGGAATGTAGATCTAATGTATTTCCAGCCCTAACTAAATATTGAAGATAGAAGACAGGACAGCACATAGGCAGAACTGGCCTTTCAACTGATGTTCGTTGCCTAAAGAAACATATATATATATACACATTTGGAAGTGGGCCAACAACCAAGATCTATAAAATTAATAGCGGGTGTCGGTCACTTAGCCGAACGCTGCATACGATGTTAAAGCGCGACTGACCTCTACAGCACACGTGTTCTCAGCAGACATAAAGGTGAGCAAGTCCGTCTGATTTGGGAAGCGCTTTGCATTAAAAAATGAAAGTGACTAATACATTAATAAGCCTACCAATCCACTGTCAGCGAAATTAATTGGCTATTTGCTCTCTGTAATTCCTATGCGGGTGGTATCATACATGCACCACACTGCTTCACCTTTGTCGTGACCTGGAGCTGGTCCTCCGCGAAACGCCTCAAAAAGCACTGCGAGGCCCAAGAAACGCTTCAAGATGTTCTGCACCGACCTCAGCATAAATACGCTCGCGTGACACCACGGACCGTACAGACGCGGCACGCGTAGCGTTGGCTTGATGCCGTCCCACCAATTCGCTATACTAAACTCAACTGAATTTCACGTCCACTGAATTTCAGTAGTTTACGGGAGTAAGCAATACAAAAAATTACAGCATATCCACGGAGTGAATGATGATGAGTGGGCGAAGCTCGGGAGGTTCATCGTAGGTCGTGCCGAGTTCCGGATTAATTTAGTTAACGCGCACGCTACGAATCCCTATATATATATATATATATATATATATATATATATATATATATATATATATATATATATATATATATATATATATATATATATATATTATATGGGTTGCCGGTGAACGCTTCTCCAACGCGAGCAGTCGGTATTTCTCAATCAAGAAACTCGCTAGGAGACGCTGCCTGCGCCAACGTTATCTCTCGCTGGTGAGGGCGCGTTCTCCTTCTTTGAGAGCTGGTACAGCGTTCCTCTAAGAAAGAGCGTTTCCATAGCCAACGCGCGCCTTTCGCTCTCTCTCTGTCTCTCTCTCTCTCACAAGACAGCAGAGGCACGCGCCGGGAGAGAGAGAGAGGCACGCGCCGAGGCGAACGCCGAGGGCGAGCGCGTGCCGGGAGGCACGCGGGTTACGCCTGACGACTGACGCCTGACGCGTGACAAGGTTAGACTAACAGGAGCTCCGCCCCTAAAACATCTCCAGACAGGGCGTACAGTCCCCAGTCTAAAGGGCTCGCTGATAGGGACTAGTACACAGTGACCGACTTTTCGACAAAAAATGTCAAAGGATCCTTTACAGGCACCGGGGGACGACTGCACGACGGAGGCAGCACCCCAGCAAGGCAGTCTACTTGCAAGCGGCCGTGTTTCAGTACGCTGCAACCAGTAGAACCAGCCTGAATCAAGAGCTTCCGGTAAGGCGAGCCTTTGGATACAAGCACGAATCGCTCCAAGCGGATGTCCGTTGCATCGTGAACACCGAGTGCGAAGT
This sequence comes from Hyalomma asiaticum, assembly GCA_013339685.2. Taxonomy (NCBI): domain Eukaryota; kingdom Metazoa; phylum Arthropoda; class Arachnida; order Ixodida; family Ixodidae; genus Hyalomma; species Hyalomma asiaticum. The sequence continues at coordinate 81,662,278 of CM023483.1, forward strand.
GGGGAAAGAGGATCCTTGGTCCCAGCTACCAGATCAGGCCATGAGTGTTCGAGCACCACCCGGAAAACGAAGCGGGTAACCACGAGCACCAAGAAAACACGCGCCAGCATTCGCTTGTCCGGGACACCGGGGCAAACGGCGGTAATACGCGAAGCAACTGATAGCACTTCGAAGCCTGCACTTCACCGCTCAACCGGACGCGTAAACCCACGGACCGCTGCTGTTCTTCGTAGATGAAGCATGTGAATGGCCTCATACAGCGCAATCAGTCGCTGTTCTGTGTGGAAGCACTCCCTCCACCCTCGCTTTCTAACAATCTCCTCCAGCCTATATTAACCAGTAGCAAAAAAAGAAGAAAAAGTTGGCAAATCCCACGTGCAGTGGGAATCAAGGAAATGCAAAGCACGCATCAGGAACGTAAAATGGATTTACATTGTTGTCTCGATACACCGAGTTTGGTACATATGAAGTTAACGAAACGACCGCAAGAGCACCAAGACTGTTGCACGTAAACCATGCCGCTCATGACATGCATGTCATGATTCTAATGTTATGACCTGTCATTTACGTTCGTCATGCAGTCATGCTGTAGCATACCAATTTTCGTATACATCCCATCAATGAAACGGCCAGGAGAGCCCAAAGACCATTGCATGTAAATCATGTCGCTCATGACACGCATGTCATGATTTTCGTGTTATGGCATGTCATTTATGTTTGCCATGCAGTCATATTGTAGCATACCAATTTTTGTATACATCCCCTTAACGAAACGGCCAGGAGAGCATCAAGACCATGGCATGTAAATCATGCCGCTCATGACATGCTTATCATAATTTTCATGTTATGACCTGCCATTTATGTTCGTCAGGCAGTCATGTTGTGCCATACCAATTTTCGCATACGCCTCATTCGCATCAATACCGTGGCATGTAAATGATGCCGCTCATGACATGCATGTCATGATTTTCATGTTATGACCTGTCATTTATGTTCGTAATGCCGTCATGTTGTGGCATGCCAATTTTCGTAGACATCTCATTAGCGAAACGGCCAGGAGAGCACAAAATCATAGGCGGCTAGATGGATAGATAGGTACGCTCAAACTCGCCGAAGTTCGCTAAGAAATGCTTCGCATTTAGAACAGTGCTGTGGTAGAATATAAGTAACCTCGGGAAATTAGCGGAACTAAGGAACAAATCAGTGGGCTACCTAACAAGACATGGTGAAGAATGGTTCGTGCCGACGCCTCGACTTAACCTTGGAAAAGAACGCCTTCATTATACTCTTCCGTCTCTGCTGAATAGTTATGCTCTTACTGATTTCGATTTGTTTACCTGTACTCGCAAAGAACTTCACGCTAAGTATTTAGATAACATGGCTTCAGTTTCGGTTTAAGTTTATTTATATGTACATAGTGTTTATTCGCGTATTATCTGGTGATCCTTGTATAATTATGTAATCCTTACGTTTTGAATTGTATAATTTCTGCAACTGCCTCCCTGCTGTACTTTAGGTTTGTAGGCTTGTCAAGCTGCCTTTAAGCAGCTTTTACCTGCAACCCCCTCCATCTGTATTTGTAAGATGGGAAATAAATTGAAATTGAAATTGATCAAGCCGCGATGCGCGTGCCGCCTCCTCTATTTTAGTTTTGTGTGATCCGCTGATGCGCTATGAGAAAACGACAATGCATTCCTTCCTATGAAATGTTTTGAAGACTTGTTTGTGTTTGACGAAGGCTGGTTTAATGAGCTGAAGTGAACCTTTCTGGGCTCCCACATATCTTGCCATTCAAAGGTCAGCGCTCTGTGAATAGCTTGAATCCAATCCGTCACCGGTAGAAGTAGCTACGAAATAATATTATAATATGCAGCTGCTGTATGTTCATACAGTCTTTGGTTTCTGTGAGTTCCAACAGTTTGATAGAGCGCATGAAGAGTCCATGAGTTATACAACTCCGCGTTCGCGCGCCAAACCGTTTGCACTGCGCTTCACAATGTGTACCATTCAGCAGTGTATGAGAAGACAACCTGTGTTTGGTGAACTGTGTGGTCCCAAGTATGGACAGCTGGTTTTATTGTGCATGCCGAAAGGTAGTTAATTTGAGCGCAGTGAACACAAGGATAAAGAGAGAAACGCAGTAGATACACGGGCGCTATTAAGGACATGCGTCCCCCCATGATAAATCCACCGCGCCACCCAAAAAACGCAGGTTCCATCCTCACCGCAGCGGTCGCATTTTCGATGGAGGCGAAAATGCCAGAGGCCCGTGTACAGTGCGTTGTCAGTGTACGTTAAAGCACCGCAGGTGGTCTGTATTCCCTGAGCCCTCCACTGCGGCTTTTCTCTCCTTTCTGTCTCTTTCACTCCGCTCCCCCACCCCCACGGACGCTTAGCCGTGCTCCCTAAATCGGTTGCAGAAATTAGAGTTCTTTGCTTAAGCGAACCGCCATCATCATCATCCAGGATAAATCAAACCACGCCACTTCCGACAAAACTTACTGGCTTCGGAACATTGGCTTAAAATTATGTGTCTTCGGTTCTTTCTATAGCGTGAAAGACCTGTTGTATGAGCCCTTGTGGTCTCTCTTGTTCTTAAATATTTTTTGAATACCTATAGCCATTTTCTAAATTTTCCTGAACGTATTAAGCTAGTGGTCCTTTTAAAAACATGTTCTCTTCCGTAGAGACATTTGAACCCCGACATTTTTATTCAGATGTGGATACTGCGGAAGTCACACGCGTGGGCTCCCTGGTGATAGCGCCACGAAGTCCGCACTGGCGAAGCGCGTACGCCACTTGAATGCTTTATAAGCGACAGGCTGCTCGTCTTCCGTTTTGGCTGCCTTAGATGCCGGAACACTGGCACGCAACCCTGGTTTATTGTTGTTGCTCTTTCGCTCGTAAATAGGCTGTTTCGCTGCAATGGCCTGCTGTTGGTTACTGCTGCCGCTATAGCAGCGTTGCGGCGTGGGCCAGTTGCATACGGTTATCAAATAAATTGTTGTTTCTTTGTCTGCTGAGGCCTCCGTCTGCATTGCTCTAACTACGCATGGGACGCATCAAGCACAATATCCATAGCTGGTCCCTAACATGGGGCGCCAGCTGTCGTGGGGCGAGCACCGCGCGATAGCTGCCAGGGTCGTGTGTTGGGGCCTCTTCTTGAGCGCCGCTTGTGGTGTTCAGACTGTGTTGCTGCCAAGGAGAACGCCGAAGGCGCCAGTAAACTCAACAAAAAGGAGCGTTTAATAGTAACAACTCAAGCAGTGAAAGAGTGCACGTGTATTATTAATGAATGAGTGGTGCGCAATGGGCAACCCAGTTTCCTGGATTTAAGAAGACGACGACGTGACTGTCCCTGGACCTTGTTACGGCGTAACTTGAGCTGTGCCACCTCTCGCTACCGAACACCACTATTCGAGAAGTGTAGTCAACCTGAACAGTCCTCTGCAATTGGTGGAAGTGCCGGGGCACCTTTCAAGACCCGAAACCTGGAATTATGCAGCCGGACAATCCCTTCATAGACTGCCATGCCTGAAGACGCTGGGCCGTCCAACCCTCCCCAGACAGCCCTATCGCCTGCAGTCGTTTGTTCAGGTACGCCACGCCAGCGAGACCCTCCCATATTTAGTGGGACTGATGATCAGGACGTCGACGATTGGCTGTCTACGTACGATAGATTGAGCGTGCACAACAAGTGGAATGACGTCGACGAGCTCAGTTACGTCCTATTTTACGTCTCCAGCGTAGCCAGTCTGATTTCGGAACCACAAATCTGACTGTTCCACCTGGGCACAATTTAGAACGAGGTTTCAAGAAGTCTTCTGCCGCCCTGCCATGCGCAAGCTTAGGGCCGAACAAAAGCTGCGTGGTCGCGCTCAACAAAAGGGCGAAAATTTCATGAGCTATATTGAGGATGTAGTGGACCTATGCCGGCGCATTAATCCGTCTATAACTGAAGATGAAAAGGTAAAGAATGTCATGAAAGGCGTAGAGGACGACGTCTTCCAAATGCTATTGTCAAGAAACCCTCGGACGGTCACGGATATAATTGCGCTTTGTCAGAGCTAGGAAGAGCTGCTCAAGCAGCAGCTTTCAAAACGGCGCGCTCTCTCTACGGACGGCGCTATTTCTTCTCTGACGGGCAGCAACGTTGCTGCTGCAAGCATTCCACCACTATTCGACCAAATCAAGCAGTTCATTCGAGAGCAAGTCGCGCGTCAACTTTCTCTTTTGCCAACTGCATAAGCGTCTGAGTCGACCTTGTCGCCCGAGCTCCGTCAGGTTATACACGACCAAGTCGCCGACGTCGTTCCGTTTTTTCAACGGCGACCCCCTGTTACAGCTCCGCTTACTTAAGCTGCTGTTGCTGCCAGGCAGATACCTTTCTGTGCACCTGTGCAATACGCACCTACCAGCGCCTCGTCAGCACCTCGCCGCCAATCCTGCGCCATTTCGACCCAAGCGCACCGAAAGAAATACACACAGACGCCAGCGGCGTGGGTCTCGGCGCTGTTCTTGCTCAGCGAAAGGCTGACTTCGATGAGTACGTCGTCGCCTTTCAGACTCGCACACTAACCAAAGCGGAGATCAACTATTCAATTACTGAAAACGAATGCTTGGCTATAATCTGGGCTATAGCAAAATTCCGTCCCTACCTATACGGACGCCCATTCGACGTTATAACCGACCAACCTTCCCTGTGCTGGCTGTCTTCTTCAAAAGAACCTACTGGCCGTCTCACTCGATGGGCGCTTCGCCTACAGCAGTACAATTCGTATGCTGCACCGTTCTGGCAGAAAACACTCGGACGCAGAGGCCCTGTACCGTCCCTCAGTTACAGACGCGACGGCTACCCCGATGAGATCATTATCCCAGTTATCGCTCAGTGCTACTAGGATGCTGGTGGAGCAGAAGAAGGACCCATGGTGTGGGCTGTAATGTGGGCGCAAGTCAGCCAGACGCACGAAGGAAGAACGCAGACGAACAGAGGGACACGTTTATGCGACAGTAAAAGGACACGAAACAAATGCGAATGATACACAAACGAAGACTAGGCGGTTCCAGCGCACCGGCAGTCAAAATGTAGCCACTCACAGTTTATGGGAAAGTAGCAGCCGTTACAGTGGTAGTCGTTCCCGTCCAGGATACTCGAGGTAACGGCCCGAGTCTCAAAAGCATGCGCTGAGACGTGGCTCAGGCACGGCAATGCGTCGAGGTGTGGACCGGGTACGGGACACAGCGCCGGGATGCGGCCCAGCTCCGAGAACAGTCGCAGCACCGCAGGGGCGAGGCCCAAGTACTCGAACAGAACTGGGACGTTGCCCAACTAGGATCAGGACAGCAGCAGCAGCACTGGGACGTGGCTCAAGTGCAGGAACGTCTGCTCGGGGCGTGGCCCAAGCACAGGAACGTCTGCTCAGGCGTGGCCCAAGCACAGGGACGTCTGCTCGGGGCGGAGCCCAAGCACAGGAGCGTATGCCCGGGGCGTGGCCCAAGTTCAGGGACGTCGGCTCGGGGCGTGGCCCAAACACAGGAACGTCTGCTCGGAGCGGAGCCCAAGCACAGGAGCGTACAGTTCGGCGGACACCAAAGCCGGGGCGAGGCCCAGCCGAGCAGGAACCGCGTCGATGTAGGAAACCGGGACGAGGCCCGGCGCTCGATCCGCTCTCGTCGAGTCCCAGTCGTCCTGTCGTTCGCTCAGCTGATGTCTCGTGATCGCGCACGAACCACGTGCGCGGCCGCACTTCGTCGACACCGCACACCGATCATCATTATCACGGCAAGCCCGCGCACTTCAAACTTCGGCCCCACAAACCGAACACCAGAACGTCGACGCTTACTTACCGTCCTCCTACCACACATGGATTGTTTCGATGCTCAATCGTCGACCTCCCTCCCCGCTCGTGCCTTCGGTCGCCATGCGCACCACTTCGCCGTGCGCGATGGCCTACTATACCGCCGTAACTACCTCACGGCTGGTCGCAAGTGGTTGCTTGTCATTCTAGGACATCTAAGTTCCGATATCTGTGCGGCGTTTCATGATGACCCACAGTGTGCGCATGCGGGTTTAGTTAAAACGTACACACGTCTACGCTTTCGATACTACTGGCGCGGCATATACCATTTCGTGCTCAATTATGTACGCTCCTGCCTCGCTTGTCAACGACGCGAAGACCCACCTCGAGCAACGACGCAAAGACCCACCTGGAGCCGTACTATGATCCTCCTGCGCTATCCTACGGGTAAGTTGCCAGGACGGCTTCTTTTTCCCCGGGGGAGATAAACTGTACTATTAATGAATGAGCATTGGGCAATGGGCAACCCAGTTTCCTGGATTCAAGAAGACGACGACGAGACTGTCCCTGGACCTTGTTGCGGCGTAACTTGAACTGTGCCACCTCTCGCTGCGGAACACTACCGAGAAGTGTAGTCAACCTGAACACTCCTTGTCACACGAAACAAATAAATACTCACTGATAACGTGTAACTGGTCACATTTGATTATTGTTGTTGTTTGTTGTTGTTTTGTGGGGTTTAACGTCCCAAAACCAGTTCTGATTATGAGAGACGCCGTAGTGGAGGGATCCGGAAATTTCGACCACCTGGGATTTTTTAACGTGCACTGAAATCGCACAGCACACGGGCCTCAACATTTCGCCTCCATCGAAATGCGGTCGTCGCAGCCGGGATTCGATCCCGCGACCTTCGGGTCGGCAGCCGAGTACCATAGCCACTAGACCACCATGGCGGGGCTTACTGTTGATTATGAATTTCCTCGTGGGTATATCCTGGCATTTTTCACTGCAGAAACATTCATGTCATTCGCTAAAAAGTATTCGTAAATTCAATGAACTGAGTGTTGCAGACAATACGTTGTCGCTAACCTTTTGGCAATATCGCCAAGTAACATCAACACGCTTATTCGCCAAACAATCCGTAGTACCACCGATTGCACTCCCGATGGTATAACTATCGATTGTACTATCGATATTTTATGGATAGTAATATTATCGATTGCACTGTCCATAGTACTATCGATAGTTTATTCATAGTAATACTATCGATAGTTTTCCTACACTATCGATTGTTTCAACAAAACTATCGATACCTATCGATAGTCAATTTACCGATAGTTTTCCGTCACTACTGCGCAAATACTCTCGCCAGTCCTCCGCCGGCAACTGCTGCTCCTGTTGAGCAGCTCGAGTGCAACTCCGGCATTGATTGCACATGCGCAGTATGTGCCGTGCTGGAACGAGCCGGGTGATATGCATGGCTCCCAAAGTATGAGAGGTTTAATGATTTTAGGCTGAAATTAGCTCTGTTCCCCTAGCGCCTCCAGTGTGGGAAAACGTTATGGCATACTTCACCTTGCAATAAACGGAATCCGCATAACCTGCGCTCTTTTTTCATCTCTGGACGGCTCATTACTCGCAAATAGAAATTTGAAATAAGCGCGGTACGGAGCTCGCAGGCTACTGAGCTTATTTATTATGTAGTGCACGCATATGCTCTGTAGCAAATGTGTACAGTGCATATGTTAAAGATGAAAAAGGTGCATGTGATGAGCACACAAATATTTCCACATAGACCTTTCAACATACCATGAACCTTCTCGCTTTTAAGTAGTTATGAGCAAGAAACAAGCAATTGCAGCCAACTTTGGTTTAGCTGGAACACATTCCAGGTACAGGACGCGCTTCTTTGAAAGAACAAATCTTACATAGAAAATCGAAAGCAATATTGATCTGACTATGGTCAGTTATTTTATTGGCGTAAGTAGGCAACCACGCCCCCGAAACGCCGACGCAAACGATCGCCAGATAAGCTGGTGGCGGATCATGTTGCCAGAGTGATTATGCGACGCCCGGGATGACGACGACGCCTACTAACATAGTAGTATGGTGTTGAACCCTGACTTGCTGAGCAGTTAAATTACACCTGATACTTATGCGCAATAAAGCTGTGGCGAAAGTAAAGTACAAACCTGGTCGCGCGGTGCTCCGTCTAGCAAAATGACACACGGCAGAGCGGTGGGCTCACAAAAGCGGACTGAGGTGTGCGACCCCAAGGCGGACGAGGAGGCCGGATCTTGCGTTCAACGCCGCGTGTCTAGTACGCTTGACCACATAACTTCAGTGGCCCGTCATTACTTGGAAAGACGCGCTCCGATGCTAAGCGCAAATTAAAAAGCTCGGATATTGTGCTCGCAGGAGCAACATAGTGTGAGTGAAACAACTTATTGAATCCACAGTAGATACGAGCGACCTGAATGTCACCCGGAGGGAGAGAAATATACAGACAGCACCTCGGGAAAGCAAAGTGGGCATTGTTTTCACTCGATTACGCGGCCTGTTGCCTAACGTGCACAACATTGTGTTTCCAGTGGTCGGTCGTGCGAATGCCATACGTTCGATCGGCCAGCACCAGATGCTGCTCCTGGTTCCTGATTCTGCCATCTGTTTTATCGGATCTTGTTGACTGGAGCGTTTTGCTTTCGGGGCATTGGTGAACTATTGCGCGGCAACGCTTTGTGCGTCTTGTTTTCAATTTTTTCCCTCCAAAACAAAACATATATCAAAGCAAAGTTCCATCCAGTGCTCCGGCATAGCGCCTACTGAATAAACGCCGTCTCGCAAACGCTGTCCGCTCTGAACTATTTAGGTTGAAAGCGGTACGACTCCTAAACATGGAAGCCCTGCTTTCTTGCCTTCGCCATAGTCATCACCTAGCCACTTTCCCGCCGTCTTCACTTGGCACGTCCACTACCGCAGACTCTTCAATAGCGACGCCTGCTGGACCATCGCAGCATTAAAGGGCGCCGCGCCCCTTTCGAAGAAAACCTGGCGAAGGCGTAAACGAATGGCTGACCCACTAAGAATGCGTAAGCAAAAGTAACAGATGGGATTTAGACAGTCGGATTATGAATGTTATGTTTTCGCTAACTGATACCGCACTCGTCTGATACGGCAACTACGAGGACACTTTGACGACCTTGGAAACATTCACTGCATGGCTGTGGTTGCAAGTCTGAAGGGTGGCGCGGTGACGGTCAAGACGGGGCGCGGACATCGAGCGTAAGAGGTGTTCCCGAGCAATGCGTTGGCGATGCTCTTCGACAGAACAGATGAGGAGGACCTCATGCTCAGTCACCGGTGACATCACGAAATTCGGGGAAGAGCGAAAGAGGAGGAGGCGGTGCGCCAAACGTGTCGTCGGCTGTTGCCAGGCAGGATGCGCCGAATTTTTTGCCGAGTAGGCGACATTTTTATGCAGCGCTTAACAGCTTCCCTGTTAAGCGTACATTCAGTTCCACGTTCTCGAAATCTGAGTAAAGAGTTGAGCCGGGGCAAGGATGTCAGGTTCCCTATCATATCATATGGCAGTTGGCTGGGGACAAGGATAAATGTAGTGGGTGCAGAGTAGGTCCCCTTTTCCCTTCTGGGGTAACACGAGACGTTTCCTCCTTTCGTCCTTTTCTGGTTAACCTCCTTGCCTTTCTGTTGCCTTCACTTCTTTCTTCCCTAGCACTAGCCTGTAGAACTGTCAATATCAATATACCTAGCGTGTAGTAGTAGGCCGAGAGCAGGGGCGTAGCCACACATTCTTCTTTCGGGGGGGGGGGGGGGGGGGGTATGGGGGAGGAAGCGTCAGCCATATTCTACGTGACGTGATCAATAATAAATATTCGTAGTTTGAGCAGATTATGTACATGAATATCAAAGACATGGGACTCCATCCATCGCGTGCGCGCGCTCGTGAAGATAGGTGCGAAGTAAAGTGAGTAGAGTAAAACAGTAAGTACGCCAGGTACAGCGGGCGTTTGGAGCAAGGCGCTTTCATCGCGCCACTGCATGGACGAGTCTTTGAGAACGCGTCATTGATATGACCCGCCCGATCACATCGTTATTCATTAATCTCTGTTAAGCATAGATTTCGCCGTGCTCGTCGGGGCGAATTGTATAGAATATTTGTCCGAATTCTACAGAATATTTCGTCGTTCAGCAAAGCTGCATGTGGCATGTGTGCACAGCTTTATGGAGTACGTGCAACTCCTTTCTGCTTCACTTACGCCGGCGCGAACAGGAAGCGGCCTTGTACTTTACAGAATGTCCACTGATGGCTGCACTAGTGATGCAGGAATGAACTCCGGTGTTTTTCAGTGCACAGTGCACACAATCGATTTCCCAGGACGCTTGAACTCTTACAAAAAATGTCAGCGCGTGCAACACGAGTTTACTTACGCTGTACTGCGCACAGCAGTAATCCGTGCTTGTCAGCTGTCTGCGACATTCAGTTGCGAGTCGGTGGAATTTCACTTCTTGCATCAACCCCTTAGCGTGTACATTGATGGTCTGTGATTCAACAACAGAACAGCAGCCACCAGCCTTCCGTAGAAACGCAATCGCAAACAAGAGACGTTTCGCGGAGGCTAAGGTACTGCGCAAGCGCGACATTACCGGCACCTGCAGGGAAGCGGCGCAAATCTTTCCGCCACGCGAAAAAGGAGCGCTAGTGTTTCAGGAGAAACTTTACCAGTCCACATGCACAGTCGGTAGAGCTGTTTTTCTCGCATCAGTATCACCGCCCGAACTCCCGTGAGCGCATCGCTTGGTCGCAATGCGAACTCGCCCCCCTTTAAATAAGCTACCTACAAGGACTGAGTAGTCCGTATGCCGTGTTCATCAGCCCCCTTCTACAGGAACTGATGGTTCCACCGAAACGCCGTAAGGTAAGGCTTCATAATTATTTCACGAAAGGCGCGCTCTTTCCAGTGCACATTTGAGAACTGGGGAAAAACTACAGCCGCCGTAGAAATAGTTCCCAGCTGTAGTCTGCATAGTCTGAATACGACTTTCTTACCAAATTCCTTCCAAACGTGCACCGTCCTTTAATGATTCTGGCAAATTTGCCCGTGAGGATAGCCATCGTGGAGCGCTCTTTTTAATTGCTTAGACGTCTAAAGATGTACCTGAGAGCTTCAACAACAAATAAAAGATTGGTTGTCTACCCTCTTCTAAACATCCACCAGAATATTCAAGTCCGTCCGCAAGACGTTCTCTCTGTGCTCTAACGGGAACGTAGACGGCTTTATCTGAATCTCTAGCACGAAGAACAATAAAAAAAGCTGCCGCCGTTAGTCGGGCAAATATGCAGTGCAGAGACACGCACATGCGAATTATGAAAAGGGTCTATAAATTTAAAGCTCACTACAGCTTCCCGATTGTATTTCTTGATTTGCTGCTTTAGGTTTCTAAGTACCGTCTTTTCATTCACCAGCTAAAGCTCCAAAATGAATATTTGAGTAGGCCTTCCTAGGGGCCTGTTTGTCCTACACCTTCGCCGGTGCTGCACCTTCTTCACTAAACAACATTTCGGAATGTCTTTACGTGCGAGGGCATAATGAAGCGTTACGCTTAAGACACCGCCAGGTAAGTTTGTCTGAGCGCTCGAAATCAATGGAGGGAGATGATGCGTCACAAGCACGCACACTTCACTGTACATTCAAATAAGCGTAATAAACATTCCACATATGCAAGCAAAAAAAAAAAGTTTAACACTATACAGGGGTTCAGCCCCTACGCACACTAGACCTTCAAGTCAGATTGACGCACTCACAGTTCAGGCGTACGGTTAATCGGAGTGCAGACTCTCGGTGCTCTCTCGTCAGTCGTTGAGCGTGGCGTAGCGCCGCTCGGGAACTACGGTGGGCTGATCTTCGTGCTGGCCAGCGCTCCTGGTGCAAACCGGTCCTGCCACTGTGCATGTAGTGAGTGAGCCAGGGTAGAGACAGGTGGCCTTTCCTTGTTCTCCTTCGGCGGTGCCCACGCTGAAAACTAGGCGTCGAAGCCAGGGCCACCAGTGCTTCCGGGAACAGCGGACTGCTTCACGCTGAGCCTGAAACTCGAGCGCGAGCCTCTAATGTCGCCAGACTGGGTCAAAACACAGTGCAATCTTCTCCCGTAGCCGTCCTCCGGAACCATTATGATGATGATGATGATGTTCCTGAAGAATTACGGCACTTACCCACCAGGGGGGATTTCTCTTCCTCCCGGTGTCGTCACGCGCTCACTTTTCGTCCTTGTCTTCCTTTTCCGGCTTGACACTTATCGCTTGCGTTCCAAATCACTTCTCCATCTTCTAACCCTGTTGCCGTTCTTTGTGCTAATTCTAATAACCTTCTCTTCTTTACTCTTACTTGTCACCCCTCACATAAAGTTATAAAGCCAACTTAAACACTAGGGGCGGAGATTCTCCCCCAAAACCTCACAGAGTGCCAAAGTATTCACAAAGACCTGTGATGTCTGGCCATGCGTTTGGCCGAGGAGCACGACAGATGGCGCCACATCATGTGTTAACGGCTCATGTTCAACGGCGCAGTTCGCAGAGCACGCGACTGAAATAAAGGGAGTTGGTCATCGGAGTTTGTGTTGGCTGGTCGCTCGCTTTCGATCTCCGGTTACACGCGACACGTTTCTCTGTATGCAGACATGATTCACCGTAAATTACCAATCCAAGCGGCAGCGTCCAGTACTAAATTGCGATAGTAGAACCGGTTTCTTAATTCATCCCAGTGCTAGGCGACGAAACAGTTGTGTGAGCATGTGTGCGGGGTCTGCGCAAGAACTTTCGGGGGGAGGGGTGGTTGAACCCCTCAAACCCGTCTCCTGCCCACTGGCTATGCTCCTGGCCGAGAGTGTGGGCAGTGGGTCCAGGGCAGGCGCGGCGAGGGTACTTATTTGAGCTCGTTAGTACATAGTAAACTGACTCGAAGGTACTCGGCTGCCACCCAAAAAACGCGGGTTCGATCCCGGCCGCGGCGGTCGCATTTTCGATGGAGGCGAAAATGCCAGAGGCCCGTGTACTGTGCGTTGTCAGTGCACGTTAAAGAACCCCAGGTGGTCTAAATTTCCGGAGCCCTCCACTACGGCCTTTCTCTTCTATCTCTTTCACTCTCTTTCCCCCACCCCCACGGACGCTTAGCCGTGCTCCCTATATGGGCTGCAGAAATTAGCGTCCTTTCCTAACCCCGAACCACAATCATCATCATCATCATCAAAGACGAAGACAAATTAACAGGCAGGCACAAGGGCTAACTTGTTGACCAGCAAGGTGATGTATTTCTGCGGTAAGTGCGTCCGTCGGTTGCTTCCTTTAGGGGCGAAGCTCCTCTTAGTCTAACCTTGTCACGCGTCAGTCGTCAGGCGTAACCCGCGTGCCGGGAGGCACGCGCTCGCCCTCGGCGCGTGCTTCCCGGCGCGTGCCTCTCTCTCTCTCTCTCTCTCTCCCGGCGCGTGCCTCTGCTGTCTTGTGAGAGAGAGAGACAGAGAGAGCGAAAGGCGCGCGTTGGCTATGGAAACGCTCTTTCTTAGAGGAACGCTCTACCAGCACGCAAAGAAGGAGAGCGCGCCCTCACCCGCGAGAGACAACGTTGGCGCAGAGAGCGTCTCCTAGCGAGTTTCTTGATTGAGAAATACCAACTGCTCGCGTTGGAGAAGCGTTCACCGGGAATATATATATATATATATATATATATAGGCACTGGATCTTTGTTATGTTATTATGTGGGGTTTAACGTCTCAAAACCAGGTCTGATTATGAGAGACGCCGTAGTGGAGGGCTCCGGAAATTTTGACCAACTGGGGTTCTTTAACGTGCACTGACATCGCACAGCACACGGGCCTCAACATTTCGCCTCCATCGAAATGCAGCCGCCGCAGCCGGGATTCGATCCCGCGACCCTCGGATCAGCAGCCGAGTACCATAGCCACTAGACCACCGTGGCGGGGCCACTGGATCTTGGCTTGCAATGAAGTGCCGGTGGGAGATTTCACTTGTGCATAGTTGAACCATGAGGATTCGTAGCGTGCGCGTTAACTAAATTAATCCGGAACTCGGCACGATCTACGATGAACCTCTCGAGCTTCGCCCACTCATCATCATTCACTCCGTGGATATGCTGTAATTTTTTTTTGTCCGTGTTTCTTTCCGCACTTGCTACGAGGCAAGCGCGGGTCTGCTTTTCCATTCAGTACACCCTTAGACTTTTATTTCGTTATTTCCTTGTTTCTTTCATTCTTATTTCGCTTATATCTCTCTGTACTGTCGTACGCAATATCACTTTCAAGGAGTGGTGTGGGTAGCGGGTCAAGAGAAACAGCCTGTCCGCTTGCTTTTTCCTACTGCGTGACAGCTCCGCTATTAACTAAGAACACTCCCAACGTGTCAACCTCGACGGCTGAGAAATTAAAAAAATTATGACGGGGCATGGCGCGGCAATCTTGAAGCCTATTCATAAAAATATGTAAGCATCTTCCAGTAGTGGCGCAAGACTAGGCTAAGAGCAGAGCTTCTGGCCGACCTAACTTCTTCCGGCTCCTACGAGGCCAACTAAGTCGCATAATTTATTGCGCAACTCGTAGGTGCCCGTGACGACGTCCCTGCTGAGCTATGAAACACGTCTCCTTTTATGCAAAAGTGGGCTGATGTCATTTACGCAAGGTCGAAGTGCGCGCCTAAATGCTGTGTATATCATAAAATAAGTGCGAGCACCCATATTTCATAATGATCACAAGCCATTTGCAGGCACAGGTAACGACCGGTATAAAGAGCTGCGATCTTAAAATTTAAAGGAGAAAACCATGACAAATAGGTCGCGGTCACGTGGGAAGCAAGCGGCAGGATACTGCACGCGCCACTAAAGGTTAACGCGTCTAGACAGCCTCAAGCGGTCCGGCAACTATGGACAGCCTAATCCCCCGAGAGGCACCGCAAACAAGGCGTAAAAAGAGGTTGGCCTGCCGAGAACAGTGGAGTCACACGACGTCGCTTTCCAGTTTTTTATCCCGCTCCTTGAGATCGACTTCACACAGCTCAGCTGTTAAAATAAAGAATTCCGGCGGTACTCTTTGTACTGGTAATCATCGCGTAAGTCATAAACGGGAAGATGTCGTCCTCGTTTGTGTGGCGGGAAGCGACTAAATGGCGAGAACGTCCTCCATCACGCGGTCAAAGCGTCTGTTAAGGCTATTGACATAAGGGTGCTAAGCATTACTGCGCGTTGAGCAACATGACATTCTTTAAGTGAGTCGAGGACATCCGACATGAAAACTTGTCCGCGAACACAGAGCGTGTACTCGGCTGGGTCAAGACGCGCAGTAGTTGTATTCCGCGGAGTAGGGACATGAGGTGAGAGGCTCTGCCTAAGCCGAGTGAATCTGCGGCCATGATGGTCAAGCGGTGTCGATGCACTGTCAAGGAAAGGGAGCCACCACTGCTGACGCGACCAAACTGTCGGGTAAGGAAAAGTAAAGGTGACAGACCGGCTTGGGAGACGCGCTACCGTTCTCGACGACGCTGTAAAATTTTCACTGTGTTAGGGTGTTCCCACTATAGGTCAGAGTCGAATAATGTGCAAATTTCCGAACACACAGTGCAGAGTACTAATAAAAACTGCTAGCGGCCACAGTGTGCAGTCAATGCACGTTAGGAAACTCCAGACGTTCGACATTTACAAAGCCTTCTATTACGGTGTCTCATAATCATATCGCAGTTTTGGGACATAAGATCCCAAAAACCTCCAGACATGAAACCCTAGGGACATCGAGGTGCTTCGATAGGATGTACTGTGGCATTGTCAGCTGTCGGGTGGAGGGGTGAATCTTGAATTCTTTAGATGCAATTGTAGTCCAGTGTTTCCATTGCACGTCCAAGTACGCCAGAAAAGTTGAGCGCGCGTGATGAAATTAGGAGCCATAACAAAAATGTAGTCGACCCAGCCCTAGCGCACGTGCCAGTTCATAGCCCGCGGGCTCAACGTTAATGCGCATACCTGTGTCCATCATGCGCTCAGGAGTTGTGGGTGCGTTGCAAAATAGGAAATACAAGACGTTGAATTTTCACAGCCTGTCGGCTGCGACAATTCAGTTCAATTCACTTTCATTGATCAAACCGAAGAGATTAATCTATATGAACCGATAGTATACATGTACCGTGCTTGGTCCACGGGTGAGTACGTCAAAAAGCTTAACAGTCCAATCGTATATTCTAAAAACAAATTGATTGTTCTTTCTGTTTTCGCTGATGTGCCTCTATGCCCTTGTATAGATAGCGCTTTCGTAAGCATTGGGTAGTGCACCGTGATGAAGCTGCCTTGGGGATGCGGCGAATTCAGCGCCTGGCTCTGCTCTCCTGGTTCTGGTGGATTGGCCAAGTCTTGGTAGCTTGTAGCCTGTTCTTTACCCCTTTTCTTCTTCCTCAGGTTGAATATCTCGGCCTAAGCTGATGTCCAAAAATTCTCCGGGCAGGCGATTTTCCCCTTGCATGGCTTCGTTACGGTCTTGTGATCTACCTTTGGAGTTCTTTCTTCGCAGTGGAGTGCCCAGCATCCCTGTGGCTCTGGTACCTTCCAACGGAGGCTCCATTCGGATGAATAACCCCCAGGCTACTCAAGAAAATATTCATGCTGTCACTCCCTTTTATCAGGCCATTACGGATGTGAGGCAATTTGGTCGCGGGGGTATCGTGTGCCGATCGCCAGACGAGAACTGTGTCGCGGATTTGCTCAAGTGCACAACATTCGCCGATACTCCGGTGAGTGCATTTATTCCTGCTCACCTTGCTTGCGCCAAGGGAATAATAAGAGGTGTCGACTCTAGTCTCTCAGCGGAGCAGACATTGGAGAAATTTTCTGCGGCTGGTGTCATTGCGGTATACCGCTGTAACAGAGTTGTCGAAAATTCTCGGGTGCCAACTGAATCAGTTATTGCTACTTTTGCAGGCGCTACATGTCCATCTGAAATTAAAGTATGGCCGCTGATATTCAGAGTAGATCGTCTAGCGCCTCGTCCGCTCCAATGTAACAACTGTTGGCGATTTGGTCACATCTCAGGCGGCTGTAAATCAAACCAGCGCTGCTGCACATGTGGGGAAGCTCATGCCCAAAAAGACTGTACTTCTAGCGACGCACGATGCTGCCTCTGTGGTGGAGAACATCCAGCTAACTTCTCGAATTGCTTAGCTCGCGGCCAAGAACAGCAGCTTCTTGACATTACAGACAAACGACGTTGTTCCAGGAGAGAGGCTATCAACATCGTTAAGGAAAGGGCTTATGGATATGCAGGAGTAACCGCTAAAGATAACTTAGTTCCAGACTGTTCCCTCACTGCAATTATTGAGGCAGCCGTGCAAAAAGCAGTTGCGAAGGCAATGGAGCAGATATTAGCAAATCTTGGAGAAAGTATTTCTCAGGCTATTTCCGACAAGATGAACAACGTCATACAAACTTCGAGTTTGTGCTCTCCAGGCCCCTCAGGGATCTTATCTAATGCTTCTACTAAAAATGTACACGATGAACAAAGAGGTACGCATAGTTCTGAAAAAGCTTCTGCGTCAATGAATACAGCTATAGCTCCCCCTGTTTCCGATGATCAGTCAGCCGAAGATTTAGAAATGACAGATGCAGAATATATTTCTTGTGCTCAAAAACGAGCTATGCCATCGTCTAGTAACGAGAAGTATACTCGGTCCCATTCGAAATCAAAGAAAGGTTCTTCGAACTCTATTTTGAAAGAAAGTATTTTAGAAAAAGCTATTTCAGCCACATTAGTTGCTTCAAAATAGCAGAGTTGAAAGTTCTCCAGTGGAATTGCCGCTCAATTTTTTCAGCTTCTGTAGATCTCTCTTGTCATTCCTACCAACTTAATCCGGATATAATTTTATTACAAGAAACATGGTTATCTTCTGAAAAAAGCTTTCATTTGAACAAGTACAGAGCTTTTAGGTTAGACCGCCCCACAAGAGGTGGTGGTCTAATTACATTCATTTCTGCTCAAATATGCCATAAAGCTAAAGTCCTATTCCAACTCATGGAACCTCAATGTGAAATCTTGGTCGTGGAGTTGCAGCTCTATCGGTGTGATCCGATGTATATTATAAACTCTTATTTTCCTCATGGTGTTCGGGACACTGTCTGTTTAGACAGGGCATTAAGTTATTGAGGGCGTGATATTTTACTTGCCGGGGACTTTAATTCGCATCACGTGTCTTGGTGCTTAAAGACAGATCTTTACGGTAATCGATTGTGGCATTGGTCTTTAGATAAAAAGCTTTCGTGTCACAATTCCGGAACTTGTACCTTTGTCAGGGGACTTCATCGCTCCACAGTAGATCTAACATTCTCTAGCAGCAGCCTCTCTCTATCTTCGTGGTCTACTGTTGATTGCGCCGCACTAGCGATCATCTGCCAGTAATTTTTCACATTTCCCGTCGGGCAACATGTACTGATGAAAAATGTACTACTTTTGTTAACTACAGTATATTCAAGAATTCATTAAAGTCTGCGATCGCTTCATTTTCTATGGCTTCGGTGGAAGAAAAGCCAAAGATAATTTGCAAGGCTCTTGAAAACTCCAGGAAAAAATCAGAATTTATCATTCGCACTAATAAGAATAATTCATTCAGCCCATGGTGGAATGACGACTGCTGCCGCAATTACAGAAAACGGAAAGCAGCCTGGAAAAGTTTACTATGCAATCAGTGCCCGAAAAACTGGAGCGATTACAAATTCTTTGGAGAATCATTTAAACGCACTATTTCTAAAGCGAAAGAAGACTATGACAACAAACACTTCGATTATTTATCTAAACAAAAAAACAAGAATGCACTTTTCAGATTTCTTCGTGGAAGGAAAGTCATTCCGCGTCCAAATAATATCGACTCACTAACTTTAACTGAGGAAGAAACTCAACAGATGTTAAAAGATATAGCGGAAGGTCTAGAAAGCAGATTTTCATCCCTATTGTCCCCTTGTAGCCGTTTGAATAAGGCGACTGATGATTTCACTGAAGTTACGTTTAGCGAACTGGCTACAGCTATGGGCAAGATACCAAATTCAGCCCCTGGGGGCGATGGAATTACGGCAAACATGTTAAAAATTCTTTTTAATGAGGCCTCAGATGATTTATGAGCCATCGTGAATCATTCGTTAAAATTTTCTTGGATTCCTCCTAATTAACTAACTAGCTCCTAACTAGCTAAAATAATTCCAGTTCTTAAAAATAACGGAAAAGGATATACTCTTGACAATATTCGCCCGATTGCTCTAACTTCTAATCTAGTAAAGTTGATAGAAAGGATTATCTATGCTCGTATGGCAAAATTTATAGCTGATAATGACCTTTTCGGCCCCCACCAAATTGGCTTTAGACCCGGCTGTTCCATATGGCATGCTCATGTGGACTTAGAAAGCCGAATAAAATTAGCGCGCTTCCGCAGACAAGTAGCTGCTCTAGTAACATTAGATATATCAAAAGCCTATGACAGTGTCGAGTATAACATGTTATTATACGAACTACAGGGTTACAATTTTCCGAATTATCTGGTGAGCTGGTTTCATGAGTTTTTAAACGACCAGGAATTTTATTGTTCCTTTAAAGGTCATTCTTCTCCCTGTCCTCGACAGTCACGCGGGGTTCCTCAGGGGGCTGTGACTTCCCCTCTACTGTTTAATGTACTACTTAATTCCATTCCAAGCCATGAAGGTATATGCAGATGATATCGCGTTCTTTGCATCAGACACCGACTTACATTCTTTGTATAATCGCTTGCAAGCTTATATGTGCGCAATAGAAGACTGGTTAAAAGTAATTCACTTGTCCCTCAATGTTGCCAAGAGCTCTATCATAGTATTCCCATTAAATGACTCTGTTAATATAACACTACCTTGCAACCTCCAGAATATACCACAGTTGGACACGGTGAAATATTTAGGAATAATTTATGATAGTCGTCTACTCTGGCGAGCACACATAGATTACATAGCTAAAAAAAGAGTGCGCGCTCTTGGCATCCTGCACAAAATTAGCAATAATCGTTCAGGTATGCGGAGAGACACACTTATCATGATATATAAGATGTACGTGCGCCATGTATTAGAATTTGGGTGCGTGCTGTATTCAGGCGCTCCCAGTTATAAATTGCGTCCACTAATTCTTCTGGAAAGGGAGGCTCTTCGTAGATGCCTTGGATTACCAAAATCAGTTGCCAATAATTTTCTCTACCTAGAAGCTCGGTTGCCTTCGCTCCTATGCAGATTCCGCTTACTTACCGTTCAAACGTTCTTGAGGATCTACGAATACCCTATCAAACTCCAAATAGTTTTCATGCATCAGCCTAAATTATTTTTTCAGTCTTACTGGCCTCAATTTCGTACTCCTCAGGTAGTCTACGTGCAGCCGCTTATTGGCCCCCTAGATGTGCGGTTGTACGATGTTTCCCCAGTTGGTGAAAGAGACAACCTTGAAATTATCTTTGATGACATATATCCGAACAATGCTCGACATCTGTCGCAGACTATATTGAACGGCTTATTACAAAATCATTTAGATAACCTGCACATCAAAGATGTCATTGCTACAGATGCTTCACAAGTAGACGAAAAATCTGGAATTGGCATTTTTTCTGAAAGTTTTAATTGGACTTTTTCACTAAGACTTCCAGATTTCTTATCAGTATATTTTGCAGAATTTCTGGCTGTTGTTATGGCCCTACGAAAATTAAGTTCAGCTATCTCATCAGTCGTAATGGTCACAGATTCTCTTTCTCTATGTACAGCCCTTACTGCTAACAGTGATTCTCGCATCCTACGTACTTTTCATTCCCTTGTCCCTAGTCACATGACGGTAATTCGGTTGGTATGGGTGCCAGGTCACAAAGGAATTATAATGAACGAAATGGCGGACAGCTTGGCGAGGGCGTCTCTTAGTGGTCCAATTGTCCTTCTACTTCCGGCATCAGCGCTCATAACTGCTGAAAGATTTAGGAGAAGGGCGATAAAGCAGGAATCTAGTAATTCCTTATTAACTAATCTTAATGACTATCGACACCTCTTATTCCCTTGGAATAGAAATGCATTCCTCTCCAGCAATTACGTTGTCGCATTCCAAAACTAAACTTTTATATGCACAGAGCTGGTCTGGCCCCATCGCCTTTGTGTCCATATTGCGGCGAAGACGAATCTATCGAACATTATTTCTTAAAATGCACTCGGTTATCCTCATTAAGAAAACACACACTAGAAGATTCTTTTCATAGGGTTGGGTTGCAGTTCACCGTGTCTAATATTCTGTCTTTGGGAGCCTCCTCATTAGGACATTGCCAAAGGGGATGTGTGCTCTACTGTTTCAAAATTCATAATTGATTCAGGCCGGTTCTTTTCATAAATTCGTACACTTCACTGTTAATTTCATCTTGATTATTCGATTCTGATTGGTATTCCATAGTACCTCAGCTTAACTATTTCAACTTCTACATCTTGGCCAATCCCCCAGGGTGGGTATGTGCCAGACTTGAAGGAAACAACAACAACAACAACGTTTTACGAAGACGCAAAGCAAAAGCAGTCGTGATAGCGCGCTGTATTTAAAAAAAACGATGCAGATCCCACGAACTGTGATGATCGGTGCCATTCGAAGCAGTCAGCGAGGAAGTTGCCTATTGGGGATCGAGTAGCATTGAGAGAAGTGTTACGAAGTGGATGAACGTCTTCGTGTAAAGTGCATGGGTAGGTGTATGCGTAACATCCGAGGGCTAACCAAGGAACACGACAGTGCTATGCCAACTGAATTTTAGCTCATGCTACGCCGTAACGTTGGCACTGACGTTAGTACACGGTACAGGCGTCTCTTTTCTCGAAAATAAATATCAAGCGGTATTCGCAGGGGGGATTGCGGAAGGGGGGGATTGCGGATCATGCGGCAACGTCACGGTTTTGCGTGGCAGCGCAGCCTCGCCGGCACTCCCCAGGGAGACGGGGACCTTTTGACAGGGAGGAACAAACAGCCCCTGATTGGCGGGGGAGGCAGTGGAATATTGAGCTGGCACTTGTCAACAATAGCCTCGTGGGTGCGCTCGCCGTAGGTGCAGCGTGGACACGGTCACGGCCACCTTTCCAAATATGCGTTCCGCTTACGGGCACCGCATTGTCAAAGCTGACCGATGATGGATTTTTTATTCTACTCGTGGCAACGCGTCACACTTAAAACTGCCCGATCTGCGATGTGCCAGATACACTAGCGCACCTACTGCTCGAGTGCACGTTGCCCCAGGCAGACGGCGTAAGCAAGCCCCTAGCGCCCGCAGACGTCAACCTCCTCGCCGAGACGTGGGATGCCAGGATCTCCACACGGGACTTGGATGACCAACGACGGCTCGTCACCAGAGCCCGGCATGCGATCGCGGCCAGAGGGTTCCTGGACTAAGGAATCCTCCCACCAAGAGTGGCTCTGAGCTTGCACGCTCAGAACAATATCTCGAAAATAATTGTTTATTCCATAATCATCATCATCGTGGAAGAATACACCACGTCCGAACATAATCTCCAAGCAAACTACGGAGGCTCACCACGACTAGTGCTGTTAACTTCTCCCTTTATTTATTTCGAAATGAGGAATTTGATAAGCATCGGGACACGCCCCTTTTTGTGAGACAGAATATTTAAAGAAAAGCATGTCGTGGTTTTTGTGTTCTATTGATGGTGAAAAGCCATAAACAATCTCTCCGAACGAACTGGCCAGATGCCAGCTAAAGCATCGTTTTCTGCCGCAGACAGCGCGGTTCTCATCAAGAAAGATTCCTCGTGAAAAGTTATTTCCAAGTTGTGAGAACAAATTTTACTGCTAAAGGCAAGAAAAATTATAGGCATTGAAAAAAGCTTTGTATATATACACTAGTGCCGGCTCGCCCACGTTATGCATATGTCTTATATTTTAAAAACATATTTGCACGGACTGCGGGACCTTGTTTTTTTATGCTTTTGTTTCCTCTGCGGTTGAGAGAACCGATTATTTTTTCAGGGGGGTGGGAGAGGCGGGGGATTGCTACAGTGGTGACTTATCCTGCCTGGTGAAGACAGCAGCGGTCTGCTGTAAATTCTTAGCACTCCAAAATTTTAATAGAAGGCTCGTGCACTTCACTGTCTGGAATCAAGCCGCCAGATTGCTTCCATTCTCGGCCGAGGCTTGTGGGGAAAAAGATCACTGTAGTTCCAGTTGGCCGAAAGCCGACCAACGTGGAAAAATATTTGGTTCAGTTCTCGAAACGCTCTGCACAATTTTATCATCCGGGAGAAAAAAGAAAGAGCAGGAGCCAGCGACTTGGCCAAAAATGTATCTGTGCCACCACGTCTCTGAAGCTAGAAAAGCACGGGAACTTTACTGGCGAGGGCCGCGTCTGCATTCGTAGCGCAAAAGTTGTGAACGAGACATTCTGCGAAAGGCAGCAGTGCACGAGTCTGACTACTGGCACGATTGGCCGTTCCTCTCAGGCCCAATAGACAAAATCCTAGTGTTTAACCTCACAGTCTGTATTGATTTCCGCGCGCTCGAAGCGCGCTGTTGCTTTCGTGGTGCCGTGAGTGCAGGGTACAGGAGTAGTCTGGTAACACTGGTCTCGCCGTCTGGTTGCTTTGCCCATGTGAGCGCGACACTTCTTCGAGGACTTGTCCCCGCCGGATGACGTCACTCGGCTCGGCCTTTATCCCCCACGGAGAAATCCCCCGTGTGAACCCCGCCTGCAGCGCGGTGATGTGTGCATTATGAGCATCATTCGTTGACCTATTCCTTAGGGATCGAACAAACTTGGAGAAAAACGCGCCGAGTGGTAGTTGAACATGTGAATCGTCGATCACATTGCTAAGAAATGCAGATGACGTTACACAAGTATCTTCATGACAACTACTGGTGCATTAGGTTTGTGTACTACATTTACTGCGCGGAAGGAGCCTCCGTAGCCTAGTGGTAGCGTGCATGCTTGGCACATAGGTGCCGCAGGATCGATACCCGCCTACCGCTTGGTAGGTTGCCTACCGCTTGGTACGTTTATATAACATTGCCATGCTACAGCACTCGGTATGCCTTTGTTCTTTTTTAGTTCGTGCTTATGAAATGCCAAATGTCCATTTTAATTGCTTCGATATTGATATGAGCTGCATAAAATTCAAACACCTCTGCGGATAAATTTAAATGCAAAGTTAAGTAACTGCTTGAGCACGTTGCCGAGGGTTTATTCTCCTTTTGCTGCACCGTACGAATACGTCGTCGAAGTACGCAACGCAGACAAGGCCTTTCAACGGGCCAACATTGCTTTCATGTCGCGAGGTTTGGCAGCTTTTTCTTATAACGCGTGCGGAATGTCGCCCTGCATTTATCTTTTTCAGCTACGCGCATTCGCCAACACCGCACTTTCTACTCTTACGGTAAAAACAGCGTAGAATCACATATGAACCGCGTGCGCGAGGCACTTGACAAAGAAATGCTAGCTTCAGGCAGAGAATATCTCCAGCATAAATAGATATATTTTCACAGAACTTTGCGAAATACTTCTCTTACTGTTTATTTCCACATTTACTCAACGAGTGTGCCATAAGTAGCAATAACCAATTCAATTCGGCTTCGCAAACGGCTGGATGCACGGATAATGTAGAGAGATGTTGACCATTGAGTCAGCAATGGCAAGCCTTTCGTATTATGTGGCTCTTTGTTGTTGGACAGCAAGCCTTTCGTATTATGTGGCTCGTTGTTGTCCTCTATTTCAACGACGCCTCAGACGTAGCAGTCGAGCGTATTTAAATCGGGAGAACTAGGAGGCCACAAGTTTCGAGCAACGTGTTCGTAGAAGTCACAGAGCCACTTTTGGTACTCGCATACGAAGCTCGTGTGGACAAGGGCCGAATCTTGCCGATAAACATAAGGTCCCCTTTGCGAAACAGTGCCTATCTAGCGCTTTTCGACGGTAGCAAGCATATCTACGTACGCGGCAGAATTCACGCCCACTACTGCGAAAAAGTGTGGGATGTAGCGTCATCCTCGGTTCTGACGATGGCAAACACCATCACTGGCGACGGCAACTTAAGGGACATCGCTCCAGGCACCTCTTCAGAACCAGCTTGCGAAAACCCGCTGTAGCTATGGCCATTTAACTTTTACGCCTTCATCAACCATTTATTTTAAAAAAATCACAGCATATCCACCACGTGAATGATGATGACTGGGCGAAGCTCCGGAGTGAATCACCGGTAAACCGTTAATCTTCCGTGTAATTCGCCCAGTCGATCATCATGTAAAGACGTGAGAAACACTCTCTTCGAACGCTGGGATCTCGCGTTTAAGGGGAGGCTAGCACAAACGCGTTAGAAACATGCTTTAGAAAACACCTGGCGTCTTTCGTTAAGCAGCTGGCGTCTTTTCGTTTTGGTTTAGAAACATCTGGCGTCTTTTCGTTTTACTTTTAGAAAACATCTGGCGTCTTTCGTTGGTTTATTTCATCAATCAACGGCGTTTTGAACAAAATTTTTATTGTTTAATCACGCACAGGAGAAATCTCACCAGGCACTACCTTGGAGGTAAACAATGGCTGCTAATGGGAATGAGAGACAGAAGAAGTCGGCTTTTAGCTAACACACACACTTCTACTTCTACTAACGTTTCCTACTGGAACATGCCAATGGCTGCTAATGGGGAATGAGAGACAGAAGAATTCGGCTTTTAGTTAACGCGCACGCTGCGAATTTTTTATTGTTCAACAACGCACAGGAGAAATCTCCCACCGGCACCACCTTGGAGGTCAAAGCGTAAGACTGGTTACGCACTACGACTACGACGAGGGACGAACGGGTGCCGCTTTAAGGAGCTTCGCCCCTAAAAAGAAAGAGCCTTCCAGGTTCCACAGGCCTTTTCAGCTCGCTCAGCAGGCGACTCTCCTGAGTTTTATAGGACACGATCGTTGTCCAGACCTTAACCATTCCTCACAAAAACCAAAAGCCACGTCGTAATTACGTATACGTAAGCCATGGCGATGCGCTGAAAGCAACAGCCCGCCCTGCGCAAGATCCTTTCTATATGCCCCCCGAAGTGCTGCACCCTGCTTTGAAGGTCATCTGATGTTAGGCAAGCCCTGTGCATTTGGAGATTTTATTTGCGCAGCGTCCTCTATATGTCCGTGTTTATTGCCGTTACAGCCGCTCTTTCTCTTCGTCGACAAGATTAGTCATGTGGGCTACGGCCCCCGCAAAGCACGCTGAGCATGACAGCGAATAAATGTGTGCAATAAATGTTAAAATCACAGCTTCAGGAACAGCATGGTACCACTTGTTCGTATGAATTGTTTACGCGCTACGTATGAACTATGATATGGCTGGATGCGCCTACGGGAAAGTACGCGAATACCTTGCAATGGAAATGTCAGGGTGGAAACACGGGGCTTCAATTCCAGCCGCGGCGGTCGCCTTTCGATGGAGACGAAATGCCAGACAGCGCTGTTGTGCCTGATGTCTGTGCGCGTCAACAAACCTCAGGTGGGCGAAATTTCAAAGCCGCCTCTACGCTGTTGTTCTCCTTTAATATACTTGTAAACTCTTTCCCACCCAACTTGACATTAAACCTTTACGCTACGTGGGCAAGAGAAAGTCGCGTCACGCCATCATCCGTATCACATTGACCACTTCAGTCAGCGCACTTCTGAAAGTTGCAATGTGATATAAATGCTGTGCGTAAAGCACTTTGAGCCATTTTCCTGATGCCTACGTTCATTAAGAGACGTCCACACCAGCTCTGGCGCAGCTTCATAAAGCAAGTGAGCGTGGATACATAGGTATCAGAAACTGTATCACACTGAACAGCACTGCGTAAGGGTAAGCGAAATATAAGCGAACCTTATCAGGAAAAACAGAAGTGTAATTCTTCATAACCTCACGAATATCGAGCAACGCAACGTCTACCCTTTGCTACGTTTGTTGTGCTTTCGTGCGGTCAAGCTCCAGAAGGAGCTCCGCCAATCATGATACATGCGAGCTCATTCGGCTTTAAATTAAGTGCTCGTAGCTATTTCACTAGGATCCTTCGATTTAGGTTGATTTACGAACGCAGATAGCAGTCATGCAATTAGTTACAGTTAAGAGGTAAGAGCGCATGAACACCGTTTCAGGCCACGTGCATGTGGCCCGGTCCCTCCGTGGATACCGTGGCGCTTCGGTAACTCCGTGGTAAAAGCGAAAAGCAATAATATCTCGTCAATCGTGGGTATAACAGGTAGGTACCTGTTATACCCACGATTGACGTTAATTTCTCAATTGCTCTGGAAATGGTCGAACTGTTTTGAATATGTCGTCCTCAAGCGCTGCATAAGAAATTCGCCTATTGAGAAAATGGACGGCAAGCAAAGCCTCTCGCGACTGCGCCCGACCTACTAGATGTCCATCTAGTTTTGGGATTCCGTGAACTTTGTCTGGAACTAGGGTAGACACAACGTGAATTCAGTGCCGTGTGGCTCATACCCGCGAAGATTTCTAGGGCCAGTATGAGCCATTTATTTCTTTCTTACAGTTATTTTTGTTCCTTGCGTTCTTTCTTCTTACGTGTGGCTCTTACACAAATATTAAATCCTGGTATTAGTCAGACGATAGGCGACAGAAGCTTCGGGTGAAATTTCTTTCTTTCCTTCTTGACCTTTCTCACTCCTTCATTTCTTTCCCTGTGCTGTTCTTTGTTACTTTTCGAAAGACCTAATCATAGCGGTGAAAAATTCAAGGCACTCATATAATTCTGATATGTTCCCTTCTCTCAAACGCGGCTCTCTAGTCTATAGGCTGAAACACTGCACTTCGGAAGGTGGGTTCTCCAGTAAAAATCCGAGCATCGGCAAACAGTTTCTAACCTGGTGGCATTAAGCAACTCATTTCGTGGAAAATGCCGTATCATAGTGGTCGTCCAGCAAGAATAGTCATCTCGAGGTACTGCTGCCTTAGTAGCGACCAGCAACAACACACCACGCAAGCCCTCCACCACGGCGCAGGTATTTCGGTGAACAAAATTGAATTCCTCAAAAGGCGATCCGTGAAGTAATCGTAAATACTTCGTAACATGTACATAAATACCCAATAAAGTGGACGGAGGGACGACCGCCTTCGTAGCTCAGTGGTAGAGCATCGGACGCGTCATGCAAAGATCGTGGGATTGGGCCCCCACCGAAGGCGGGTTTGTCTTTGCGTCCATTTTAATTCCTTTCTACTTACTCCACAATTACAATACTACAAGTAACTTTACCTATTCTTCCCTGGGCTTCATTGTCTGTTTGCTCATTAAGCTGTTTCAACAAATAAAGAACGAGCCCTTGACCCTTTCCCTTTTGCTATTCCATAAACAGGCACACACATGATATCTCGGACTGTAATTCTGTTACAAGGAAATTTAATTATGTTACAACGAAACTGAAACAATTGCAGTGCAATATAGAAAACGTGTCAACGCGGGGCCTGTGCGCGTGACATTTGCATAGGTGTGCAAATCTTCCACTGCTCGTGGATGCCGACATAGGAAGCTATGACATCACGGCTGGTACAAAATCTGCCACAGAGCGCGCTTGCTCTTCACACTCGTTCGTTGGATTTAGCTCCGTGTTCCGGTGCCCAGCGCATTGCGGAGTCTTCTTCATAAGCTAGTACTGATTGGACATAACGTCAGCTTTTACCCGACTTCCTGGGAGGCCACGCATGACGGAGGCAAAGTGAAATGATCAAGAAATGCTGTGTGTTCACACTCAAACACTTATGTCGCTCCTAAGCATGGCAAGCGGATGAGAAGGCGGTGCCAACAGCGCCACAACGCTATCGCGTTCAACTCTTAAAAGCGAAGCATAGGTGACCCGTCGTCTTTTTTTTTTTTTTTTGCTAAGTGCTAGAGGTTTCATTTATTCTACAAGCTTTGTTGTGGCGGTCACAACGCCGACAACGCTGACACAAACTGAACTATGCTAAGCTTCGCTTGGAGATATCAAGATGCCGAGTTTTTTGTGCCGGTCTACTGGAATTTCCAGAGCGTTCTGTTAGGTCGCTGCTAAATACGTTGCCGAGCCAATATTCCATAGCGCATTTACTCACCAGGCATAAATTTTAAAGCGAATGTTCTTTGCGGCGTCATGGGCGTGGACACTGAAAAGCCCAAGCTGCACGAGAATAAAAAGAATAACGACAGCTACGTGAAGAGGTGCGAAGCATGCGGCGATACACCGGTGTTTCCCATGTCACAAAATAGCGCCTATTTAGATGGGAAACCCGGCGTCGACCTGAAGGGAAAGTCCAAAAGAACAACAAGAAAAGCGGCGCGCACGGAAGAGATCCCCAAGGTCACGCCGAATCTCCAAGAGGGGAGAATTTTGTAGAAAGCGTCTTATCCCGGCGAGCGTGCGCGCAAGACAGACGTAGGGAGAGACAGGAAGCGAAGAGTGCATACCGACGCTCCTCGCGCAGTGAGAGGGAGAAAGAGGCGTCGGCCAAGCTACGAAGGACCGAGAAAGGGTGAGATCGTTCCCAACTCTGTGCGTGCTTGCATCACGTGGTCCGCACCGAAACTTCTAGAAAGGCTTTCCAAGGCTATATAAACAGTTGACCACGGGCCGAAGATAGCAAGAAGAGTAGAAGAAGTAACTGTGGCAACAATCGAAGTCGTGTGTGACTCAGCGCGAAGAGGACCCTGTTCCACGAGCCAGCTGACAAGTCCTGCCTGCAAGCTTCGAGTTGAGAAGACGCCTCGAGTGGCTTGAAGAATAGGACGCTTTTCTGTTTTATTCTTTGTTGTAGTGCATGAGCTTGTTCGTGGTAGTTGGTTTCGTGTAACTTTGTAACCCATCTGTGTTTGAGTTTGGAAGAGCCGCGTTTGTGTACGTTTTGTGCAACTGCCTGTTTGATGACAACATATCTGTTTTGTTTCATCACCCTTGGCTCTGACTCGGTCTTTGAACCACTGCTGGCGTTTTCCTAGTACGCTGAAGGAGAACCAAAAACCCCAGTGTCCAAGCTTTCGTGGGATTTTTTCGGGGAACCAAGACGTTGGTTCTTGGAATTATTTGCGGCGATCGCGTCTTCTGTCTCCTGGCTCGGGATTCGTGACACACAGTAACACTTCAATCGCTGCTAATCGGCTTGCTTTACCGTGGCCGCGACGACGAAGACGTCAGACGCCGAAATCGCGGGCTCATTAACAAATATTCGCTAAAATTGCTTGTCACACGACAACCTTAAACATACACCGTCTGACTTCACTGCCTCCAGGATCGGCCCAC
Source organism: Hyalomma asiaticum (assembly GCA_013339685.2). NCBI lineage: Eukaryota > Metazoa > Arthropoda > Arachnida > Ixodida > Ixodidae > Hyalomma > Hyalomma asiaticum. The sequence goes on from CM023483.1 coordinate 81,692,392, forward strand.
GTAAGTTTCGCGACGGATTTTGACAAATTTGTCTTAATTAATGCATTTGTCAAGAATATTCTTGTATTTTCCAGCAGGTTAAATCACTGTTTATTTCAAGCTGCTTTTGTTCATGGTTCTGACCAGTCTTTTTTACGATAGTTTGACCGCTTGTGTTATAAATAGCACAAGCGGTCAAGCGCTTGTGGTTGACGGCTTTACACAACCGCGTAGTGTCTTGCGTGGTGAGAATGCCTTTGTCTCGCATAACCGCTGCTCAGTGATTTAGGGGCGAAGCACCTTAGGGCCGAGCATTGTCCGCCGTCCCTCGTCGTCGCCGTGTGACGCTGTGGGCCCATCCTGGAGGCAGTGCAGTCGGACGGTGTGTGTGCACGTGTGGGCCGTCAAGAAACTCACTAGCAGACGCTGGCTACCTCAGCGTTGTCTCTCGCGGGTGAGCGCGCTTTCTCGTTCCTTGCGAGCTGGTAAAGCGTTCATCGCAGAAAGAGCTTTTCCATAGTCAACGCGCGTCGTTCGCTCTCTCTCTCACACGACAGCAGACGACACTGTCTGGGTGCACGGCCTCCAGGATGGGCCCACAGCGTCACACGGCGACGACGAGGGACGGCGGACAAGGCTCGGCCCTAAGGTGCTTCGCTCCTAAATCACTGAGCAGCGGTTATGCGAGACAAAGGCATTCACACCACGCAAGACACTACGCAGTTGTGTAAAGCCGTCAACCAGCGCAAAATGTCTGTTGCCGCTTTTCGCAGGTGCCGTGAGGGTGAATTGTTCCATTACCCATAGTGTAGGAATTTCTATGATACGCAAAGGGGGAGGGGCCAATATTGCAGGCCAAAAGTTACTTTTATCACCTGTTCATGGCTATAGAAGACAAATAAAGAAAATTCTGTCGTAATTATAAACGGATGCAGTCCTTCAATTAGTGAAAAGCGCCGAGAAAATCAGATAGCAAATCACTCGAAAAATTCTCGGTTCTTCGCGCCAAAAGCACAATACGATTAATGATTATGGAATTACCCGAGGGCGAGCGCCGGATACTTTTGACCACATGCGAGAGCTAACGGGGAGGACATACCAGAGGTCCACGATCGAGTTGGAGCTCCGGGCTTCACGTGGCCGCCTTCATGTCCTCCCCGTCACCTGTCCTGCTCCAAGGCTGCAGTGGCTCTCCTGCAGTATTCCTCAAGCCATCGCTCGTTCGTCCCCTCGATCTCCTGCATGCTCTTCACCAGGCGACGGTACTTCGGCTCCTTCCTGTCGCCCGTTCCGCCAGAGGGTGAGCCTGTGTCGGCCCAGACTGACTCTGTTAGTCCGCAGAAGTAGGGACGCTGATAAGTTTCTCTTCATTGCCTCGTCAATGTTCAGATGATGTGTTAAAGTGTGCGTGTTTGTGTGCCTTTTGTATATGAAGTGTCATCCGGAACGCACAAACACCCTCGTCGGTTCTATGGGAACGCTCGCGTTCCCAGCCTAAATATCTCCACCTCGAACCTCCTATGACAATCAGTACTATTCGAAAACATCTATATCAGAACATGGTGAAAAAACCGCCGCAGTTGCCCCTTAATATAGAAACAAACCCAGATTACATGTACATAGACAGGAAAACGGATAAATAAAAAAGGTCAAGAATTTACAAGTAAGCGCATTGTAACATTGTAATTGCCCGCGCCGCGATACTATGATCGCTGTGCTGAAAACAGTGTTTGCTGTACGTCAGCAAGCTATCACGAAATTTAGAAGAGCAGTGATCGGTGGCGTAAAATCATAGTTGAAGATGCTCGGACCACCAGAAGTGGCCGCCGGGATACCGCCGGCAGAAAGGAGGCAAACAGGTCGCTCTAGTCGACAAGATATAGAATGCTGGGAGACACAGCACACTGGCTAGTGTGGCACATACCTCTCAGGGCGCAGTCGTTGCTAACACGGATCTACAATACGATAAAACATGGAGACGCTTGATATCACCACTCGCTGCACGCACACCACTGTTTTTCAATCATGTGAAGCGGCAGAAGTAAAGAACAGCCCTCGATGTTTCGGTGTATCCAGGTTTGCTGCATTTCAACCACTCGGCGTCCGGCTTCAAGAATACACCGATGTTGTATATTATATCCACCGTCGTTGCGATATATCTGTGCTGGTGCCGTCTTCAGGCATCACTGGAGTGCCCTGTACGCAGTTGCACAATCTGTCACGCAAAAAAGCAGCCCTCACGAAGCTCCCGGTATCCACGCGTAGACAACCGAAAGCGCGCGAGATGCCGCCGTCACACGATCACGCAGCGATTGGGCGAGACTGGGTAGCGTCACGTGGCTCACGGCACTGGCAGAACTGGCCGTGTATTTGGCACCACTCGCTCGGCTGCCGTAGATAGATAGATAGATAGATAGATAGATAGATAGATAGATAGATAGATAGATAGATAGATAGATAGATAGATAGATAGATAGATAGATAGATAGATAGATAGATAGATAGATAGATAGATAGATAGGAAAGTGACAAGTTCACCAACAAATGTGTCGCATTTAAAAAAACGAATAAAGGAATATAGCATGCGAGCAACGAAGAGCACGATCTTGCTGAGCACACTGTTTTGGTGCACATACGAGTGCCGTATGTACGTAATGTTCTTGACGAAAAGATTAATAGAATCTAGTTCCCATAAACGTCGATTCAAGGTGTTCCGTGAGGGAACTTGCATCGCGTGTTTATTCTGCTGCTAATTTGATATTCTGAGAACTGAAAGCTGCACGATTTTACGGAGAGACGCTGCTAACACGAACAGTTTTCCGCCAGTTATTACGTGTTCTCTCAATTCACGCCGTTAACATATGTTTGCGCTCGCGAACAATAGCTCTCGTTAGTGAACAGCAACGCGACAAGCAAAAGGCGGTCGATCATGCTCTCTCGTGCATGTGTGGTGCGTCCGTTCGTAAAAGATCTGTGAGAAATCCCAGTCTTAAATATGTCACTGGCCGGTCGTTATACGCAGCTATTTTCACTGAAAAGGAAAGTAAAATGTATGGTGAAAAAACGGGCTAAACGGCCATATCACTAGCGTCGACCACAGCTCCGTACAAACGCACTGCCGACCTCGTTGAAAAGTATTTTTGCGGTGGTGACGGTATGTTTTTATCATCCGAATAATGAAGGCATTTCGTTAAAAATAGTGTTACCTTGTTCTCGGCATTGTCAAGGAACCCCCATTGCGTGAGCGTCAGCACGTAGCATTAGAAAAACGCTGCAGAATGATGGTAACAAACCAGCTAGGAGCAGTCTACATGCTGATATGCTACAAGTATCGTTTCCCTGCGCCCTGAAAAAGATGGTGCACGGTGCTTACAAGGATGTCGAAAGACGGCGGTCTACATTCTGAATATCCCCTGCAACTGCTGCCCTATTAGAAAAAAAGCGTCTGCCACAGCGACTTTTTTTCTTTTTTTTTCATCGGGGGACATTGAGAATGTCCTGTTTTCGCTTTTTGCAGCGAAGTTCTATATGGCCAATGCAGACGTCTTCTGAGTGACCAAGATGGAGGACGAAAATAGCTACCAGGGGGCAGTGTCATGTGAATCCGCCAGCCTCGAAAATCCAACCCTCTCCTACGCACTGTGTGAAGTGCCTCCTGAGTAGGTTTAGGCCCGTGTCACTGGTGGACCACTCGGGGTCGTCTTGTGACAGTAACTTTCAGTGGCGCATGACTACACAGCGGCCTGCCATTTGCATAGTACATCACTAGGGGATATTCTTATGATTCCTTTTCATGAAATTGTTTATGACTAAGACTGAAGATCGTCGTGTGGAGCGTTCTCCTAACGTTTTAGGTGCGAAGCTCCTTATGCGATCGGGCTGTAGTCGTCGTTACGGTAAAGCAAGCGATGGTCCAAAACTATCAACACAGAATTCACAAGTTAAGGTAGCAGCTCTATCGGTACACCCCCTCCCCCCCACCAAACCCCCCCCCCCCTCCCGTTCAATCTATGCGGAACAAGCTTGGCCTGATATCTTCACTACATCGCTTTACAATTTGCGTCCGAGTGGTGTACGGTTAAAGAAAAGTAGTTAACCAAGCAAAATTATTATTAAATTAACCGCGCCTCTATTCCATTGTGCTCTTGGTTCACAGCGGTGGCACCGCCACCTCGAAACAATAGACCGAAGCAGATTGTCATGCTCATGCGCGCATGACAGCGGGCCAATCCTGGAGTCCGCGCAGTCGGACGGTGTATGTGCAGGGTTGTCGTGTCGCCGCCTCCCCCTGAAGACGGGATGGAGAAACGCGCGGTTGCTCGGGACCTCAATAATGTTTTCAATCAATCAATCTCGTAATGGGCCCGAGTTCTCGGCGTCCAACATCGTCGTCATCGTGACCACAATAAAGCAAGCCCGTTAGGAGCGATTGACGTATTCCTGTGAGAAACACCGGCCCATCACGGCGTGCTTCGCACCTCCCCAGGTTTCACGTTAGTGGAAAAGTCATATATATATATTTTTTTGTGGGGTTTTACGTCCCAAAAGCAGTTCTGATTATGAGAGACGCCGTAGTGGACGGCTCCGGAAATTTCGACTACCTGGGGTTCTTTAACGTGCACTGACATCGCACAGCACACGGGCCTCAACATTTCGCCTCCATCGAAATGCAGCCGCCACGGCCGGGATTCGATCCCGCGACCCTCGGATCAGCAGCCGACTACCTTAGCCACTAGACCACCTTGGCGGGGCAAGGAGAAGTCATGAAGAAGCCTTCCGACTACTTTGACACCAGCACCATTCGTTGCGTAAAGTAGTTCAATTTCAAGAACACAAAAAATAAAACACAGGCCAATAAATAAATAAATAAATAAATAAATAAATAAATAAATAAATAAATAAATAAATAAATAAATAAATAATGTTGAATGCATTGCGAAACCAGCACACGACTGCCGAATTTTTATATAAGGACGGGGCGTTTATAAAGCCCTTTGCGAACGCATTTTAAGAAAATGTTCTCGAAATGAAAATTATGGGATTCATAATGTCTTGAACGGGACAGCAATACTTGGCCCCATTCCCATCGCGCTCTCTTTGGCTTGCCACGCTCTTCAGGGGCCGAATTCACAAAGCTTCTCTTTCGTAAGTGCTTTTTGCCATTGGTCAGCGGGCGTATGTCCAGCATCAGGATTGGCTGAAATTTTCTCTTACCAGCATTTTTGTCGTAAGTTTTTTTTGTGAATACGGGCCCAGATCCCTAGCCACGTAATTGTCATAACACTACTAGGCAGAAAGCGCGAGTTACTTGTTATTTATTGTATGGTCTTACACGTGAAGTTGACGCTATGAATGATTGTAATGAATGGGCAAAGCACAAAGTGGCGATGCGCCATCAAAACTCCCGATGAAGAAGGCACCGCAGTTCGCTTCGCGCTTGTACGCAGCACAGAATCTATTACAAACATGTCAACAGCCCGGCCCGTGAGGGAACATTTACATGCTCACGAGCATAGGCGCGAGCACATGAGACCACGCCCGTAAGCCAAAATGCGATCGCCCTCCGGCTAAATATCCATGCATGCGGCGCGACGAAACACTGTACCGTGGGCCCTTTGCGCTATCTCGTGGGTGAAAGTCAAGCCTCTGCCATGCTGAAGCACCTCCGAGATGCAACTCATAGTAGTGCGTATCAGCTATGGTAAATGATGTTTACAAAAAAACTCGCCGGTAGCATTCAGGGGGTTATATGCGGGGTGGCCAAGCGGGTAGCGTATGTCACCCCGGAGCGAGAGGTCGCATGTTCGGTTCCCAGGATGCGCGCGTCCGGCCTGAGCAAAAGTTTCTTTATTGCGATAGCAATTCTATCGACAGTCTCGGCTGGTTTTTGCCGTCCCCGTCGCCACCGCCATGAACCATATATATATATATATATATATATATATATATATATATATATATGTGTGTGTGTGTGCCAAAGAAAAGTCAGATAAATGCTTCCGAAGCGCGGAATCGAACCAGGAACCTCTCGCTCCGCAGCGCGTGGCGCTAACCACAACGCCACGAAGATCATATCCTTCAGTGAGCTAACGGCGAGCCTTATATACCCACCCCTTACCGCTGGCGGGACCCGGAGACGGCAGGGGCTTATAAGCGTTTCTTCATTACCAGCGAGACGGCGCGAGGAGCGCAGCGGGCGCATTTAAAAGTCGTCGGCCAGCTCGCTCGCTTCTATTTGCGCAGGGCCTTGCTAGAGTGTACTAGAAACACTCTAGCCTTGCCCTTCCGCTGTCTGCTCGCGCGGTTGTCTCGTGGTGACAGGAAGAGGGATGTTTCGAGCTTTGACCGTGATGTCCGCGCTGATGTTAGGGTAGCGTACGAAAGTCACTCGAGCTCAAGGGACGCCGCTAAACGAACAAACAGAAGATGAGTGCGAACTGTCAAGTGTCACAGCTCGACACTTGAAGCACGCTAGTTTAATTGGCTGTTTCGGCCGCCTTTGCAACAGGAGCGCTGTTCAAACTGACTGTATACATTGTGACAGCTTATTCGCGCTCGTTCGGTGTATATCTGTGCGCTCGTTTCGTGCGTGCTTCACTTGATAGTTCGCGCTCTATCATCTTCTGTTTGTTCACTTAGCGGCCTCCCCTAGCTTTGTATGTGTACCTTTGTGACACACAACGTATAAAGCCCTTCGTACCAGCACGCGCTGCCCACGGGAGGCGCTCACATAGCAAGTGCATGTTTGCTACAATTAATATTGCTCCTGAAGCTGCGAGCCTCACTTCGTATAGCATTACAGTTTCTTGCTATCGCATTCATTGCTTCGCCCTTGCGGCGAAAGTGTGATTTTTTGTTATTTTTTTATTTGCATCTCTGTCTCGGATTATTCATGACGGCCAACGCTGATTTTCCGCTCACAACCAGTGACGCCGACACCGGTATTTTTCTGCGAAACGAGTTCTTTAAAGGGACCCTGAAACGGTTTTTGACGATTTTGTGCAAACATGGTGATCCGGTAGAGCGGGTCACTGGGACCATTACAGGACAGATTTTAGCGCTGTGCGTAAAGTGTGTAATTTACATTAAGGTTTTGAACACGCGTATCGCAAAAGGTCGCAGCGGCTCGTCAAAAAGCGTTTTCAAACGCCCCCGTCATCGAGCGATCGAATGAGAGGTCGCTGATTGGCCCCGACCCAAGTGACGTGCACGTAATTTTCAAAACCTAGCTGCGAACAACGTGCTTCTACAACGTACTCCTTCGTTTCAGCCAACGGTATCATCGCGGCATCTGGCGGCGTCACACGAGTCGCCGGCGCTCTATTACAGAGGCTAGCACTGCCGAGGCGGGCGACCTCAGTGAGGATATCGGGGCGCTATGTCACTACGGGAGGCTCGGCAGAGCGGCTGACGCGGGAGGCGCTGTCGTCGCTAGCGCGCACTCCGCAGCAGATCGAGTTGAGGAGGAACAGCAGTGGTAAGGAGGAAGGCGACAGAAATAAGCCCATAGCTGCCTTAGCGCATTGTGCTTCGCTTTATTTATGGTGTGAATGATTTCGCAATTGTGTTGCCTAATCAGTGACGCAATGTCAAAAAAACGTTTAGGGACCCTTTAATGTTATCACGTAAAAATGTGTATCGCAGCAATGCACGTGAAGGGAGATAACGTAGCAGCATAAAACGAACAATTCCTATTGAGGCTTCTCAAATATTACAGTTGCATCGCTACAGCGCTCTCATTCAAACTACTCTTAAGAACAGTTTTTAGTATAAGTACTTCTTTCCCAAGAGAAACCATGGCATTGAGTAGCGAGAAAAGTAGACCTGATTAATTGCGGCGTTTACACAAGGAGCCATTAAAATGTTTGTTTTTTTCTAACACAAACTTGAATGCATTTTCTGAAATTCTCAAAAAGAATTTGCACATCTTGAGCTTTAGTGGATCAAAGCAACAGCGTTTCTTCAAATGCCTGCTTGTAGGCCGAGCAGTGAAGAAGCCTGAGGCATATAGATCCAACTAATCAAGCTTGGTCCAGTTCCAAAGCCCTCGGCCTACTACAAATTGAGTAGCCCAGCCAAAGCCTCGCAACGGTCTGGGCCAGACTGCTGATGTGCTGCGTGGGAGCATCCGCAGCTACTCCTAACGTAAATGTGGTGGGCATTGAAACAATGTAATTGCAAGCACCAATGCTCTATTAGATGCGTTATGGAGGAAATTCATTCCGAAATCATCATCATCATCATCAGCCCATCTTATGTCCACTGCAGGACGAAGGCCTCTCCCAATCCTCGCCATCCTTGCCTGTCCTGCGCGAGCTGATTCCATTTGATGCCTGCGAATTTCTTGATTTTGTCCCCCCATCTTACTCTCTGCCGCCCACGGCTGCGCTTATCCTCTCTTGGTATCCATTCCTTCGTTCTAACTGTCCATCTGTTATCTAGCCTTCTCATCACGTGGCATGCCCATGTCCATTTTTTCTTCTTAATATCGTTCAGCTATGTCGGCGACCCCCCGTCTGTTCTCTGACCCACCCGGCTGTCTTCCTATCCCTTAGTGGATACGGCTATCATTTTTCGTTCCATCGCCCATTCTTCACAAAACCCCACTTTCGCCCTTTTCTTGACAAGCTGGCCATTTAGCCGCATCACTCCTCAACACAGCGTGCACGATATGAAGAGAGTGTGCAAGCAGATATAATTTGTATTTATCAGCCCAGCCCAACAGAGGTTGGCGCCGGGGGAGGGTTGACTACAATTACAGGCGATCTTTACGTAGCATGCGAAGACCAGGCCATAAGCAGTTTTACATTACTTGGCAACTTACCGTTCTGCTGAAAACTGCCATCCAAGAATGAGAGGATGATGACTGGTACATAGAAGGCTACACATGTAGAATGTTTGGGCAGCGTAGGTTGGCAAACCTTCGGGAGCGTCTGCACGAATCTCGAACCAGAGAAGACGAGGCGACGCGAGGAACAAACAAGGGACGTTTAATACATCGCCACGGCTATAAGCGAAGTGCTCAGAACAACACAAACAAGAATGACGATTGGCGACCGTCCGGCACATCGTCTCTCGCTCCTTTTGTACCACTTTCGTCAAGGATCGACGTATGTCAGCACGCATCCGAAGTTCAGCAGACGTGCCCGCGCACTGAAGGATCGTCGGCGGCGGGACCGGATGACCCTCTGACGGCGGAGAGAAGCCATGCGTACCGCGAATACACCGTAGACACTCACAATCGCCACGTGCGATGAGCTGGTCTGAGCACGCTGGCTTGGTGGCTGGGCTTAAGGGGCGACCTCCTCGTTCGCAGTCATTTTACATACATCAGGAAGCCTTCAACCATGCCATAAAGCTTATGACTAGATAGAGGGCATGTCGTTTCCATGAATTGATATTACTGCCTCTGTGTTCCAAGTTCAGCGATGTGTGTACAGCTGCTTTAAGTAGATGGTTGCTTGAGACTCCAGTTAAGTAACAAGAATGTTAGGATGTTCTGCTCTTTTTCAGAAAGCAAAGACATCCCACATCATGTTCAATTTCGAGTTGTTCACTTATGGAGGTAGCGATCTCAGCTTGTGTTCCTTGCAGCGTTCGCTGCGGCTTCAATTTCAACAGTGCTGAGAACGTTCACGTGGAATTCCATGTCTAGTCTCAAGTTACCTAGCGAATTCTTGTCGGTGCTTTCGTACCACTGTGTACGCAGAGGACATTGTAACACGTAAGACGCCGTGTCTTATTTTTATCTAACAATTTTCGAAGAATGATTGCGACTATAGCACTGAAGCGAAGTGGATATGAAAGACGACAATGACGTTCTTGCCTTCTTTCTTCTCTATTACACTTCATCGCTCTGGTCCCAAACATAGAATATATTCAGTCCCCACTACCGGAATATAGCGCACATTCAAATGCCTCTAACGGCACCGCCATTTGTGTGTGGTGTCCCCCTCTCACTGTTATCTTATAACGCCTCTCTCCCTCTCCCCAGTGTTGGGTAGAAAATCAGAGATCACCATCTGGTTAACCTCGTTGACTTTCCTTTTACCTGTCTCCATCAGCCAGCCCATATATTCCAACTCCTGCTTTTGACAGCAAGCACATCTGTTTTTTAGGCGTTTTCTTTTTCTTTCATCCATTCTGTCTTCCGCTACCCCTTCCCCAGTGCAGACTAGCAAACTGGATATCTTTCCTTCCCGTTACCTCCCTGCCTTCGCCCATCATCTCTCTTTCTGCTC